>CM022945.1:136814270-137337276 GCA_012931725.1 Litsea cubeba
GGCATGAGCAGAAGAAGCGCCAGCACCCCCCGAGCCCGAAGCTGAGCGGGTACTGGCAGATGATGGCGCCCCAGAAGATGAGGACCTCAGCCTGAACTTGGCCGCCAGGTCCTTCACAACTGGCTCCCTTGAGCTTCCCTCCATGCCTTCTTCTCTACCGGAAGAATAAGCGTCCACAATCTACGTCAGGTTCGGTGGCTCCGAACTAGAAGTGGACGCCTCGGCACCAGACGCAGCTCGGCTCGTAGCAGGATCGGTCAAAGGGACCCCGGCAGGCACTGCAACGGAGACGGTAGGACGATCAGGGTGCGCCTCGTCCACCTCGTCTACCCCGGTTCTCCTGGAGTGACCACGATACCTCGGCGTGTAGCCGAGCAGCTTCCACGCCGACCTGGTCTCGTGCCCCTTGTACCTCTCAACCTTGTTGATATCGTCGGCGTTCCTCCTCCAGCCTTCACTCGCAGCTCGGCGTTGCCTCGCGCCTGCCTCTGCACAACAAACAGTTAGAGTGTCAGCTCGGCTTCATCGAGATCAGCAAAGCAGGGTAAGAGAAAAGGAGCGGTGTTTACTTGGGACAGTCCCGGGGCGACGTGGGACCATCAGCCTCCTGCTCTCGCCAGCGCCGAACTCCCAGTCCCCCGACACACAGAAGAAAGCTTCCTCGGCATTCTTACTCGAATCCTCCAAGGCCAGGACGAAGCCCCTTCGCTGCGGCTTCACCCGGAGATAATATTTTCCTTCCCCAGCCTTGCAGATATCGTAGGTGTCCTCGATATCGTGGACACCTAGGTCGGTCCCCAGAATCTCATTCAATTTCGTCGTGCCCATGATGACCTTATAGCCATTAGGCATCAACTGGCACGGGGTAAGGGACCAGCTACTGAGGCAAGCCCTAAGCAAGGGATGCAGAGGAAATCTGACCCCGCCCTCGATTACGGAGATCAGAGGGAACGGCATCCAGCCGCAGGACCAGCGCATCGTGGCATAGTCGACGGAGTCAGCCGGTTTGAGGTGGACTCCCTCCGGAATACTGTAAGCAGCCCTAAATCTGGCTATGCCCTCTTCAGTATCTAAATTGAACCTAGGGGTGCCCATGTCTAAAGAAGGGGTGACAGCAAAAGCTAAACCCTAAGATTCGCGAAACCCCAAAGAAAAGCTAGACAGATGCACGAAGCAACTTACAGAGACAAAGGGGCAACTCAAGAACAGGTCCAAGCACGTCCTATGGTCGTCCTCGCTAGAAAAATCTCGAGCAGCAGAGCAGAAATCAAAGACGAAGGCGAAGGCGAAAGGAAATCAGAAACAAGAAAGGAAGAAGACAGCCCTATTTATGAAAAGGGAACCCTCGGCGCGCGCTGCTTCGAAATTTGAAAGGGCGGATTTCGCGATCCACGCCCGTTCCATCAATAAGACAGCGCAACCAGTGAAGAGGCTACGCGTGTGGCCGTCGATTCGCCTCCCAGGACAGATAGGGCAGAGCATTTACTGCTTCAGAAAAGTTGAAACGACACCAGGCAGTGATCGCCGCATCCCCAGACGAGTTTTCTAGCTTCCGACCACTAAAGGCTAGGACGCTTAAGAGGTCAAAAGCTAGGGGGCAATTGTGTGGGGAGATTTCCGGAACACAGGATCAAGCTAATCACGACCGTCAGATGAGACTAAGCACTCTCACGTGCCATCCGTATGCCATCCACGTGGCACCAGACTCACCTCGGCTAGCGGGGCAGAGGCCTCGGCCGAAGTCAGACAGCTCCAGGCCGCTAGCACCGAGCTCGGCTACCCCATGTGCCCATCTCGGCTGAGAGCTCCACCCCGGCTGAAGGAGCCGGGACGAAAGCCGAGGCACGAAAGGACTTCCACTCGCACCCCTCATCCCCCACGTCATCAGGCACGTGGAGGAATAGGGGCGCGAGCCAGTGAGACAGGTGCGACATCCAGCCGTCCACAATCTTCGCCAGATCACTGACATGGCGACATCCAGCGGCTGAAGCCACATCAGGGCGAGGCCCGAGGGCGGATCCGATGGTACCCCAACCGTCAAAGGCGCCCAACACGATCTGGCCCAACGTGACGCGCATTTAACGCAACGTGGGCTGATCCGACTGGCATTAAATACAGAGTGGGCTGGATTGGACCGCATTAATTGCAACGTGGGCTGATCATGACTTCCCAATCGAATCATGAGACCCATGCCAAGATATCGTCCAACATATCTTCCTAATCGTCTATAAATAGAGCTGCATTTCACATGCAAGGTACGCACAATGCAACTCATAGAGCTGTTACTCTGCCTCTCTTCTTCTCTCCTTCCATTGTTCCAGTTCCTTCACTGACTTTGGCATCGGAGAGCCTTGCGCCGCCCAGGCCAGGGTCCTCTGACCGTTTGCTCTTCTCTTTCAGGCTTTCGGACGGTACCCCCAGTCATCACCATCGTAGGATAAGTCCTCTAAGGCTCCCCAGTTATTGTGGGCATTATTTTCTGCACCTACACTTACTTCAAAATAGAACTTCCTATCAAAAAAATATCATCATGCAACTATGCCGTAACAGCTATGATAAATGAAACACATTTCCCATAACTATATTGCATCCTTAAACAAATATTTCTCTCAAGGACATGAATTGCAATATGAGATATATGAAGAGGTGGAAATACCTATATGCCACAGGATCAAAGGGATGAATCATGAAGGCATTTCTTCAGTTATTCTTTCATCTTGCCAATATTCCTTTCCTTTGCTTAGAAAGAGAACCGAAGATGTAAGGATTACAGTGGATGAATACAATCGACACACCAAACATGATACCATTAGAATCCTTTGATGGGCTATTCTTTCACCCTAATTAGATCATTGTATTGTAGCCATGAGAGAGAGATATAGTTCAGAAGTCATATATGCCAAAAAAAAAAAACCCTAGATTCTTATAGACCCAGTTAGGATTTCTAAAACACTCCCAACGAATGGTGAATCTGAAGTAATCTCTTTCACCAATTTAAATGACATGGACACATACCATTCCAAATTCTCAAAACATCACAGTAATTGTGTCAAATCAAAGAAAAAGTAAAAGAAAATTTTACATACTTCCATGAAAAGCTAAAAAAAGAAATACCATTTTTCAAGACTAAGTAAGCACACCCGATCAGAGCTTTTCATCGCATACCTGTAAGGGCAAATGGATGTTCTGGGAGGGTTTGAATCGTAGCGGAATCGTCCGAATTATCTGTGGTAACGGCGGTGGAGAAGGCGAGCATTGGGAGAAGATGACTCCTAGGATTTTCCGAGGATCTACTCCACTTCTAAACCTCTTCTCCAGGAGATTCGACGGCATCCAAGTATTCCTCAGCGATCTCCGCCGCCCCACCGATCCAAACCCGGTCTGGATTCCCACAAACCCCATAACCTTGTGCCTCTTCGAGCCTCCTACAGGCGTAAGAGAATCTCCAGATCGCCTGTATCCGGAAACGGGGCGGGAGAAATCCATGGCTGGCGAGGGTAGAAGAACTTGGGAGATGAAGGCATGTTGTTTGAGGAGACTCGATTTTGAAGAAACCCTATGAAATTAGGGTTCTTTCTGCCGTTGATGGAGTGGAGATGGAAGATGGATCTTGAGTTTTTTTTAAGTTGAGAGAGCGATGGAGTCTGTTCAGTGTTGTTTGATCTTCAAGAAAAGAGAAGTTTGTGTTTACGATGATGAAAACGAAGATAATCGGGCTTGTATTGTTGTCGTATACAACATCAAAACGAGAGAGACAGAGAGAAAGGAGAGTGAGAGACGTAAATACTTTTTTGACGTGGAGGAAAAGCAACCGACTGTAAATACTTTGACGCGGAGAATTACGAAAGAGCCCGTACGTGCAAAATTACCAAATATCCGTTTGTACGCAGAAAATTACACAACTTTCAAAATTAATTTGAAAAAAAAAATTTGATGTCATTTTGACCTTGGTGGCCCACCAAATACTTTTTCTATGCATATGCATATGCAGTCTAATATCAACGTTAATTTTAAAATAAATTCAAGCCCCTGCAAATTGAACTCGCAATAAAGGCCCCGGCTCACAATAAATAATTGAAATTTTTACCAAAAAAGTGTTGCAAAACAGGTATACGCCCATTTTAAACAGAAATACATCAATATACCCATTTTGGTGTTCGTACAGCATTTTTGGACGCTTTTACCACGGCTCTGGGAACGACATCATCATGGAATTATAACCCTAGCACTCAATCGAATGATTTCGTTCTCCTTCTCTTCGCCAACTTTCTCCTCTCCCGGCTTTTCTCTCTTTCTCATGTGCTTCCTCCTCTCTCTTGCCCTCATCCTGCCTATTTGAAGATCGAATAACTCCCTAAATCTGTTTAGAAAGAGAGACATCATCGATTGGATCGTCAGGTATGATGTTCATCTTTCAACTTGCTCTTGTTTTTTTATTAAGTTGATTAACTATGGGAAGGGCAGAGGGTCTCTCTCTATCTATCTGAATCAGATCTTGGGTACTTTTTATTTCATCCCCATTATTGGATTTCTGGGATTTCTGGTATTTAACCATATTCTTAAGAATACACACATTTTCTTTCTTTCTTTCTGTTTGACTGTTGCCCAGCTGCTGTGCTGCGTAAACCTAGGTTGCTCTTTTCCATGCTGTCTGTTTACGTTTTAATTGATTGATTTTATATTATAGGTTTTTGGGGGTTGGGCTTGCAGACTTGTTTTTGTGGATGGAGGGTCATGGTTTAAGATTTTTGGATGTGGGTTTTCTTTGAATTGGGTTTTTGGTTTTTGGGTTTTGGGTTCTCTTTTGTTTTCAAGATTTTTCTTTTTTTGTTCTTGTTTTTGTTTGTTTCTTATAAGATGGGTGAATTTTGTATGTGAGTTTATCCAAGATTCATTTTTGATAGGAAGGTATTCTGCAATTTGTTTTCTGATTTTATTTTATGTTTGCATCCTAGAGTGATGGCCTGATTGGGTATTTTTGTTTTTTTTTTTTTGGACATGGGTTTCCCTTCTGGTATTATTATTCCAGGTAGGTTTTCGGATGTGTTTTTGTATATATATATACACACTTTCTAAAAGAGACTTTATGAAGAGATGGGTGTGGATGTGGGTTATTTGAGAATGAAATGCTACCCACAGCAAGTGCAAGTAGATACAATATCCTAATGCACACCGAAGATTACGAAGATTCAATGAACAAGTGCATAGTACTAGAGAGACCACAACTAAGCTCACATTGAAAATATAGATATAGATGACCTGATGATAGCTAGGACATCTACATTTCTGTTGCCTCTTGAATATGAAATAAAGAAACTTGAATATCTAGGGCAAGATTATTAAACTTATTTAACATATTATAAACTTCTCCGGGATTGTGCTCTTGCCTATAGCCTTGATGTTTGCAGCAGAATCATCCTTATTGATGAGTGGGCTAAGATTAAACTTTTTTGCTTAATGAATCCCAATCAAACATTACTAATAGTATCGTCTCATTAAAACCTGTAGAGCCCATGCCCCAAATCACCCTGTATGTATTACCAGTTACGCCAGCATCAAAGTTAATACACATGGATGAGTCAACCATGGAATAACAGGATCGGGCTCGGTAGTCTTGTTGCACCTCTTTCCAACATCAATCCAAAAAGAGCAGCCAATACTCCTTTTAAGATCTCAGTGACCATTGCCTTTTGAACAACTTAGTAACAATTGTCCATGAAATGGCTCTGTGGTGAACTTGCTGGACAAGGCATCATGTTTCGTCTTCCCTCTCTCTATTTAATTTATTAAAATCTCCAATGACCAAGCTGCTACCTCAACAGTAATCATCCAGAGCAGGTGATCCTTTGCTGTCAGGAATTTGGTTTTTGAGTGTTGGTTTTCTTAAAATTTGTCTTTCAACTGTATTTTGGTATTTTTCTATTCTATAACAGTGATGGATGTCGAATTGGGTGTGGGTTTGTTTGCAATTGAATTTTTATAGGTCATTGTTTTGTGTTCTGTACCTTCCTTGTTACCTTTTCTTTTAACACTTGTTTTTGGATGTGAGTCTCAGGAATTCATATGTAGTGTGAGCTTCCAGCTATGAAGTTTGTATTTTTTTTGGGGTTGCTTACACTATGACGACATTTTTCCCCTTTCCTGCGGTTGCTTTGGGATCCATAAACATTTTAAGGAGAAAATGAAGATGCTGATTTATTTATTTACTTTGAAAAGAAAGCTGAGCCAAACTGGCAATCTCATTGGTTGTGACAATGAGGACCTTCCAACTGTGCTGCGTCTCTTATGTCTTTTGGATTTGTAGGTCATTGGAACATTTCTGCATGGTGTTTATATCTGCTATGGCTTGTTGGCTTTGACAAGATGTACTTCTTTTTTACTTTAGAGTATTGATTATTGATCTTTCTTGAGTTGCCCAACATAGTTGGGACAAGGCTTTGATGATAATGATGATGATCTTTCTTGAGTTAATTTAATTTTTCATTTTACAAAGTGAGATTGGAGTAGGTTGAGGCTTTGAAGTGGACAATGGCTGGAAGTGTGAGGGAGGATAATGGAGCTGGTAGGTCTTCAGTGGGGATCTCAAGTGGACAGCGGTGCCAGTCCTTTGTGCAGTCATCATGTACAGTACATTTGGATTGAATGGAGGGACTGAAATGTCTCTCCTTGCTGTTGATTTATTCTACTGATGGTGCAAGATGGACTGGCTGAAGTTGCAATCGTTTGTGGTGATCTCTCTTTCCGGCTGTTCAGCTTTGCTTTCGCAGGCAGAGTAGAGTGATATTATTCAATTTATTTCTGTTAGTTGGACTCCTGGGAGTGTATTCTCACGCCTCTTCATTTTATTAGTTTTCTTGATCTGGGTGTTGTCATTGCATCAGATTTACATTGACCATCTGGGCATCGAAGAGAAGGCAGACACGTTACAGAGAAGAGAAGGCGACTGAGCATCGAGCATTGTACTTGCCTTGGAGAAGACATACACTTCATTGGGTCTGCACAAATGCCACCCTTGTAAAACAAGTGATTATCGCAAAGATGCCTAATTGGCCAAAATCAAATCTCAAATAGAAAACTACTGGGGTAAACCATGCAGAATCAAAGGGAGAGGGAATTCAAAACCAGTTTTTCAATTTTATGTTTTCTTTTGTAAATTCAGTCAGTCTGAGGTCACCTAAGCACTAACCCACAGAGGCCAAAGCATTCGATTCCATGTAATACAAATTTGAGAAATAGAATTAAATAAGGGATTTTTACTAAAAAAGTGTCCCTATACTCGTATTATACAAATTTAACTACAAATACATTCAAATGCCCATTTTAGTGTTCGTACGTTGATTTTGGACGGTTTTACCCCTCCCTTATCGAACGACATCGTCTTTTATATCAAACCCAATTTCCATCGAACGATATGGTTCTCCCTTCTTCCCAAAAATCTTCCTCTCCCTTCATTTTCTCTCCTCCGCTTTCTCTGTACCATTGTTGTTGCCTGCTTTCGGGGCTAAGTTAGATGAACGACAGGTGCTCCTTAGTCGCATGAGTTTGCCAAATGGAGGGTGTTGGATTTCAGACCACTCCCGAGGAACCCACATACATGCAAATTTCCTTCTATTTTTTCTCTTTCTAGCCACCAACGTTGGTAAGAAGAAAGGAAAACGACTCTCTCCTTGTTGATCCAGCAGGTATGAGTCTAGTGCTCTGTTTTGATTTATATTTATAGGATAGAAAAACATTTCACATGAAAGAGGTTCTCAAAGAATTTCTTAATTTATTACATGATGTAGAGACTGTTTGATGAAATGGGTAAGTAAATTTTTTTCATGATGAACAAGTTGTTCAATGAAATGCTTAGCTCAAATTTTCATGAAAAGTGTTGTGGATTCTTATATTGCAAGAGAAGTTGTGAAATAATTTATTGATTTACATTATGAAGAAGAGGTGATTTGATGAAATGAGTTGCTATGTTTTGGAGTGGAGACCCAATTATTTATAATCTGACTGGGACCATTACCAATTTTAGTGTTAATAGTTTGAAGCAAAACTCTAGTCCACAAGTTATTGAGGACTTCTGTCAAATTGGTAGCTGCCAGCGCCACACTATTGCACTTGCCTATGCTTGTATGGAATCATTTTATAATTTCTTTTTTGGGGAAATGTTTGATACAGTAGATTTCAATTTGGAAGACTATTTTTAACTTTATGGGACATTCTCAATTTAACTGTGTGATAATCAAAGGAAAGGCCCACTCAATTAGCCTTACACAAAATTACATATTGCCAAACCAATTGGTAAAATTACATCTATCATCTCATTTCTCTAATTCCTGCTTGCAAATACAATCCTCAACCATTCGTCTACACACCTCAGGTGAAACAGATGTGAGCACAGCAACTGCCTTACCTCTTCCTTCTCTCTGTATTTGGCCAAGCATATACAACATTCTTGTCAAATCCAATATACATCAGAACCCATTTAGGCTTTCTTCAACTTTTATGTTATTAATTATGAATTTAGTTGTTTGAATGTCTGATATAAAGATTGCAATTTTAATATAAAAGTAGATTTAAATTTTGATTCCTCAAATTTTTTTTATTTGATTTTCTGCTGGATAGAAAATTTGTTCTTTCTTTCTTTTCCAATCCTGAGACTGAAACATGCTTCACATTATAAACCTATTCGGTTTTTATTGATTTGCATTAGAACTGTTTGTACCATAATCTATTACTCTCTCAGTGATAGATGTTTTTTTAAACATCATCATTCACTGAATGTTAATTTCATGTAAAGATCCACTAATGGGCAAGGTGTAGGGTGTATAGATGAAGAATTGCAGCAAATTAATAACAAGTATATATGCAGATGACCAACCAGCTGAAGTTTTTTTTTTTTTCCCTGATAAAAATAAAGCTAAAAAAAATGATGAAATGAATCCGACTAACAAAGGACTATGGAAAAAATGAATCCTACTGAATGCTCTCATCAGCCTAAATTTAAGAAATTTTCAGCTAAAACTACAAAAAGGTGTCAGAGAGGGCATGTTTTAGATTCAAAAGGATCCTCAATTGATTGCAGGCAAACTATATTTTTCTTTAATATCACAGATGCTACTGGTCATTTACCTTGTATTAATTGTTGTTCTTGTTCTATTTAATTTTCATCTCCATGGTTGTGTGATATTATCCAATTGTTGCAATCTGCCTTCTTTGCTTTTGTGTTTCTGACAAATGTCAGGGCCTTCTTTCTGTTGGAAATAGAGTGGGCCTCTAGGATAGGTTTCAAAACTTTTGACCCAGTTGACGCAGGGATCAACTATCCAGAAGGCAATAAAACCCAGTCCAAGATCTATGTCCTCAATCTCGGCTATCATGATCAGTAAATACAATCTATTTAGAAGATAGAACCAGCAACATATAAGCTACAAATAAATCTACAACATGCAAGGAAGTAGATTATACCTTTGGAGCTCGGTTGTGCTCTAATGGAGAAGTTGCGTCTTTATTTGATGATGAAATGCTTTCACTAATCAAATAGGAATCTCCAAGACCTCTTGATCTTCCACGCTATGACCCGTATCAGATTCTCCTTTTTCTCAAGAAGATGGTGGGATCTCCAAGAGAAAACTACTAGGAACTCTAGGGAGGAACTAGAAAGAGAACTAGAAGAGGGAGAGAGAGGAAAAACTCGAGCAACACTTGCTCTAGGTGCCTTGGGCGTGAATCCCTATGAAATAATAGTGCATGGACGTCCAGCCTCCTATATATATAGCTTTTGCAAGCCACCTCCTCTTTCTAATTGAAATAGAAGTCTTACTTCCACAATAATTAGTAACTTACTATATCATAATTAGAAATCTCACTTCAAATATGATTAGTAACTTTCTAATTCCTTTCTAATTAAAATAGTAAGTCTACTATTACCACTATTAGAAGTCCCACTTCAAATAGAAATAGTAACTTTCCTTTTAGAGTTCTACTAGAATCAGATACTTTCTAATAATTGGGCTAGCGTGGGGACCACTAGGGATTCCTTAGAAAGCTGGCTCCAACTGGGACACGCGACCCCACATCTCATGTGTAATCCGGGCCCACAGTTAATTGCAAATAATTCCACTATATAAATGCAATTGAACTCCAGTCTTAGGAATATTACATAGAAGACCCTAAACTTCCACATTACCACAAGTAGACCCCTCTATCAATATCCATGGATCAATTGGACCTGTCTTCCAAACTAGATCCATATCTTATTATCCTTGAGCCCCAATTAATTATAATGATCATAGGTACCTTTCCAATTAACTCTTAATCGGAATGGGTGCGCACTTACCAATGATAAATCCATTAATTGGCAAAAGAGGATATTAGAGATAGATTCCATCTTGACTATTAAATGTTCCCACAGCTCTACTACCACGTACCCAAATCACCGAGGTGTTGACCTACAGTTGGCCTCACTCATTGGTGACTTAAAGCAAATGCATAGATAGAAACTTGAGTTCATTAATGTCTCAGGATTGAGAGCCTATTGCTAGGGAATTATGAGAGCAGACCTTAAAATAAAGACAGTGTTTATAAGGTGCTTCTCATGGTCTTTCAATACATCCAATGTACCAGCACTATGATCCAAAATCTTCCATTATGTTGATCGAGACAAATCACACTATCTCATAGTGATCAAAGTGCTGCAACTTTGTCAGTATGAGATGTCCAGTCTCATCACTGGTTGTGAAGATATTTTAAGTATAAGATTTGTCACACATGTCTTCCGTATGTAGATCTCATCCATACACATGTATTACATCTAATATACTTGTGGACCCCGGTTCATCTCATGAACCATCATGTCATTTGTATTGGTTATGTGCATGTATATAATAAATCACCATTCATCTCATGAAAGGAAAGCATGAATATACTGATAAATAAAGAAATTAATCAATTTATTATATCATCTAATGGATTGAGTCCATAAAACTAACACTTTCAACATGGAATTATAATTATTAAAACAATAAATTGAAAAACCGATGCGATCGTTAACTCCTCTTGTATGCAAGAGTTGTTTGGCTTCTTTTTTAATAAACACCTATACTTTCCTCTCTTGAGTCATGGTAGCTCTGGCAATACATACTTGTGAGATGTCCAACCTTATTTATTTTTTTAATTCTTCGTTCATAATCCGTAGCTTTGCATTTAGGATATGAACAGACTCTATCAATTCTGACTGCCATTAAGAATTTGTAATGTACTATAGTTGCAACCTTTTTCCTCTAGCAGCTTTTCTTTTTTATATGTGGTGAGATATCGTTTGGCGACACTGCTTCTCATGAAATTTCCCCAATGGTCTTGCATGTTTGGTTTGAATTAAGTGCCTATATGTCTATGAAATATGATATGGAGTACTTTTTCTGTGACATCTATAGCCTTGGAGTATTGTTGCTGCATATCATGATGGACAACAAAAACCACACTATTTATGATTTTGACAGATCATTAAATCTCCTTAGATATGTGAGTAGCTAAAGAAATTTACTTTTAACTTGTTTAATTATTCTAAATACTTTAGTTTTGTACACAATTTTCCCATGAATTATGATGTGAATTGAATCAATTTGATCATTGAGCTGATGGATCCATCATTAGGCAATTAATCTATCACATTTGAACTTAGAAGGGACCTTCATCTGGCTCTCCTTTGTGTTCAAGAAAGCCCATCAGATAGGCCATCTATGTTGGATGTTGTTTCTATGCTTACAAATGAAGTTATCACCCTTCCTATTGAAATGGTGAATGGATGTAGAGTTACACACAATTGGAATGGGCCCAACATGATACATGGCATGTTACTTATACTTGTTATCAGATTTATTATTTAGAGTTACTTATACTTGTCTTCAGATTTATGGTTTTACTTATACATGCCTGTTACTTATACTTGGAATGGGCACAACATGCTACTTTTTTGTTTTTCTTTTGTTTAAGCTCTTTGTTCTAGCCACACAAAAAAAGAAAAAAATTGCCAAAGTTAGCCAATGATAGCCATGTGCTCTTCGCAATGACAGCTATGTGCTCCACTTGATCTTGCCATGTAAAGTAGGTCCTACATCAAATCTTATGAAGGTTGAAAAGGTTCCTGATTCGACATATGACATGATTGGTGGTCTTGACTAGCAAATTAAAGAGATAAAAGAGGTTTGTGGGCTTTTAAGATCTTGTTTCAGGCTTTATATGCCACCATATTCCTATGATAATATGATATGCATCAGTGTTCATCTTTTTTTTTTTCTTATTCTTTTGTTTTAGCCTAGTATGTTTGAGTAGTTGCAACTAAGCATCTGAATCTTTTCAGGTCATTGAGCTTCCAATCAAACATCCTGAATTGTTTGAGAGTCTTGGAATAGCTCAACCAAAGTAACTAATCTTAGTTACCATCTTTTTGTAATTTTCACTATTAATGTGCATTGGGATTAAAAATAATGTGAATTGGAAATTAATTTCTTTTGCTGAACTGATCAGGAGTCTTGCTTTATGGGCCACCTGGTACTGAAAATAGATATTAGCAAGAGCTGTGGCTCATCATGCTGCACCGTTTTCTTTGCTTTTCTTTTGTTCTCAGTATAGAACCACATCTTGTGATTCCCCTTTCATGACATTAAGAGGCTTCCTGCTCTCGCCTCTCACTGAGATAATGCAGGTTCTGTTTGATGCCCCTCCATCCACTTTTTCCGTAAATGAATTGTATCCCATCCACATGCATATGGAAAAACCCACACCAATTTGATATTGAGTTCTAAAAACCACCCTCTTGATCTGTTTTTCTCGTTTGCAATTTGCATGATACTCTTGGACTAGTTATCTAAGAGTCTTTTTGGATGATGAGAAGAAGTTGATTAATTGATGGAGAAATAGAGAAAGCTGTCCTTTGTTCAAATCTGTACCATGGAAATTTTGTTAGTGAATCTAGGTTTGGTTGATTTGCAATTTTCTAGTGGTAGATGTCTGTTTTGCATAATCTTCTTTAGCCATTTGTGGGTCTATTCTCTTCTTACTTTTTGATATTTTTTTTTCCTTTGATGATATAATTTAGACAAGCAATTCAATCAGTAACCTGTTATTGGGAATGGATATGCTGTTATTGATTTTTATGATATGCTGTCATAGTTTAATTGATTATGACAGTGGTCACAACCTTGTTAACAATGCATTTGTGTTCAGTTTCTGGTAAGTTAGCTTTGATCATTTTGTGGTTTTTGGGGTCAAAGAGATCTTTCATTAAGACTTGATTGTGTATTTCACTATCAGGTACTTGGATCAGCTGGGCATGGCATCAAAATATGATACCAAGACTTATTGCAGACAAAGCTTAGTTGGAGGAAACTATGGTCATCTCAACACTACCACATTCAAACCAAATCCTGAATGAGCAATTTAAAGTGACATGTACCTTATTAAAGTGACATGCACTTCTATTCTTATGAATACAATTTAAAGATTGTTTAATGATGGATTGCATGTAATTAAAATCTGTATCATTTGAATTCATTGGTTTATGAGCAATTTCTATGGCTTCACTTAAATGAGTGCTTTATGGTAAGGAAGGTTGGGAGAAATCGAGACAGTACACAATTACAACGACAACATGCAAGATGTGTTCCATTTTTCATGTTCAAGAGCCAAATTACAGTGATAATATAATCGAAGCCATTGCCATTTGGTTGTTTGACACAAAAAATGGATGAGAAACCTATAAATAATGGTAACTATATTGTTATAAAAAGATTTTGAAAATACAATTCTAGGTGAAATTCGTGAGTCTTTCTCATTGTTTACATATCTCATTATAAAGTCATTGCCATTTGGCCATTGCACACAACAAATGGACCAAGAACCTATAAATAATAGTAACGATTTCGTTATCAAAAAATTATGAAAATAAATTTCTGGATGAGATTCGTTAGTCTTTCTCCTTGTTTATGGTTCTCAACATAAAGTCATTGTCATTTGGTTTTTGACATAAAAAATGGATGAAGAATCTATAAATAATGGTAACGATATCGTTACCAATATTTATAGTATATTCGTCGGTTTTTTGTGACAAACAACCAAATTACAATGACTTTATACTGAGAAGCATAAACAAGGACACAAGCCCATTTTATGAGATCCTACATGACAAAAAAAATTGCAATTCTAGACAAGTTCCTAAAAATTTGATGTATGCTATCAAATTCTAAGTATGAAAACTATTGTGGACAGACCTGTTTTCATTGGTCTGTACGACTGGCTTACATTAAGGGTTTGAACCTTCGCTTCGTTGGTCTCCTGGGCCAAATTCGTTATGCTTTCTCAATATTTATGCATCTCAGTATATAGACATTGCGTATTGGATGTTAGACACAAAAAATGGGCGCAAAAGCTATAAAAAGGTGCTAGACAGACCAAAGGTTCGTATCAACCAACCCCTTACATAATAGTAGCACCCCATTATAAAGTCATTGTCATGATAAACGAGCTCACATCTCTCACAAGCCATAAAAAAACATGACTAGGAAACAAAAGAAAAGGGGATAAATCAGCATACCAAGGTAAAATTATAGGCCTAACATGATATAAACTTGAATTCCTACTAATACAAACTTGAATTTTGTGCCCGACATTGTTTTTTTATAATGATATCGTTACCATCATTTATAATTTCTTCATCCATTTTTTGTGTCAAACAAGAAAATAATGGTGACTTTATATTGAGATGCATAAACAATAAAAAAGACTCACGATTTCACTCAAAATCTAGTTTTCAAAAATTCTCTGATAACGATATCATTACAATTATTTATATGTTCTTCGCCCGTTTTTCGTCTCCAATAACAAAATGACAATGACTTTATAATGGGCTGCATAAACAATGAGAAAGGCTCACGGATTTGCCTCGGAAATGCACTTTCCATACTTGTTCAGTTATTTGACACCACTTAGCTGCAAATGTTCAATACCTAAGCATTGAACCAGCTCTTTTTGCCTAGATAACATTTAAACCATGATGTAATCAAAATAGTCCTATTGTTCAGTTCTGATAAATAATCATCACACATTATACAATTTAAATAATGTTTCTCGAATCAACTCTCTTTTGCCATCTTTAATTGTCCTTATTAGGGATGCTTAAAGAGATTTCAAGTAGGAAGATTCATAATCTAAGTGCATTGTACAATATGCTAAGCTCAGATTCATACTTGTAAAGGGTGTATTCATTAACGATTCACACTTTAACTTAATATCAGAAGTCAAGTATCATAAAAAATAATTTGGATCCTATCTCTACATGATAAACGAGCTCACATCTCTCACCAACCATAAAAGACATGACTAGGAAACAAAAGAAAAGGGGATAAATCAGCGTAGTAAGGTAAAATCATAGGCCTAACATTATATGAACTTGAATTCCTACTCATACGAACTTGAATTTGTGCCCAACATTATTTTTTGATAACGATATCGTTACCATCATTTATAATTTCTTCATCCATTTTTTGTGTCCAACAAGAAAATAATGGTAACTTTATATTGAGATGCATAAACAATAAGAAAGACTCTCACGGATTTGGCTCAGAAATGCATTTTTCTAATAGGTTTAGTTTGAACCGTCGAGCTCCCTGGAATTTGGCCCATGATGCAGTCAAGTGAAGGTTCGAAGCTGCATAACGAGGGTTCGAACCTTCGAGCTCTCTGGAATTTGGCACATTGAGGTAGTAACTTGAAGGTTCCAATATTTATGGGTCTCCATAGTTCTATTGAAGCATAAAAGTTCCTCATTCCAATGCTATATACGAACAATTAGAACATTCAAAACATAGCAGAAAATGGACATATACATTCATTACTATATACACTTCTATAAGGACTTCTTAGACTCTCCCCAATTAGAAGATACTTTAGTAGTATAGAATCAGTTTGGACAGAAACTCTCATTCATGAACCCACTTGGTTGAAAAAGTGCGCGAGTGCAAAACTATCCAAACGAGATTGTTTCAATCCAAAAAAATGCAGATTTAGAGTGTGCCATATGGTCTTTTAAACCCAAAATTTCAGCCATAAACTACATCAGGAAGTGGACTAACCAGCCCCCTAAACAGGGGTACTCGGACATGTTTTTTTAAGAAAACAGCAGATCTGAACCCACTTGGTTGAAAAAGTGCGCGAGTGCAAAACTAACCAAACGTGATTGTTTCCATCCAAAAAAATGCAGATTTAGAGTGTGCCATATGTCTTTGAAACCCCAAAATTTCAACCAGAAACTCAATCGGGAAGTGGACTAACCAGCCCCCTAAACAGGAGTACTCGGACATGTTTCCAAGAAAACAGCAGATCTGAACCCACTTGGTTAAAAAAGTGCGTGAGTGCAAAACTAACCCAATGCTATTGTTTCCGTCCAAAAAAAAAATGCAGATTTAGAGTGTGCCATATGTTCTTTGAAACCCCAAAATATCAGCTAGAAACTCCATCCGGAAGTGGACTAACCAACCCCCCAAACAGGGGTACTCAGCAAGCTAAAAAAAAAAAGAGTACTGGCAAATCCCAAAGGTTCGAACCCTTACAGTAAGGGTTCGAACCTTTGCTTCGTAACCCTTCTAGGCCAAATCCCAGAGACCACTAAGGTTCAAACCCTTACAGCAAGGGTACGAACCTTTGGGATTCGCCAACACTTTTTTTTTTTACCTGTCCGAGTACCCCTATTTAGGGGGCTGGTTAGTCCACTTCCCGATGGAGTTTCAGGCAGAAATTTTGGGGTTTCAAAGACCTTATGGCACACTTTAAATCTTAAATTTTTTGGATGGAAACAATCCCATTTGGTTAGTTTTGCATTCACGCACTTTTTCAACCAAGTGGGTACAGATCTGCTGTTTTCTTGGAAACATGTCCGAGTACCCCTGTTTAGGGGGCTGGTTAGTCCACTTCCCAATGCAGTTTCTGGCTGAAATTCTGTGGTTTAAAAGACCATATGGCACACTCTAAATCTACATTTTTTTGGATGGAAACAATCGCATTTGGTTAGTTTTGCACTCGCGCACTTTTTCAACCAAGTGGGTTCAGATCTGCTGTTTTCTTGAAAACATGTCCGAGTACCCCTGTTTAGGGGGCTGGTTAGTCCACTTCCCGATGCAGTTTCTGGTTGAAATTTTGGGGTTTCAAAGACCATATGGCACACTCTAAATCTGCATTTTTTTGGATGGAAACAATCGCATTTGGTTATTTTTGCAGTCGCGCACGTTTTCAACCAGGTGGGTTCAGATCTGCTGTTTTCTTGAAAACATGTCCAAGTACCCCTGTTTAGGGGGCTGGTTAGTCCACTTCCTGATGCAGTTTCTGGTTGAAATTTTGGGGTTTCAAAGACCATATGCCACACTCTAAATCTGCATTTATTTGGATGGAAACAATCGCGTTTGGTTAGTTTTGCAGTCGCGCACTTTTTCAACCAAGTGGGTTAAGATCCGCTGTTTTCTTGAAAACATGCCTGAGTATGCATTTCTGAGCCAAATCCGTGAGCCTTTCGAATTGTTTATGCAACCAATTATAAAGTCATTATCATTTTGTTGTTGGAGACAAAATATGAGCTAAGAACCTATAAATAATTGTAATGATATCGTTGTCAGAAAAATTTTGAAAACTAGATTTTGAGTGAAATCGTGAGTCTTTCTTATTGTTTATGCATCTCAATATAAAGTCACCATTATTTTCTTGTTGGACACAAAAAATGGATGAAGAAATTATAAATGATGGTAACGATATTGTTAACAAAAAACAATGTCGGGCAAAAAATTCAAGTTCATATGAGTAGGAATTCAAGTTCATATAATGTTAGGCCTATGATTTTACCTTTCTACGCTGATTTATCCCCTTGCATTAGTTACTCATATCAATACAATTATTGGGCATATGTTGTCATATGTTGAACAAGAACTCGTGCATTGGGCTAGTCCCTAGTAAGGCACTGTAAAGTTACTCATATCAAAAACCTCTGAATCAATGATGAAAGAAGTGACCCAATAGTTACTCATATCAATAACATTAACAAGAGATGTCTTTTCTAAATTTTTGAATGAGAGAGTAAGTTGAAGGGGAATAATACCGTTTGATTGTGTCCTTGTTTATGCTTCTCAGTATAAAGGCATTGTAATTTGGTTGTCTGTCACAAAAAACCGACGAATATACTATAAATAATGGTAACGATATTGTTACCATCATTTATAGATTCTTCATCCATTTTTTGTGTCAAACAACAATTGACTTTATATTGAGAACCATAAACAAGGAGAAAGACTAACGAATCTCATCCATAATTTTATTTTCATCATTTTTTTATAACGAAATCGTTACTATTATTTATAGATTTTTGGTCCTTTTTTTGTGTGCAACGTCCAAATGGCAATGACTTTATAACGAGATATATAAACAATGAGAAAGACTCGCGAATTTCACCCATAATTGTATTGTGTAAGTGTGGCCAAATGTAATTGTGTAAGTGCTCCCTTTCTCCCAACCTTCCTGCACTTCATAGGCATTGATTTTGTATTCAAGAGTTTTTTTTTTTTTTTTAGTATTTTTTGTATCTTGTTCAAAACTTAGATTTGTTGAATGGAATTTTTCGGTGGAAGCTATCATGTTTTGGCTTATGATATAACCTCCATGATAAACGAGCTCTACATGATAGACTCGTCATTTTAAAAAAAAATGGCTATGGTATAAACCTGAAACCTATATTCCATTCTCCTCTAAATCATGACACGACAATTGGATACAAAGTGTTATGTCCAGTCCAACATTACAACCCATTCATAACATCCACAATGCATACGGCATACATTCCAATATTTACTGAACTCCACAATGCATTTATTCCATTCCATAGCCTTCCCATTTCAGTACATTGCATTCCATTCATTTATTTCCAATCCAAAATGAATACAACCTCTTTACAATGTAAGACGGTTACATTAAATTCACAACACTAAATCTCAGTGTGTACATTCATGTGGAAAAAAGAGAGAGGCCTCTCAACATTTTTTATAACGAAAACGAGTTCTCTTCAGACTCCGATACTTTGTAGCTATTTAGTTTCCATTGCCTATAATAAATGTCAACGACAATCTTTTGCATGCAGTAGTACCACATGCCTGGCTTCTGTGAAGGTCAACGGTCGACACTTATGGGTTGCAATCGGCAAATGCCATCACGAATATGCCACAGTCACATCTGCACATTTATAGAATATTTTTCAAACATACATAAGAAATAAATGATAGAATCAAAACTTAGGCATGATTCCAAAATAGATGAGATTCATCTTCATATTAAGATCCAGTCAAAATAGCAACAATCATTTTGCACTTCCTCTTATGTGCATTTGAAACAATAGTCCATCATATCAGAACACTTCATGGGGGAGAGAATAAGAAACTATTTAACCCAGTATATGAAAAAATTGATGGCTACTTGCCTACTTCCATATATATAGCACTTAACACTTCACTCTTCAACCCTTAAAAAGAATGCCAAAATCAAGTAATATAATAAAGAGAGCCATCACCTTTTTTTCATTTCAAGCAATTCTAACAGAAAAGAAGTATAGTCCAAAGGTCTGGACTGAGCAAGGAAACTAGATATGGTAGTGATGAGCAAGGGATTTAGATGATCTAATCCCCACTGAGCAAAGGGATTTTTCAATGACATAATGATGAGCAAGAAAATTAGATTATCCAGTGTTGCTGGTCGAAGGGTAACCCACCTCTGAATGCATGACATAGTAATTTCGAAATGTTATTTATAATGAAAAAGACCCAGGACCCTGCTTTGGTGGGACCTGCACATGGGTAATGACCGTTTTTATTTAAAAGGAAAAAGAAGGCCCAAACACAGGTTTGGACAGAGCAAGGAAATAGAAGATCCAAATGTCTGGACTGAGCAAGGAAATTAGATGCACCAATGATGATAGTCCAAGGGTAACTCCTGATTGCATTACATAGGTACTTTCAAGTTTCAACTGTTACTGAGGTAAATGAATTGCTTCAACAACATAGGTATGAGTTTTTTTTTTTTTTTTTGGGTAGAGCAAAGGTATGAGTTATGACACATTAATAAGTAGAAAACCATGAAATTAATTATGCTAATATACGTTGATAAGTTCATATGCACGGAAAGGTTGGGGTTTCCTAACATGAGTTTACACGTGTAAAGTTTGGTTCAACTTGGACACAACAATGTCAGGAAGCAGTAACGAGCATTGAACTGCAAATTAGCAAATCAGAACAATCAAGCTGTTGCTATTAGTTTAAAGGTTCAAGATCGATGGACACCTATTTAAGGTTTAAGATTATTTGAGACATTACTAATCTGAGAGCTTGACAAGATCAACATGAGAAAGTAACAAAGTGACTCTTTGCTTCATTTTCGAATATATATATATATATATTTTTTTTTTATGGATCATTTTCGAATATATGCTCTCTTACTACCATTTACATCATGTTTTTGCACATGGAAGGTTGAATATACTAGCAGTGGTTATAAACATGAAAGGTTGGATATACTAACAGTGGTTAACATGTAATGTACATTTTTGTTTTCTGAGAGAGAGAGAGAGAGAGGACTCCCATGAAGAAGTTTTTAGGTTGTATTTTTTATTGTATCAGTCAATCACAGTGTATATTCATAGATGCAACAGTTCAAGAAGTTACCACCACTTAGAATATCTATTTGGAAACACATGGTTGAAGCACACATTGATAACTGCCATTGGTTGTTAGATTCATCAGAAGTTCACAGCTGTATGCCAAGAAAAGAGTTGTCATCACTAAGATCAATGGTGACCTTTTCTCTAACCTAGTGCAGAATTGAAGCTACAGTGTAGATATCATTTTTTATGTTTACCACCACAGTTCATGTGTCCAGCTAAATCAAAACAACAGAATTGGTTATGATGGACATGCCATAAATATTATGTCAATTTTCAGGCACATCATGCTTAAAACCCTGTCTCCATTTAGTACCAGTGAACATGTTTATATAATAAAGAGACTCTTTTGCTGCTCTGTGCTTGACCCTTCCACTCTTGCATCCAGAATCCCACTGCTGTCTCTAATATTTTAATCCTTGATATCTAAGATATTTATAGCATGGAAAACACGGTTTCATCTGTCTCATGTTTACTTGGACATATCGTTTAGTCCAAGTAAACTAGAATAAAAAAAATAATGATGGAGCAACTCAGCGCATCCTTACCTCTATTCCAAGGACTCTGCTGACTCCATACATGTGGTATAAGCCACACACTATTTCCTTAATCACTGTGTTAAGCGCTGGGCATAGGCCACCACATGTTACGATACATGCATGCACCTCATCTGACTCAAAATACACCTAAGGGCTCACCCGGTGCACAAAGTGCTCCCCGGCTAAGCGGGGGTAGGGGGAGGGTGGGCGCATGTGTACGCAGCCTTACCCTTGCATTTTTGCAAAGAGGCTGTTTCCACGCCTCGAACCCGTGACCTCGAGGTCACCAAAGGAGCAACCCGTGACTCAAAATACACCTGAAAAAAATAAATTCAAGAAGACATTATTAACATTTAGAGAGTGCTATAACTATAAGATTCCAATTGCACTCCTCTGGAATAAACATACACACCTTCTGACGGGGTCCAGCACGTTGGAAGTGCGTACCCCTAGGGCTATCTTTATGAACAACAATCTACAAATAGGTAAATGACTTGATAAGTGAATCTTGCTTGCTGATGGAAGAAAATGTACCTCTTGGGACATTGTGTACAGCGCCAAACAATGAAGAGAGAACATAAACCTAAACCTAAATCTAAAACATCTATTAAAAAAAAAAAAACAAAACAAGTATAAACCATACCCACCTTTTGAGCAACGGTATCATCCACATTAAGAAAATACTGCCTGGAAAATTAGAACTAGACAAATCATGCATCAATAAGATCATTAACTAAAGAACACAACAGATTTTACCAAATATAGCTATGAAAATCAGCTTCTAAACTAAATTAACTTACTTGACAACTGAATATGCTGGGTTATGCTTCCAAGTTCATTTGGATAGGTCTGCCAAAAAGCAAATGTAGTGAAAGCCATCAGGTAGAAAGAAAATGTGAAGATAAATATGTTCATAATGATTGGTTTAAATATGTGAAAAAACAAAAGATCCAGAAATCATAAGCAATTCACTGTCGATCATCAAATGCCTTCACTTTAATCGCAGCCGAATACATCTACCTTTCCTAAATAAAAATGACTAAGTTGAGATATTTCATCCCATGAATGAAATTGGAGGATAGAAATTGAAAAAAAAAATCGCTTGGTAAGTTTAGATCTCCCTCACATTACACGCCGTGTCCAGAATATTCTTTTAGTGCTCCACTGCTCATGGTCCACAGATTAAAATTGCACTGATTAAAAAAAATCCAAGTCATCCAATTACTGAACCTCTGCTTGTTAAATGTAAAATATTGAACTTTTTTTAACCATCTTCATGGAGCCGTAGGGGGAAGCATCAAGTTGTTAACTAAGCAGGATTTCAGAATTGGTAGTCAACCACAGAAGTCTCACCAGATGAATTCACAAAGCACTGCCAGAAAGCTCCATCTTCCTTAATGCATCTTTCTGAATCAACTAAGAACTCTATCTACTGTGGAGGTTTCATAAACTACATCAAAAGATTATCTCACCAGCTACTACCTGGCCCTTTTGCTATATTTCCCCACCATATGTCAAGTCTCAGAAATAATTAATAGGTTGGCAGCTTATGAACAGTAGGACATAAAAAGTAAGCAAAACCAAAAATTGAGTCTACTTTAGTTAGAAAATAGCACTTGATCTACACTGCATTGCAAGAAAAAGGATAGAATTGATACCAAACAAGCCTTTTTGGGAGCATATATAGGGATAGATTTTGTTTAAAAAAACAATCACAATCACGGATTATAGGTCAACTTGATGGCTAAAACCCTACTTCTCTACTGCAATTTGAGAGATTACAGTACAATTTTACAGGACTTTGCATTTTATAAGATGCTATCTATAAAAACCTTAAATGTAAATATCAATAGCAACAAAAGAAAAAAAAAGGTCTAATCTCTTGGCATAGTTCCGTAACAAAATCATGAAAGCCATCAAATAAGCTGGAAAACTAAGTAACTCCCAATCTAAAAGAAGCGAACTATTCTTAGCAGCAGGACTAACATCAGATCAAAGGAACTATGACAGGGAATAAGATCTGATGATTGATGAATGTGTAACCTCCATGTCTTTCCAAATCTACCAAAAAAGAAAAGAAAAAAAAAATCAAATTCCTAATCACCACAACCAAGCCAACGCTCTTCGAACATTTTGAAGAAAACCATTGACAAACTCCGATTCACCTACAAAAACCTCAGTCTCAAACAAGATCATTTGAAAATTTACTTTCTTCCGACCACTACTCCAAAGATCCATCTCATTTCATTCCCAAGCCATCAACAAACCCTAAAAAAACTCTACAAAAAAGAAAAAACTACAAGAAGATTGGAGGAAAAAATCAAAAAAAATGCAAAACCTCTTCAAGAGCGCATCCGATTGAGATTTCTCTGAAAATCCAATCCTTTTTGGTAAAAAAATGAATAAACAAGTACAGATCCGTCCAATCATTACATCAAGATCTCCATTTCACTCTCCAAGCCAATCAAAAAGGTATTAAAGAAAAGAACAACTTACAGGCAGATCAGGAATGAAATCAGACAAGTGAGGAACATCTTCGAGAACGTATCCTGCATCACCAGGTACGATCTTCACATGATCGGTCCCCAAAAATCCCATCTCTGTTGAAGATCTGATCTTGCAATCGGTAGCAGAAGAAAGAGGGGTTTGTTCATTTCATGTGCAAGGTGATCTACTTCCTCCATTGCCGCCGCCTTCTTCAAAATCCACCGAAGAAAATAAAGTGAATTGACCTCGTCTTTCTCTACCTACATGTAATGTATACCTACATGTAATGTAGATGACGATGTCGTTCGAAACAAGGAGGGTAAATGCGTAAAAAATTGACCGTACGAATATTAAAATGATCATTTTGGTGTATTTCACACTAAATTTGTATAATACAAGTTTACGGACACTTTTTTGGTAAAAATCCTTAAATAATTTTTTAATTTAAATATTATTATTTAGAGAATCTTTAAGAACTTGAATTCCTACTCATACGAACTTGAATTTTGTGTCGACATTATTTTTTGATAACGATATCGTTACCATCATTTATAGTTTCTTCATCCATTTTTTAAGTCCAACAAGAAAATAATGGTGACTTTATATTGAGATGCATAAACAATAAGAAAGACTAACGATTTCATTCAAAATCTAGTTTTAAATATTTTTTTATAACGATATCGTTACAATTATTTATTGGTTTTTTCGCCTTTTTTTTTTTCTCCAACAACAAAATGACAATGACTTTATAATGGGTGCATAAACAATGAAAAAACCTCTAAATCATTGATGAGAGAAGTGACCCAATAGTTATTCATGTTAATAACATTAAGAAGAGATGCCTTTTCTAAATTTTTGAAGAAGAGAGTAATTTGAAGGGGAATAATACCGTTTGGTTATGTCCTTGTTTATGCTTCTCATTATAAAGGCATTGTAATTTGGTTGTCTGTCATAAAAAACGACGAATATACTATAAATATTGGTAACGATGTTGTTACAATTATTTATAGATTCTTCATCCATTTGTTGTGTCAAACAACCAAATGACAATGGCTTTATATTGAGAACGATAAACAAGGAGAAAGACTAACGAATCTCATCCAGAATTTTATTTTCATCATTTTTTGATAACGAAATCGTTACTATTATTTATAGGTTCTTGGTCCATTTTTTGTGTGCAATGGCCAAATGGCAATGACTTTATAATGAGATATATAAAGACTGAGAAAGACTCATGAATCTCACCCAGAATTGTATTTTCATAAAAATTTTATAACAAAAAATTAATGGTTCGAACCCTAAAACTGAGGGTTCGAACCTTCATGACCTGCCATCCCAGAGCCATTTCCCATAGCCATTTTTTTACTAATCTGAAAGCCTAAAATTATGTGTGGGGTATTTGATTGATTGATGCTAACAAAAGAAGATGACAAGTACCATTGACTCTTTGTCTTTCTTTTTCGCATTAAACATAATTTACTATTATTTCATTTTCAGTTCCTATGTATCATATTTGACCTCTTTTTGTTTTTTTTTTTTTTTTCTATCTAACATCCAATACGAAATGTCTTTATACTATGATGCATAAACATTCAGAGGAACCTTCATGATGTCAGTTCGAACGTGCAATGGGTAGTATACTCCATCCAAGCCATCAAAGTCCGTAAGTCTTTCTCATTGTTTATGCACCTCATTAGAAAGTTATCTCCATTTGGTTAATGGGAGACAATAGGGCTACACAAAAATAACCGTAACCCGCCGCCCCGCCCGCCCCGCCCCGCCCCGCTAAAAGTGGATATACGTCAAAACCGCCTTTAGGCGGGCAGGCGGTTTCAATCCGTACTAATGAGCGGGCGGTTACGGTTTGACATTTGAGTGGGCGGTTTCAAACCGCCCCGCCCGCTCATTATTAAAAAAAAAAAAAAAAAAAAAAAAAAAAAAAAAAAAAAAAACTCTTCGTCTATTCTTTATGGAAAACACTTCTACTCCAAATCCTAGTGCAATCCAATACAAGTCTAGATTATATTGTATGAAAGTTTGACAACCTTACAATTTTATCACTAAACTATTATCTTTTATCAATTATTATTCTAACTATGATTTTTTTTATTGCAGGATTGCTTCAAATTATATATCGATCTTTACGAAGTTGAAGTTTAGATTTTGAATTTCTTGTAGCATTTGGACATTGAATTTTGAAATTTGGAGGTTTATTTATTGAAATTTAGACATTGAATTTTCGAATTTAGATGTTTCTTTGTTAGGTTTTTGACTTTTGGACGTTAGATTATATAAGTGATTGTATTTTTTAATTTTGGTGATGCCTTTGGACTTTAATTTTACATTGATATAATTAATTGAAAATTTTTTTATTACTGATTATTGACTTTTATTAAAAATCATGTTTAATTTTTATTATTTATGTTAAGTACTTTGAAACTTTAGTTACATTCTATTAGAAATAAAAAAAAAAGAGATAGGTACAAATACCAAACCGCCCAACATACCGCCCAAGTCGCCCGCTAAAAAAACCGCCCAAACCGTCTATACTTTGGGCAGTTACGGTTTCTATTTTTTACAAACCGCCATAAAACAAAACCGCGTAAACCGCCCAATAACCGCCCAAGCCGCCCGCCGTGCACCCCTAGGAGACAAGAAATAGATGGAGAACCTATAAATAATGATAACGATATCATAGATCCCATAAGTAAGGTTAAGAATAGCAACAAACATAAGAAAAAATATTTTATAATTGTAGATGGGATGATCTATAGATGGTTTTTAGGGGAGAAAATCTTTAAGAACTTGAATTCCTATTCATATAAACTTGAATTTTGTGCCCGACATTATTTTTTGATAACGATATCGTTACCATCATTTATAGTTTCTTCATCCATTTTTTGTGTCCAACAAGAAAGTAATAGTGACTTTATATTGAAATGCATACACAATAAGAAAGACTCACGATTTCAATCAACATCTAGTTTTCAAAATTTTCTGATAATGACATCGTTACAATTTTTTATAGGTTCTTCCCCCATTTTTGTCTCCAACAACAAAATGACAATGACTTTATAATAGGGTGCATAAACAATGAGAAAGGCTCCAAATGACAATGACTTTATAATGGGGCGCTACTTTATAATGACAATGCTGAGTACCCCTATTTAGGACACTTTTTAGCCCACTTCTCAAGGGTTTTTTTTTCTGAGATTTGGGGATTTCGAAGACCATATTATGAACTTAAATTCTCCTATTTTTTCTTAATTACACGATTGCCTGCGTTTCAAACCGCGCACATTTGCAACTAGGTTAAGAAAATCAGCAAAAATATTGTTGAGTACCCCTGTTTAGGACACTTTTTAGCCCACTTCCCGAGGGTTTTTTTTTTTTTTTTTGCTGAGATTTGGGGATTTCAAAGACCATATTATGAGCTTAAATTATACTATTTTTCACTTAATTACAATCACGGTTGCCTTCGTTTCAAATCGCTCACATTTGCAACTCGGTTAAGAAAATCAGCAGAAACCTTGCTGAGTACCCCTGTTTAGGACACTTTTTAGCCCACTTCCCAAGGTTTTTTTTTTTTTTTTGCTGAGATTTGGCAATTTCCAAGACCATATCATGAACTTATAATCTGCTATTTTTCACTAAAGTACAATCATGGTTGCCTGCGTTTCAAACCGCGCACATTTGCAAATCGTTTAAGAAAATCAGCAGAAACCTTGCTGAGTACCCCTGTTTAGGACACTTTTTAGCCCACTTCCCGAGGGTTTTTTTTTGCTGAGATTTGGCGATTTCCAAGACCATATCATGAACTTATAATCTGCTAATTTCACTTAATTACAATCACGGTTGCCTGCGTTTCACACCGCGCATATTTGCAACTCGGTTAAGAAAATCAGCAAAAACCTTACTGAGTACCCCTATTTAGGACACTTTTTAGCCCACTTCCCGAAGGTTTTTTTCTTTCGTTGAGATTTGGCAATTTACAAGACCATATCATGAACTTAAAATCTGCTATTTTTCAGTTAATTATGATCACGTTTGCGATGTTTTCAACTTGGGCACTTTTTCAACCCGGTTAACACAAACATTCAGAAACATGGCTTCCCCAAACAGTCCATGGTTATTTTTATGAAACCCTTTGTAGTTTGTACTAACCCACTGATAGATAAAATTGCTATTGGCCAGACAACAAAATTGTTATTAGCTAGACAACAAAAAAAAAATCAACATGGCATTATGAATTGAGAATTCACAATGTTATTCATGCTACAAAGAGCAAATATACATCCTCCAAAGAGAAACTTGAATCAAACAGCAACTAAATTGCAACTATGTCTTCCAAACACCCACTTAAATACAAAGCAACAACAAAGAGTCATTAAATAGAGTGTTGTCTACATGTTAGGACAGTAACCTCAGCAATCTTACAACTTAATTTAGGCTCTACAATCTCATTACCTCTGGCAAAAAGGAAAATAAAAAGTATCATATATTCTGGGAATAAAAATGATACAGGAACTGCATAAACTAGTTAAATCCAGCATAAACATGCCCAAATGTTCCGCTCCCAAGAAGTCTTCCCTTCTTCCATCTTGAACGGAGACCGGGCATGCTCTCATTTGTCCCATTATTTCTTGACGTATGTGAATTAGGAGAACCCGGTGGGATCGATGTATGTGAATTAGGAGAACCCGGTGAGATTGGTGTAAGTGAAATAGGGAAACCCGGTGGGAGTGGAAGAGGATGACACTCAGTCCTCCCATCTTCATTCTACTCCATAGAAGACCCTGGACTGAAACCATTAACTCGGGCATGCAAAGGTGACGTTGGAAAAGCATGCCCTCTTAAACCTGGTCCTGGGCTCCTTGATCTTGGGTTGAATTCAAGCTCTATAGATGCTCTAGGACTACATAAGGTGCTCCCAGTGGGAGTAGATGAACCATGATATTCACTTCTTGGAGAAATAGAAATGTCTGGAACTCTGGAATGCTCTGGAATCGGACTGCTAAAAGAATGAGTCATGTTCTCCACAATGTGTTGCTGTCTATGTAAGTCAGGTTTCAGACTTCTGCCCCTTGGTGTGTTTGTGGGTTCTGAATATCTAACAATTGAAAGTAAAGAAGATAATTAGCAACATAACACTTCAGAATGGTTGCCAGATAAAATGTACAATGACTAACAGAAGAAACAAAAATCATGTTTTTTTTTTTAAACACACACATGCAAGAAATTAATCACAATTACCAAAACACTCCAGATATTCTTCCTCTAGCACAACTGATATGCAACAACTCTTAGGCCCTGTTTGTATCCCCGAAAACTTGATTACCCTGCCATCAATTAACCTGTAATTCTAATTACCTGTAACTCTGTTTACTTTAATTAATTAGGCAAAGAACAAAACAACTCTCACATTCAGGTAACTCACGATCTGCATTATTATTTACAAGTAAATCAAGTAACAAAGATCCAAATGGGCCTTCAATAGCTCGAAAAACTTGAAACAACAACATTTAAAATTATAAACACTATCATCGCTTTCTACTCCAAAATTTAATGAAGAACAGATTTTGCAATCCAAATTACACATCAAGACCCAAAAAATCCTATCTTTAAAAGGTATGAAACAGCCAATCAGCTAAACAACTCCAATCAATGCATCCTCCTATCTACCCTTCCATAAATAGAAATTCAGAACAATAAGCAAATAGAGGGGAAAAATCATCCTCCGCATAATTCGAGTTCCAATTTATCAATTGAATTGATCTTCCTATTCAAAAACACCAATTTTAAATAAAAAAAATGCAGCAATCAAGTGAAATTAAACCTTACAGCTCCAAAACCATACTAAATCGTAATTTTCCAGATCTGAAAGACCTCAAAATAGAAGCTTCCAGCAACAAAACAACGCAGAAACCATCAAATCTATCAATCGCCAACCAGAAATCCCCAATCTCCCCGTAAAAACAATAAAAACACCAATCACGCACAGATCTCCATCCAAACCGAGAATTCGCGTGATTTTCATGAATTAGATACCTGTAATGAGCCATCTGCACGAGATCGGGTGTCGGATCATCAGAAGAGCCAGAAGAGCTGACGCTGGAAACGGAGCCGTGATCGTGGAAGGAGATGGCGTAGGGGCGAGGGAATGGATGGCCTTTCTTCTCCAAGACGCCATTGGAATCGAAACCAGAAGGAGAGAGATCCTTGTTCTTGAAGAGGAGGAAATTGTTGTTGTTGTTGCTGCTGCTGCTGCTGTGAAGGATGAGTGATTCGTCGAAGGATTTGGGTCTTTCTGTTGTGGATTTGATGATTGAGGACTTGTGTTCTTGGGGAAGAAAAGGAAATTTGGGGAAGAAAAGGAGAAGGAAATTGGTCGATTGAGGTGTTTAAGTTATAATTTATGACGACGTCGTTCGAAACAGGGAGGGGTAAAATCGTCCAAATCGACTGTACGAACACCAATACGGGTGTTTATGTGTATTTATGATTAAATATGTATAATACATGTTTTGGGACACTTTTTTAGTAAAATTCCCTAATAATAATAATGTATAGATTATATTATTATTATATAGGTGGAGGCCACACAAGTTCTTCTCCTTTATAATCTTATTATAATAATAATAATGATGATGATGTATAGATTATATTATTATTATATAGGTGGGGCCCACATAAGTTCTTCTCCTTTATAATCTTATAATAATAATAATAATAATAATGTATAGATTATATTATTATTATATAGGTGGGGCCCACACAAGTTATTCTCCTTTATAATCTTATAATAATAATAATGTATAGATTATATTATTATTATATAGGTGGGGCCCACACAAGTTTTTCTCCTTTATAATCTTATTATAATAATAATAATAATGTATAGATTATATTATTATTATATAGGTGGGGCCCACACAAGTTCTTCTCTTTTATAATAGTGGTAGATGTGAAACAAGGGTATTTTGGTCTCAACAAAAAGTAGATACGAATGGAATGACCATTCCTTCCCATCCCCAATGGAATGGCCATTCTCTAAAAAGGTGACCGATATTTTGATTTATTGTTACTAATGGAAAAAAAATATTGTTTTCCAGCATTTTCTAATATTCTGGATTTTTAACCGCGACCGATACCGATATCATATCGGTTTTTGTCCCGGCCGATACCGCGACTATTATCGAGATTTTAAACCATGTAGGGGAGTCATTTACGATGATAGTGAGCATTTAAAAATACAGAAGAACAGCAGTAACTACATTGATTATTCTTCACTTGGGTCCACTCATTGTTCATGTTCGGTCTCTTGATTCTTTCTTCAGAATTACCCATTTCTCTGCGTCTTCAAGTAGAGTCGGAAACTATGCAACTGTGGCTCCCTCCCCTGTATCTTGTAGGCAATATTTGGCATATCTTTAGGGTGGCAGTGGACCCCCACCAGCCGTACTTGAAGCAACAGCCACGTTGTTGGTTTTGGAAAAAAGTTTAGGCATGTTTTTCGCTTGGTTGGGGTCTTGCATGAGTGGGTCCAATCACAGCGGCCTTCATAGTCCAATTTTTGGACCTTTTGAGTAAAATTTGGGCCGATGGATGGACTCAATTGATCGAACATGGACCCCGGATGATGGAGAATATTTTAGATCTGAATTTGGAAATCCAATTTTGCATCCACCTTTACTCCTTCATTCCATGTTATGATCGAAATGTTTTGTTTTTGCCCTCACATGGATGTTGAAATCTTTTGATGCAAAAGGACGATCCAGACGATCGCCGGCTAGATCTATCTTCTATCTCCATAGCGACATATTTCATTCCATATTTTTACCAAATTGTTTATTTGTTGCCCTAACGTCGAGGATGAAATCTGTTGCCGCATAAACACGATCGAGAGGATCGTGGAATAGACCTTACTTGCCTTTTCATTGTGACAGATCATAACATAACCCTAACATACCTCACGATATTCATGTAATCATGATCGCCAGATACTGAGTAGAGAAATCTAATTAGGGATGATAGTGAGCATTTAAAATTATCTTCACTTGTGGTCCACACATTGTTCACGTTCGGTCCCTTGCTTCTTTCTTCAGAATTACCCATTTCTCTACGTCTCCGAGTAGAGTAGGAAACTATGCAACTGTAGCTCCCTCCCTTGTATCTTGTAGGCAATATTTGGCATATCTTTAGGGTGGCAGTGGACCCCCACCAGCCGTACTTGGAGCAGTAGCCACGACGTTGGTTTTGTGAAAAAGTTTAGGCATGTTTTTCGCTTGGTTGGGGTCTTACACGAGTGGGTCCAATCACCGCGACCTTTTTAGTCGTTCAATTTTTGGATCTTTTGAGTAAAATTTTGGGCTGATGGATGGACTCAATTGATCGAACATGGACCCCGGATGATGGAGAATATTTTAGATCGGAATTTGGAAATCCAATTTTGCATTCACCTGGCCCCTTCAATCCATGTTTTGATCAAAATGTTTTGTTTTTGCCCTCACATGGATTTTGAAATCTTTTGATGCAAAAGGACAATCCAGACGATCGCCGGTTAGATCTATCTTCTATCTCCATATCAACATATTTCATTCCCTAATTTTTACGATATTGTTTCTTTGTTGCCCTAACGTCGGGAATGAAATCTGTTGCCGTATAAACACGATCGAAAGGATCGTGGAATAGACCTTACTTTCCTTTTCGTTGTGACAGATCATAACATAGCCCTAACGTACTTCACGATAGTCATGTAATCATGATTACTAGATACTGAGTAGAGAAATCTAATTAGGGAGTCCCATTTATGATTGTGAGCATTTAAAAATACAGAAGAAAAGAAGCAAGTTCATTGATTATTCTTCACTTGGGGTCCACACATTGTTCACGTTTGGTCCCTTGCTTCTTTCTTCAGAATTACCCATTTCTCTACGTCTCCGAGTAGAGTAGGAAACTATGCAACTGTGGCTCCCTCCCCTGTATCTTGTAGGCAATATTTAGCATATCTTTAAGGTGTCAGTGGACCCACACCAGCCGTACTTGGAGCATCAGCCACGTTGTTGGTTTTGTGAAAATGTTTTTAGCCATGTTTTTCGCTTGGTTGGGGTCTTGTACGAGTGGGTTGAATCACCGCGGCCTTCTTAGTCGTTCAATTTTTGGATCTTTTGAGTAAAATTTGGGCTGATGGATGGACTCAATTGATCCAACATGGACCCCGGATGATGGAGAATATTTTAGTTCGGAATTTGGAAATCCAATTTTGCATCCACCTTGGCCCCTTCAATCCATGTTATGATTGAAATGTTTTGTTTTTGCCCTCACATGGAATCTTTTGATGCAAAAGGACGATCCAGATGATCGCCGGTTAGATCTATCTTCTATCTCCATAGCGACAGATTTCATTCCCTAATTTTTACCAAATTGTTTCTTTGTTGCCCTAACGTCGGGAATGAAATATGTTGCCGTATAAACACGATCGAAAAGATCGTGGAATAGACCTTACTTGCCTTTTCATTGTGACAGATCATAACATAACCCTAACGTCCTTCACGATATTCAGGTAATCATGATCGCCAGATACTGAGTAGAGAAATCTAATTAGGGAGTCCCATTTACGATGATAGTGAGCATTTAAAATTATCTTCACTTGTGGTCCACACATTGTTCACGTTCGGTCCCTTGCTTCTTTCTTCAGATTTACCCATTTCTTTGCGTCTCTGAGTAGAGTAGGAAACTATGCAACTGTGGCTCCATCCCTTGTATCTTGTAGGCAATATTTGGCATATCTTTAGGTTAGCAGTGGACCCCTACCAGCCGTTCTTGGAGCAGCAGCCACATTGTTGGTTTTGTGAAATAGTTTTTAGCCATGTTTTTCGCTTTGTTGGGGTCTTGCACGAGTGGGTCCAGTCATTGCGGCCTTCTTGGTCATCCAATTTTTGGATCTTTTGAGTAAAATTTGGACTGACGGATGGACTCAATTGATCCAACATGGACCCCAGATCATGAAGAATATTTTAGATCGAATTTGGAAATCCAATTTTGCATCCACCTTGGCCCCTTCATTCCATGTTATGATCGAAATGTTTTGTTTTTGGCCTCACATGGATGTTGAAATCTTTTGATGCAAAAGGATGATGCAGACGATCACCGGTTAGATCTATCTTCCATCTCCATAGCGACAGATTTCTTTCCAACCTTTTCACATCAACCATTAACTCTCACGGACATCAACTATTACAAAGAGTATTTAATTTTATTTTTCTCAGATTTCTCCAATTAACAACCCTTGATGATCATGAATTTCTAGGGACTCCTAAAATAACCAATGCCTACTTACATCCAAATTGTGAAACACAAACAACAATCGCTTATTTTTAGAGTTGATAATCTCAACCATTGATTGTCTGTCAGATACTCATGATTGAGAAAAATAACTGCCGTTGATCTTTTCTCACAAATCATAAACAATATCAGCAGACTGATCAATGATTCAGACTTCTCTCCATTGCCATCGGTGACAAAACTATATATCGTTGCCAATCATGGGCAATAAACCGACGAACCATGCCATATGTATTTTCTCTGTCTCAATTCAGAATGACCTATGCTGAGTCGTACCGGCTTTGTGATATTCCAGTTTTGTAAAACTCTTGCCGTATCGACTATTAGCTTGTGTATGGATGGTGGATGAACGCGATAGACCCAAAAAAAATAAATTGCAAGTGTCATGCGTCAAGTAATAACTAAAACAATTTAGGCTCATCACTTTGAACCACATTGATGTATTTGTGAACTCGCCAGTAATAAGTAATAACACCTTATGATGACCCTGAGTTCCGGAATCAACTTGGTTACTCCCGATTATTTACTTCATCTGTGCAAAACAGCAAGTTGGTTACTTCTCACAGATCATAAACATCCTTTCTTTTGATTCATGACAACCAAACCTTAGGGTTTAGGCCATTGGGAAAAAGTTCTTGTTGTGCGGAGTTGTGTCTTGTATCTAGATGATTGATGACGAACTTTATAGACTCAAAAGTAAAATAAATGTAAACTTCTCGTGTGACCGCGTCAACAATTCGAGTAACATTTTATGCTCGTTACTTTCAACCGCAACGAGGTATTATTAAATTCGCCAATTAGAACAGCCCAAGATAACCCTAAGTTCCCATGTCAAGTGCGACAGCTCACGATCATTTAAAATATCAATACAAGAGAATTTTAACGAGCAATACTACTTTAAGAATCCAAGACAATTTTAACGAACATTCATATGTTTCAATTCTCACCATTCTTAGTCAATTGATTCTCCAACATGCAAAGTACCCGCTTAACAATATTTGTAATAATTAGTGTTACGACTTTCAACAAGAACACCTTTCTCCCACAATTGTTTATTCTTAAAGTTCTTAAATAACAACCCTTTATGACCCATGCAAAAAGAAGAAACGCGAATTTTCACATGGGCTTGTTATAAAGATGGAGAATCGAGGGCCTCTTATTGTTCTGCTTCTTCACATCAATCCGGTAAAGAGGTCGGCCAGAGGTCAACCGGTTGCAAAGAGTTCTCTTTTGGCCTCTGTTTTCTTTGATTTTTTATTATGTGATTCGTTGTGAAATCGTGTGACGATCATGTTGTCAAATTTTATTTTCTTTCGAAGAAAGAAAACCCTGTTTCCTTGTTTGGAATCATTTCTTGGACATTTGTCGGTAGCTTCTCTTTTTGGTTTATAGGGATTTTTGCATATATATTATTGGTAGGATGGTTTTCTTGGGAATAGATTTGATAGTTTCTTAAGAAGTTCTGTATCTCTCGCTTTGTTCAAAACCTAACTCAATTGTTTTGGTGAAATGGCTTTCTTGGGAACACTTCCTATTCTTTATTTTTGCTGCCTTCATTTCTTTTGATGTGTTTGTAAAGGACCCAGTTCATTACATTTTAATCTGTAGGTAGTTTTTTTTTTTTTTTTTTGAAGTTTTTTTATGGAATTCCAATTCATTGGTTTTATGGGTCTCCCCAAATTGTACTAAAAAACCCTTGGAGGGTATAGAAAAAGGGCATACAACGGATTACATAGTGAGCAAATTTTAATTACAGGACTATCTTTTTTCAGTTTGCTAACTCAGGGGTCAATTTAACCTAATAAATCACTATCTATTTAAGGCTCCAAAAGTTAATGGTTTTATACATGAAGGTTTTTGCAATATTGTGATAAAAAAGGTGGCGGATATCAGTTGGATTCGTGGTGGTAATTTTGGTAGATTGGAAATAATACTGCATTCAAGCGCTCTTGGGATTTATTTGGGTGTCGGGTTGTCTATTTTTTTCTTTTTTCTTTTTTTTTTCCCTTCTGTTGATTTACATTAGGATGTTTCTCTACGTAAGGATGCTTGGAGGATTTAGATTCTTTTGGCTTTTGTCATTTAATTTTTTTGTGAGGTTACAAGCCCCATGGGTTATTTCTACTTCAATTATCCTAATTAAACTGATTAATGTTTGAGTGTACTATTTTTTTAAAAAAAATTACTTTTCTTCATTTAGATAAGAATAATGTTAATTCTTTGTAAGTGATGGTTGATGGTAGTCGGCATGGATCTGTTCCCCTCTTTAATATCTACATATTCAACATTTTATTAGACTGTATTATATTATTTGTTTTACATTTTTTAGATTTCATGGCATCTTTGGTTGTTTTTACTTAGGACCTGCTTGTTTCATGTAATTGAATACATAAGATCATGGATACAAATAGTAGCCTAAGATTTCAGTGAGCTTGTCTATGTTGTTGCTTTATTTATATATTTTTATTTCTTATTCATTAGTACAAGGAGTGATATTTCAACTTATGATGAGGGATGGATCCCTGGTCCGTACTGTGAGGCTAAGGTGCCTTACGACTGATCTACGAGTGGTTCAGCATTTTGCTGCATTTTTTTGCAACTAGTACTGCGTAGTGCTTTGAGGATTTTCACAAATTTGGACTTTTGGAAGACCACCTGCTGTTTTTCCATTGTCATATTATTGGACAGTAGTTTTTGTTCATACTGTCTTTTCAGCCATGCTTATTTTCTGAAACCGCTGAATCTCCTTACTGCTTTTTAGTAAAGGTTCTAATTATGGCCAAGCGTCCTTGGATGCGCAGTTCACTGGATAAGCATATTCAAGATCCAAATGTTATTTCACAAGTTGTAATTTTTTTTTATTGAAATCTCTGGATAAGCATATTATGAGTCTGACTTTTTTATTGAAATCAATGAACTTAACTGTGGTTAGAATTTATTTTTTAAAAATTGAATCTTGGCATGTAATGTTTGGTGTTTTTTGTATTTGTTAAGCAATGACTGTGAGCTATTGATTTTTTTTTCAATGTGTGTTCTTCTGATTAGCTGTTTAGAGGTTTTTAATAGTCTTCTTTATGGATTTGTACAATAAGGTTAATCGACAATTTGGATCTGCTTGATATAGAGCCACATACATGATTAGAGACGTGGGTGATTGTATTCTTTAGGAGAGATGAACGGAAATGCTATGCATTCCGTTAACATTCCATGTTCTCAATTTTCACTACTTCTGAACGGAAATATGTGCAAATGCTGTCAGAGGGTACCTTGAAAAGTATGTTTTGGATGAATCACGATTCCTTTTGTTTATTATAGTATTTTTATCTGAATCAGGATATAGATTTTGATGTTAATTTGGTCTTAATTATTGTAATTTTCTTAAAAGTGCAGTGTAATTGGGTGGTATTAAGAAGCAAGGAACTGGAATCAGGTAGTAAAATTTTTTGAAAAAATAGCTCCTTTTTATGTTTAGTAGCATCTCATACAGCCAAAATGCATTAATTAATTAGGAACCTATCTCTCTTTTTCGTTCTCATTTTTTTTAAAATTTTATAGGATACATAAATCCCTCGGATTATAAGTTGCGTTTCTTATTTTTTTTTTCTTCCTATTTTATTGAATTGTGTCTCATAGAGGGGGACCAAGAAGATAAGAATATTGTAAGGGATGGATTGGAGTGAAACATGCGGGATTTGGAAGTTCCTTGTGAGTTGGGTGTTCATGGAGCATATCCATAATTCCTAATATCTATTATTTAATTAAAAAAAATATAGACGCATGCCTTGTCAATAGTCCCATCTCTCAAATCGAAAGACTAATGCAACACAAGGTAACCTAGATCCGAAAGCATTTCCTCATCTGGATAAATTTATCTAAAAGAAGTCCTTGGTTTTCATTAGGACCCAATAGTATCTTCAATCAAATTAACATTGTTATTGGTCCACTTTAAAAATGAGTAGCACCTAATTAACAATGAAAAAAGCTTCCAAGAAGGCTTCTAAATCAGTACTAATTAAAGAACAGTGTACATTCTGTATAAACAAATTATAAGGGATTATTTTATTTATTCATTAAAGAGAATCAACATTATATTTAATCACCATAAAAAAAATACCGTACTGATTTTATTTGCTATTAATAATGACTCTTGAGCAGGTCAAACATGGCTAAAGATGATATTTTCCTAAGAGTTTTTTATTTTTTTTTGAATGGTATCTTTTCATAAGAATTGAATAGTTTGAGTGAAAGAAAGTTCTATAGCGTTTAGGGTTTAGGGTTTAAAAAAGAAAGAAAATAATTATTCTCTATAGTGCAATATCGGTAATCAAACAGACGTCTCTAATCAGCATAAAATAACACCGATATTAGCACTGACCTAACAAAGGAACTGCCTCTTCTCCCTTTATTCCAAAGACGATGATTTCAACTGCAAGCTTCTCTGTCTTCCCTCCCTTTTTATACATATATTTTTTTTTTTGTTTTTTTTTTGTTTTTTTTTTTTGCATATTTTTTTCTAACCATGGACAGGAAGCGGATCGGATCACATATTCAGGTACCTTCTTCCACTTTACCCTTTGTTATTTTCTTTCCTCGCATCTTACATTTTCATATGTGCTGCATTGCATGCATAACGTCGAGGATGATGTTCATCTTAGGTTATGGGGTGGGGACAAGCACACCTGTCCAGTGTTAGATAGAATTTTTACACATTTTTGCTTTCTAGATAAAAATTTACTTGCTAGGATTTTTTTTCGTTTTTGCTAACTTTATTTTGGTTACAGTGAGAGAAAATCTTCAAAGTTATTTTTATGAACTGAAGAAATTGAAAATCTTGGGAATTTTGAAAAAGTAGGCGAAATTAGATTTGGTTTGCCATTTTGTTTATGGAAAGGTTTTTCGAAAAAGTGCTGAATTTTGATCCCTTCACAAAAAACAAAGTCGTATATATTTTCAAAAGTTTTAAATGCGAAGCTATGATTTTTCACAAAAAAACACAGTCGTATATATTTTCAAATGTTTTAAATGCGAAGCTATGATTTGTTTTTTTTTTTTTTTGACGATTTGATTGAAAATATGAAAGAAAGTCAAAACTTAGTTTTACTAGTTTCCTAGTTCATCTTGGTGGATTTTTCCACATACTAGTTAATCAATTCGGGCACATGAAAAGGGCTGCCTATTGTTAGAGACCGTGAACGAAGTTACGTAAGATTTGGGCATGCTCCCCAAGATCTATGTAACCGAGTCTAGAAATGAAAATTTCCGGCCTTTTAAAAAACAATAGTGCGAAAGCCGTCATGGCATGAAAAAGGGCTGTCTATTGTTGGAGACCGTGAACGAAGTTACGTAAGATTTAGGTATGCTCCCCAATTTCTATGTAACTGAGTTCCGGACAGTAGTGTGAAAGCCGTCATGGTCGCCTTGAGTGGAAACCTGCTTTTTTGCCAAGTCTAGGTGGACCAGATTATTCGATAGAGAGTCGCATATATATATTCGAAAGTTTTAATTGCGAAGCTATTATTTGCTAATTTTTTGGACGATTTGATTGAAAGGAAAATCAAAACTTAGTTTTACTAGTTTCCTGGTTCATCTGGGTGGATTTTTCCACATACCAGTGAATCAATTCGGGCACATGAAAATGGCTGCCTATTGTTGGGGACCGTGAACGAAGTTACGTAAGATTTGGGTATGCTCCCCAATATCTATGTAACCGAGTCTAGAAATGAAAATTTCCGGCCTTTTGAAAAACAATAGTGCGAAAGCCGTCATGGGATGAAAAGGGCTGTCTATTGTTGGGGACCGTGAACGAAGTTACGTAAGATTTGGGTATGCTCCCCAATATCTATGTAACCGAGTCTAGAAATGAAAATTTCCGGCCTTTTAAAAAACAGTAGTGCGAAAGCCGTCATGGTCGCCTTGAGTAAAAACCTTCTTTTTTGCTATGTCTAGGTGGACCAGATTATTCGATAGAAAGTCGTTTCCTCGAGGGTTTTAGCGGAGCATTTAACACTTATTTTTTTTGTGTATGCGTACTTTTTTCACCCTACACTATCATATTTGGCATGATTTTTGAAAATTTCTTTCCAAAGATGGGATTGGCGAACCGGGTTTCAAAATTGCCTAATTTCAATTTTTCTCAAGATTTGAATATATCTGATGATTATAAATTTTCTTTCGAAAAGTTTCTTTCAATATTTTTGGTTTTAGGTGTTATGAATTTTGTCGGCGCATATTCACTCCAAACCCTCACGATGCACAACTCGTCCACTAGGGGTAACATAAGGGTTTAAGATCTTGCTGCCCACGCTAAATGCAGTCGAGAGTGCCAAAACTTATTTTTTTTTGACGATTTGATTGAAAATATGAAAAAAAGTCAAAACTTAGTTTTACTAGTTTCCTGGTTCATCTTGGTGGATTTTCCCACATACTAGTGAATCAATTCGGGCACATGAAAAGGGCTGCCTATTGTTGGGGACCGTGAACGAAGTTACGTAAGATTTGGGTATGCTCCCCAATATCTATGTAACCGAGTCTAGAAATGAAAATTTCCGGCCTTTTGAAAAACAATAGTGCGAAAACCGTCATGGGATGAAAAGGGCTGTCTATTGTTGGGGACCGTGAACGAAGTTACGTAAGATTTGGGTATGCTTCCCAATATCTATGTAACCGAGTTCCGGCCTTTTGAAAAACAGTAGTGTGAAAGCGGTCATGGTCGCCTTGAGTGGAAACCTGCTTTTTTGCCAAGTCTAGGTGGACTAGATTATTCGATAGAGAGTCGCATATATATTCAAAAGTTTTAATTGCGAAGCTATTATTTGTTAATTTTTTGGACGATTTGATTGAAAAGAAAACCAAAACTTAGTTTTACTAGTTTTCTAGTTCATCTGGGTGGATTTTTCCACATACCAGTGAATCAATTCGGGCACATAAAAAGGGCTGCCTATTGTTGGGGACCGTGAACGAAGTTACGTAAGATTTGGGTATGCTCCCCAATATCTATGTAACCGAGTCTAGAAATGAAAATTTTCGGCCTTTTGAAAAACAATAGTGCGAAAGCCGTCATGGGATGAAAAGGGCTGTCTATTGTTGGGGTTCGTGAACGAAGTTAATGTAAGATTTGAGTATGCTCCCCAATATCTATGTAACGGAGTTTAGAAATGAAAATTTCCGGCCTTTTAAAAAACAGTAGTGCGAAAGCCGTCATGGTCGCCTTGAGTAAAAACCTCCTTTTTTGCTATGTCTAGGTGGACCAGATTATTCGATAGAAAGTCGTTTCCTCGAGGGTTTTAGCGGAGCATTTAACACTTATTTTTTTGTGTATGCGTACTTTTTTCACCCTACACTATCATATTTGGCATGATTTTTGAAAATTTCTTTCCAAAGATGGGATTGGCGAACTGGGTTTCAAAATTGCCGAATTTCAATTTTTCTAAAGATTTGAATATATCTGATGATTATAAATTTTCTTTCGAAAAATTTCTTTCAATATTTTTGGTTTTTGGTGTTATGAATTTGGTGGGCGCATATTCACTACAAACCCTCACGATGCACAACTCGTCCACTAGGGGTAACATAAGGGTTTAAGATCTTGCTGCCCACGCTAAATGCAGTCGAGAGTGCCAGTGAATGTGGCCATTTTTTTTCCTTTTTTTGTTTTTGCATTTACTTTTCTTAGATTAGGTAAGAGTCCTACCGTAGTTCGCATTTCTTTCTCGGGACTAGCAAAATGCTGATTGGGGGTGTGATAATTTCTTAAAAATGCACATTTTCATCATTAATTTTTAGTAATTAAGTTCTTATTCATCAAATCATGCTTGATTTTATTAGAAATTCATTATTTGATGTTTTCATGCATCAAAGTTTGAATTCACGTCGAAATTCTTTGAAAATCATATTTTTACATGAAATCATGAATCTTTCTATTTTTAGCATGGGAAGTAAGAAATTGAGCATTACTTTTAATTCACACATGAAATTATGAAATTTCTTTTCACACATTAATTCAAGCATTGGCTCTATTGAAAAAACTTCATTGTTCAAGAGCTTTGTCTCAAGCCATATTTACATTATTCCATTTAGGAGTAGGTGTGAAGTACTTATTTTTCTGTAGTCTCAATCTAATAAATATTCATTGAGTTTATTTAATTAATTTTATCGTTCTTTTATGGGATGTAGGGTTATGTACCGACTGTTTTCGACAATTTCAGTGCAAATGTGGTAGTGGATGGGAGCACTAATAATCTAGGATGGTGGGATAAAATAGGTACATTGTTTAACTATTCCATGCGTTCTATCAAATTCTCCCTTTATTAATTTTTATTTTCTTTGGCTAGAAAAGTTTATTTTGTGGGTCTTATTTTGCAGCTCTATGAAATAGATTAGGAGGATTGCAGCATATTTAAGACCTCTAAGCTATTGTGGTGCATATGTTTTTCTAATGGCATTCTTTCTCATCAGCAAGGCTAGCTATGAAAAAATTGAAAAGATGGTAAGCAATATCTGGTTCATTCTGAAATACTAGAGTTTTCAACTTGTTTTCTTAACAGTTTATCTTTCCCTCATTGGTGACACAATTTTCTCTTTTCAAGCGGATACGTGAACTGAAACATTATGTGCATGGTGTTCCCATTGCCCTCATTGGGACAAAACTTGGATGAACTTTTTCTTGCCGAGTTCAGTGTATCAACTCATTATCACTCTATTGTTATTGTTGTCATGAACTGAATATGATTTTTTTTAAATGAACTGAATTTGTAAATCTCCAAGATTATCATTCATAGGCTTTGCATCTTGTTTACAGCATTTTGTTGAATTCATTTGGTTGCTCTGTTTCATCTTTTGCTAATTCCTGTACTTCTATTTCCTTAATACTTTTTTTGCTAAGTTGAACTTTCCATTTCATTCAATTTCTTTTCATAAAAATATTACAGCTTGTGTATCTCTTTAAATTGTTTGCTTTATGACTTGTTATGCTTTAGCTTTGCCTCAAATACCTTCTTTGTTTGCTTAAGTTAAATCTTATTCTATCTATGTGAAAGGAAAGGTAGTAGGATTTGTTTCCTTTGATGGTTTAACCTTATTTTCATTATTTTTTGTGCTAAAATATGCTCTGGCTCATATAACTACCACTAGTGTGTTGAGAAGTGGGCTCCACCTGAGGGGGAGTATTGTAAAGTATTTATGTTGCCTATACTAATAGAATGGTTAGAAAAGGAAATTTAATATGGTATCAGAGCCAACCAGTAGCGAGTTCGAATCTCGGGAGGAACAACTCGGCACTAAAAGAAATGCATGTCGCCAAAAGTGCACCGACCGGGTTCCACTTGAGGGGAGTGTTGATAAGTGGGCTCCACACAATGGGGAGTATTGAAAAGTATTTATGCTGCATCTACTAACTCCTTTAGGTTTTGGTAGGAATGGTTAGCTGAAGAAAGTTAATAAAATGATGCTTAGATTCTCACATGTAATTCAGATGCAGTTGGCAAGTTTTTTTTTTAAATAGGATTGGGTTTTATCGATTATGATGATGATGTAGCTCCCAAAAAACTATAGGAAAAACCGAGTAGCTACAAAATTCATGTAGCTGACCCGAACATAGTTGAGACAAGGCTTTAACGATGATGATAATGATGAGATGCTATGGATTAGGCATGTCCATAAAAGGATAGAAATATCTCTGTAAGATCATTGAAGGTCTACAAATTGAATGGAGTAGAAGACGAGGGATATTGATAGACATTGGGTGAAGTAGTGAAAAAAGACATTATGTTCTAGGTGGATGGGATTATTGTTTTATTGGTAATGTAAATTTTTTATCCAAAAAAAAGAGAAGTACAGAGTTAATTGAGAGCAACTAATACAATATGAGTTGGATACTATATATATTGATCCCAATCCACATGGTCACCATAGCATTTTTGTTAAGTAGTTAATTTGCTGCACATCTAATGCCAAGGCATTTTGGGTGTATTGGTTAGCAACTTGAGATGGTATCAAGGCCATTATGTTCTAGGTTCGAATTCCCTAGTACAATAGATCCCATCAGAATTTTAAAGTTCAGCACTCTTGGGTGAGAGTAGTTTTTAGGTTGGATGACCTCCTAGGAATTTCTCATGTTGCACCCCATTTTTCTTTTGTTTATCCAAAAACAACTAAATGTGTTTTTATACGAAATAGCCCAAAGTCGTCAAAATTGCATTTTCAGCCAAAATCAGTCCAATTTACCCAACGCCAGTCCCAAAACCAGCCGGTGCAAGTGTCCATACTCCGGATCCCTTGATAAGTCCACAATTTAGCATTTCGAGGGAGAGTGCAACTAGTCCCATCTATAACTATAACTTACTGTATATATTTTTTTATATATATACATATATACTTCACTTAAAGAAATTTGAACAGATTTGATCGTCAAGACAATGGGTTCGATTCTATTTTAAGAATGGAATTAGGAATTATAGTAATTTTGATTAAATTTTATTATTGAATGTCACATCTTTATGGGTTGATTTTATGTTATGGTTTAATGTTCTGAGATAGGAAAGAAAACATAGAAATAGGGAATTTGAGAAATAGAGTTCACTTCGAGGGGAACCGCCCTCCTTTCTTCACAAAGAAGTGAAGTTGAATAGAATAATACTAGCTGCTTTTTTTCTCATTGCATTCAAATACATTTAAAGCATTACAGAAAACTACCTATTCCATCAATCCAATACATAAATGACATGTGCCCTTAACTTCCTAACCGGCTCAATAATTGGACAATGATTTAGTGACTGACACAATAACTACGGTCAAACAGTAGCAATAACTAACCCATACTACAATGTAACTCCCCATGCCAGCATGCATATTCAACATGTGTGCACCACAGAAGAACGTATGCATAATTTTATTTCCAAAATATCTCACTGATTTGGCTACACTAATATTTGAACTTTGGCTACCGAACTCTTTAGGAAATTCATTTGTATTTTTTCTGATTTTGTGTTATTCATTCCAGTTTGGAAGACACTTATGAGGCACCAAGAAGAGCATTTCGGATACTTGGAATAGATAAAATTGCTGATACAAGTCTAGCAACATGCCCACTCGTTGCGGAGACCCTTGCATAGTTGCATCACAATCTTCTAAAGCAAAGGACCTCTTCTATGCTCTGATAGTCAATATCATTCTAAGATGTTTGATTAACGCGGGAGCTTTTGAGGTAACCTTTCATCTGACACATAACAAGTTCATGCCAATGCTGCAATTCATTTGTATCTAGTATAAATCTTTATCAGTAGTTTGCTGCAGCAATTCTGATTATACTATTTCTTTGAAGGGCATTGGTTCCAAACTCCAGTCTGTTTTGAAGGATGCAAGGTCACTGCTCGACTGTTACTACTCTGTTGGAGGCTTGGTTCTCATTAAGGTAAGTGCTTAACTAGACCACCGTATTAAATCTTTCATTGTTTTTATTTCCCTACCATTTTTTTTCTCCAGCAAGTAGCAATCTCTTATCGAGAAATTCTTTTCACCTCTTCAAAAGCATTGGATTTTTAATATCACTTGAGTTGTTTTTTTTTTTTTACTTTTTATTTTCTTTATTGCTCATTGTACATCTGTTCAAATCTCATTCTAGGATATTGAGTTCATTCCAAGCATGTGATTGGAGCTTCCAATTTTGATGTGTCTTTAGTGAAACCGTTTGCTGCTTGATTTAGGGAATAATATCCCAAGCATGTGACCTGAATCTTATGATTCAGGTGTTAATATTACAATTTTTTTATACTTAATCTATTGGAACTTATGATTTAGATGATTCATTTGAGAGAGAATAGTCACAACACAATTGATTGGTCAATATTTTTTGCTATTGTTTTTAATTTTAAAAGGTAATCCAGTTTTTAATTAATCTGCTTAAATTTTTTGTATATTTGGGACGTTATCTAGTTATACTTCTCAATCTATTGATTTAATTCTTCATTTTCTTCCTTTTTCCTTAAATTCCTCCCATGCATCATCACATGAGATCCAGATGTTGCTTCATCTAATTTCTCTATGAAATCGTCTCTTATGATCTTTCTTTTCTAGTTTACGATATTCATGCTATCATAATTACTAAATACCAATGAAAAAAATGAAAGTTTAGAGAGTTATATTAGAATGAGAATGAACTTAAAAAAGAAGAAGAAATACAGCGAATCATAGGAGATTCTGCACTCGGAGTTCTTATCTTGTAGATTCTTATCCCTTGTTTTCTTGTGACTTCCCACTTGTACTTTACTTTGTACTAACTTCTGCTTAGAGAGAGATATGTTCCCATTTTATTAAGTCCCCAAAACAGGGAAGGAAGATATGCAATGGAAATTAATCCCTCTCCAAGTACTATTGGCATCCTTTTTGTGGGGGTTATGATCATGCAGCTCCAATCCATTGCATTGTTATCCATTAAATTCTGCATCATTGGGCTCTTTTGATTTAAATCGGGTTTGTCCAATGGAATGAATTGTTCCACTAATTTTCTGATTTGGATCTCCACTTAGTGAAGAATATTTTGGATTTTATTTGGAATACAGTTTACATTCATCTTGGCCCTTCATTCTATGTGTTCCAAATTTATTGATATTTCCCTAATATGGATCTTGAATTTCTTTGATCAATCAAGTAGATTTGGATAATCAAAGTCTAGATCTATCATGTATCCCTGTGGGTTTGAGCTGTAAGATCCTAAATCAGACTCCCCCACTTGAAAAGGCTTCGATATCTAGTAAAAATCCTCTTCACATTGTCGTCTTCTCCGTCATTTTCTCTTCTTTTGCTTCCATTGCAACTCTTTCACATGAATCACTTGTCTTTTGAGTTGCATTTGTCTTGGGGAAGAGTACATGTAGGAGTTGTGTACCTTATCTACCCAGTGTGGTCCAATGGGATGCAATCCAATGTCATACAATCAAATTGCGAATCAATTGTAACTAACGTTGCCTTTGGTAATCTTGATAAAATGAATGTTCGAAGTTGTAAATCTCTCCATGTAGGATATTGACATTCACAATTTATTTGAGAGCATGGTACACCTTTCACCGCCGTCGCCGCTGCCGCCACCACCATCAAGCTATGTTGGGGTTATCTACATGAATTGTTTCTCCATTCCGATCTAAATCACACTTTTCACCAATCACCATAATTCTCATCTAGATGTCGTTCATGTATAGTTGAACCCTCAAATTCTATATGCATATACTAAAATTTTGAGTTTCTTGTTCGTAATCTCGATTCGCATCGAAATCAATTGTATAATTGGTTCGTTTATTTGGATGTGTCGTAGACTTGATCACTAACAACATCACCAACTTCATAGGTATCTAATTTCAGTGAGTCATCCGCATCTCGATGTTCGTTGTAGATCGGACCATCTACAACATCATTGCCTTTGTACTCAATAATATTTTGATGATCACAAATACAAGAAGATGAATTGAGTAGTGGCTGCTATTATCTTGTCTATTTTGGTCCTTGTGTGACTTGCCCGTTTTATTAAGTCTCGAATTAGGAGAGGTTCTTATACGATTGAAACTACTTCCTCGGTAATTGTATTGGTCATCATGTGAGTGTGTTTGTACACCCTCAGAAGTGGAAAGCGTCCAATATGGGCCTAGTTTGGGTCCTATTCATGTGGGTCCATTATGGGCCTAGTTTGGACCTGTTCATGCCGTCTGTTTATTTCTGCTTTATTGGGGCCCTTGGATAAAAAAAATGGGGATTGATGGATGCAATGGATTAGTCCACTAATTTTTTTTATTTCCCTGCGTAATTTGGAATCTTTTAGACCTAATGGGGAGATCCAATCTACAGCTATCTTTGCGCTTCATTCAATGTTTTGACCAATTTTTTTTTCTTTTATCTTGTCGTACCATGGATGTTGAATTCCTTTGATCTATCAAGTAAATCCTGGCACTTATATGCTAGATCTGTCACATATCAGTATAAGTCTAAACTGTTGGATGCTACAACGACTCCCCCATTCATTTGAGCATTGTCTGCCATTATAATAACCAATATGGTCGACATAATTAACTTCCCAAAAAAGAAAGAAACAAGTTGATTGAAGGCTGTTCACTTAAAGTTATTATCTTGTTGATTTTGGTCCCTTGTTTTGTTCGCGTGAATTGGCCTTAGAGGTTCCTATACGATTGAAATTAGTTCGTCTCCAAAGAGTACCGGGCATCCCATTAGAGGGTTTTTGGAGCCCAAAAGTTGTACTTGTAAGACCCGCCACTTGGTTGATATTGTGGCAGAAGCGTCCAGTATGGGCCTAGTTCGGGTCATGTTCACTTGGGTCCAATTAATGACATTGCTGCACATTTATTTTTCTAATATTTGCCCCCTTCGATGCAAAATGGGGATTGATGGGTGTAATCAAATGATCAACTAATTTTCTTATTTGCATCCTTTATAATTTAGAATCTTTTGGATCCAATACGAAAATCCAATCTGCGGCGATGTGGATACTTCATACCATGTTTTGACTAAAAGTTATTGATCTTGGCTTAACATGGATTTTTAGTTCCTTTGATCTATCAAGCCAATCCGAGTAATTTTAGGCCAAATCTGTCACATATCTCTATAGGTCTTGTCTATTAGCAGCTTGAAAGGCTTCCCCATTGAATTGAGCAATGCCTGCCATTATAATGACAAATATGGTCCACATAATTAACTTCTTGAGAAAAGAAAGAAACAAATTGATCGAAAGTTCTTTACTTGTTGATTTCGGTCCATTGGTTCTTTGCCATGACTTGCCCATCCTATTAAGTCTCCAATTAGGAGAGGCTTATAAATGCGATTAAAATTACTTCATCTCCCAATTGTATTGGGCATCCCATTAGCGGGGTTGTAGACCCCCGGAATTGTTCCTCGTAAGACCAGCCACGTGGCTGATTTTGTGAACGGACTTTGGACAACCAATATGTGTAGTGTGGGTCATGTTTGGATGGGCCACATACATGAAATTGCCTGCATTATTGGGCCCATTTGATAAGAAATGGGGATCGATGGATGGAATCAATTGATCCACTCATTTTCTGATTTAGATCCCTTGAAAATCTAGAACCTTTTGGTTCAATAGGGTAATCCAATCCGCAACGACCTTGGCATTTGATTCCATGTTTTGACCTAAATTTATCTATCCTACCTCAACATGGATGCTGAATTCTTTTGATATATTTCAAGTGGATCTAGATAATTAATGACCATGTTTGTCACATATCCTTATAAGGCTGAACTAGTGGCTACTGCAAAGACTCCTCCATTGAATTGAGTAGTGGCTGCTATTATCTTGTTGATTTCGGTCCCTTTGTGACTTGCCCGTTCTATTAAGTCTCGAATTACGACAGGTTCCTATACGATTGAAACTACTTCCTATCCAAATTGTATTGGGCATCACATGAGCATGTTTGTGGACCCTCGAAAGTGGGAAACGTCCACATGGTTGATTTTGTGAGCGAAGTTTCAGCGTCCAATATGGGCGTAGTTTGGGTCGTGTTCATGTGGGTCTATTATGGGTTATTTCATCAAATTACTTCCTCTCTCCTTGTTTGTGCAAGGCTAGCTATGAAAATGTTGCAAAGATTGTAAGCAATTGCCGGTTCATTCTGGAATACTGTAATCTTCTACTTGTTTTTCTTAACAGTTTATCTTTCCCTCATTGGTGACACATTTTTCTCTCTTTTCAAGCGGATACCTGAACTGAAACATTATGTGCATGGTGTTCCCATTGTCCTCTTTGGGACAAAACTTGGTTGGACTTTTCTTGGGGAGTTCAGTTTATCAACTTGTTATCACTCTCTATTGTTATTGTTGTCATGGACTGAATATGTTATGGCTTCAAATATCCAAGATTATCATTCGTAGGCTTTGCATCTTGCTTGGAGCATTTTGTTCAATTCATTTGGTTGCACTGTTTCATCTGTTCCTAATTCCTGTACTTGTATTTCCTTATCCTTCTTGCTGAGTTGAACTTTCATTTCATTCAATTTCTTTTCATAAAAATATTACAGCTTGTGCATCTCTTTTAATTATTTGCTTTATGACTTACTATACTGAGCTTGTGCACCTCTCTCTCTCTCTCTCTCTGTTTTTTATGTGTTATTAACAATGTGGATAGATTAGGGGCATCATTCTCTCACATAAAGAGGAGCACCAATGTCTAGTCAGATCACCTAACCAAAGAAGGAATTTGGTTTTCTGATTTGGCCCTTTTTTCTGTTGATTTGTCTGCCTTTTGTTTGTATTGGTGGTTTGCTTGTTGTAGCCTTTCTGCCTTTTGTGGTCTTTTATTTGTGTCGAGTCTTTTTGTGGCCTTCATCCGGCATTTTGGTTCAGTATAGATCTCTTGTACTTTATAGTTTTTCTCTTGTCAATACAATTTCAGATAACATTAAAAAAAGTGTTGATGATAAAATGGGTTTTCTTTGGATGTTGACAAGAGCATTTGATGTCATGTGTTTTTCAATCTTTTTATGAAGCTTTATGGAGATTTTAGGAATATCTCCTTTTAATTGTCTACAATAATTATCTCTTCGTTTTGGTAGTAAAATTTGTTTACTTCTCTTTGGATTATGTAGGTGTAGATTTTTATTTTTTTTACTGTCTTGTCATTCTTTTTATTATGTTGTTGGTTTTAACAATGTTGTGGTGATGGTAAAATGAGTTTTCTTTGGATTTTGACTAGAGCATGCATCACAATTTGAAAGTGCTCAATGTTGCCACAAAAGGGTTGCTCAAATATCTTACCATTCAAAAGCGATATCTTTTATTTTTTTATTTTTGGTTTTTTTGTTGTTGTAATCTTTGTATTTTTTTCAGGCGGGGATTTGCTTATTAGAACTGTTTCAATGAAAACTCATGCATTTTTTCACGTTAGTTATCACCTTTAAAAAAGGATTTTTATTGGTTTTGTTTTGGTAATCTTGGTATTTTTGTCGGATCATGTTTTGTTCATTATAATTGTTTTGATTTTTGATGTCATGGTTTTTTTTTTCTGGTCTACGACTCTATGAAGATTTTGTTAATTTTCCCTTTTAATTGTCTACCTTAGTTTTCAATTTTCAAGAGTTTATCGTTGAAAAAGAGTTTTCTTTTGTTCTTATTTTGTTTATTTCTGCAATCTGGGCATTTTGTTTATTATAATTATTCCCTTTTGATATTATTTTTTATATCGCCCGTTTCCATTAGAATACATAGAAATTGAATGCATAGGAATTCATGTTTACATGAGCCTGTCTTCACATGAATGCATTATTGTATGCTGTGTGGATTTTATACACTGTCTCAAGGTAGTTACTTGTAAAATTGTATGCACCAAGTCACTGATTGGTTAGGGTTATTTTTCCTTAAACCCACTGCTTAGTGCTAGAATTTTATTCATTTCACTTCATTGACTGCTGGGTGATGATTTTACATGCTGAATTTTATGCGCGTCTGTTTGTTGCATTTCATGCATTTAATTTGCTGCCTGCATGTAAATTTTAACTATGATATCATACTGTTTGAATGTCTTTCCATGCACAATAATTCATGGTTTAGACATATTTCGTGCAGACTAGGTATGCATTTTACATTATTGTTGAACGTGTGTTGTATACACATTGTTATATGTTTCCATGCACTGTCAAGCATGATTTCATACAGCTTTCCATAGCATCATGCACACTGCTACTGTTAGATCGAGAGTGTAATGATAAATTTCAATTTGTGGCCACTATTGTTCATTACTAGGGTGCTCAATTTCTATTTCTATATCTATATCTATACCATATATAAAAGCAGCAATTTTACCTGCTTGTCGTCGACTCCTTCATTTTTGCCCTTTTCTGCACTTTTTATATTCCCATATCCATACCTCCATACCCAATTTTAAAAAAACAGCAGTTTTCTCCTCCTGCTTTCCTGCAACTTCCCTCCTGCTTCCCTTATCAATCTAGAACGTTTTTTTTTTAATGCAACAGATAGCTTGTGGGACCCTTACATGCTAGGTGTTTGCTTAAGATCTTTCATGCAGAAATGGACTTTTTTCCCAGCACCAACTTGCACTTTCTCCTCCTGCGTCTACCCCTGCTTTTTCTTTCAGTCCAGGATTTCTCTTCACCCCAATTCAACCAAAGCAGCCTGTAATCTCACCGCACTGCAACACCACTGAGGCCACCCTCCTCGTCCCTACAACCCTAATGATCCCTTTCACCTGCTGCCTTCCTCTTCCAGGTTCGGATTTCACATTTTCTCCCTTTGTCAGTTCTTTACTTCCTTACGTGCAAGGTGTCTTGATTGTGGTTGTTAATTTGTTCGTTTCAGTCAATGTCATTGATTGAGCTGTTCGTGCTTTGTGCTTTTATTTCTTAATTGTGGGTGTTAATTTGATTTGGAATTCTCTCATGAATGCCTCTCTTTCTCAATGAAAAAAGGGAAAACCAGAAGTCTTGTTTCTTGTTGTTTTGCTTCTGTGTATAGAAAACGCCCACCATCTATTTGTTTATGTTACTCTAATATTTCTCTTTATTTGTAAAGAGTGTTTCCCATGTGTTTTCTTTATATTCCTTTGTTAAAGAAGCTAGAAGAGGATTTGCTGTTGGGGATTAAGATTAAGGATTGGAACAGCCCAAAAATTAGTGCCCTCTCCCGTGTGGGGTCACCTACGGCTCATTTGTGATTCATAAGGTAGGTTGTGTCATTGTGATCACGTAATTCTAATGCTCATTTTTTAAGCTTTAAAATCTAATGATTTTTCACTGTGTAATTTTTTTGGGTTGATCTACTTATGGTTAATAGTTGAATTTGTATCATACTGGGATCAATGTAGATTCATGGGAGGTAAGCGAGCTTGAATGGCTTAGATTTGTCAAAGATGGACCACATTAAACAAAATAAATTGGTTGATTACAGAAAACCCCTATTTTTTATATTGGATATGGACATTGGCTTCAATTGGAAACTGACATGGATGTCCCAGGTAGCTAGAAGCTTATGCTGGTTAGGTAAGGTAGCAGTATATTAAGAAAATAGGTTAGATGGAGCAGCTTACCATAGTAGGTTAGGATTAAAAAGAAAATAGTGACTCACAATATTATTTTTGAAACTACTAACATCAATGCGTTAAGAATCACTTATGGCCAATGCCCAATATGTGTGCTCATTGTCCAGGACAAGTCCAGTCTGTGAGGTCCATGGAATTAACCCTAGTGTGGGTTTCGTAGCCTTAACAATTCATCTCAATAAAAAATTGTTAATAATTGATGCAATGAGGCTTTGATGTTTTGGATGAAGAGGCTTTGCTGTTATTAATGACAATGATGATGAAAATGACATTAGCCATTGTTACTTTTAGTGATTATTCTTGCAAAAGTCATAAATACGTCCCTAACTTTCATGTAGGACCATTTTTTCTTCTCCTAATATGTTTTATTATATGCAACGACTATGGCATACAAGAGAAATAAGTATAGAACTTTCTGGCTTGTGTTAATTTGTTTTTAAGAATGTTTCACTCTAGAAAGTTTGCAGAGTTTTTTTTTTCCCCTGGAAAGTGAATTCTTTAATCATATAATATAGAAGACTCTCTTGTTTTGATAATAAGCATTCTAAAATAATGGTGATAGCTTACCTGAGGTTGAACCTGATCATCCAAAAAATGTGTATTATATAACTCCTTGCATCATGGACATGTTAAAAGGGTATTTGTTGCCAGCTCATTCTGGGTGCCCGATACTCAGAACTTGTTTTTTTCCGGGTATGAAGCCTTTTTCTGGCCACATGAATCATAATAATAAAGTTTTTTTTTTCCAATATAGGTATAGAAACGGAGAAGGGGAATTGAGTGGAGAAGTATCGTTTGGGTTTTTTTTAATATTGGGATTTATTGGGGTTTTATCATTGGAGATAGGGATGACTGAAGATGTTGTTTGTTTTTTTTTCTTATGAGACCATTTTAGATACATTAATCTCATTTCGAAAAAGTGAAGGGGGAATTGAGTGGACAAGTGGTGTTTGGGGTTTTTTTATATGGGGATTTATTGCGTCAGATTTGCACATTTTTTATATCATGGGTTTTTTTTTTTTTCTGTGGTTAATGCAAGACTGAACTAGAAACTTGATATTGGATGAGTTTATTGTTGTGTTACACTAAAATAGCATCTCTTAACTATAATGAATTCTGCCAAGTTCAAGGTAGGTTAGAGTTGTATATCAAAACTGATTCTGATAATGGACCTTCTTTGCTTTGCTTTGCTTTTTAACCACGTATTCAGTAAAATGGCTTCTTACTTCTCAGTCTATGATGCAACATCCTGATCATTTATTCTGGTTGCTGTCTTTTGCTTTGACTAGATATTTCAAAAAAATTACCCTCATGTTTTGTTCAAGGGACCTTCTGGCTCATGAAAGAAAGCTCAAATCATGCTTCACACCAATGTTGAAGGGGTTTGAACTTTGATCCCCTCTTTGTTCTTTAGAAGCAGCAATGATCTGATTCCTTTTCCCTACCTTGCTCCTTCTATCCTTGATTCTGTAGTTGGAAAAATTAGATAATATGATGTGAAATTCTATTTACTGAAGTTAAATCTTAGCCTGTCAGAGGGAACTAGTATAGACAAGCATGGACTAAGCCTATGCTGAAATGAAGTAGATTAAGATAAAAATTGAATATTTGAAAAAGAAAACCCTTCAAAGCTTCACTGTTAAGAATCATTTCTAAACTAAATCTGAACAATTTGAAACACAGAGAGCGGAGCTATGTACTTGTTCATTTATATGTTATGTCAAAGCACAAATTTATCGAGTTACACCGCCAAGTTAATTTAAGTGCTACAAGATTGACAGAATAGTTATATTAAAACCATATGCTATAAAGAGCTTCTATCTAAAACTGTGACAGGAACAATAAGATGAAGTAGATCAGCCATAATGTCTAACAAGAGAAAAAAAAACTCAGGAACCTCACATGGATTCTCTCAGTTTTCTATTTGGCGATTTAAATGTTTAACTTTCCAATTTAACGGTGGCATAGATATTGGGGGAACCCAATTTTCCGAGAGTGGAAATGTTAAGGTGGCTTGCTGATATGGAGTTTGTGAAGACAAGTGATTTTAGCTTTATTTTTCTTTTTGCACCAGCTCTAGGGATATTTTATTCATGTTATTGCATAAATAACATGCAATCATCCTCTCCATAGATGCTTTTCTTTTCTTCCAAAAAAATTTACTCATTTTAACCAAATTGCATGCCATCTTCCTCTACATTTGCTTCTTGTATGGTGGTGGATTACCACATGACAGGCAACTACCATTCAAGAATAAAAAAACACAGAAAGGAAAAGGAAAACCGAGCAACTGCTGCCTACTTTCTTTCATGCTTTATGTTCTCTAGCCTCTTTGTTGCATTTAATTTTTGTATGTCTCCCTACCACCATGACATTAAAGTGCATTTTTCAGTTTAACAAAGTAGTTGTAGGCCACATATGCGAAATTTGGACCTTCCAATTCCAATGGAGGGCATTTTTGGGTTTGGGGCCTTGAATGTGCAGTTGAAAACAACAGCCCACATTTTGTGAAAAATTTGTATTAATTAATGGAATTTTAGAGACTATTATAGTAGATTTTGTTTCCCTTTTGTCTCTCTCTCTCGACCTTTTGTTTTTTTGTTTCTCTTCAGATTGTATAACTTTTACTTGTAGTATTGAGCAATGGTGTGAAGGGCCTCGGTGGAGAGAGTGATGGGCAATGTAAATGTAGCAGGAGTTTTTCTTTGACAGCCAGACCTCACAGTGTTTTATTTTGGAGTTTGATGCTAAGGGAGATGGGAAGGGTGGTGCACAACTCTTAACCCTTGCGTAAGGAACCCACCTACATGCAAGAAATGTTTTGTTTCCAGCACGTCTTATGCAAATGAAGCGTCTTCGGTCACATTCTTCCTTAAAGCCTTTGCTTAGGTAAAACTCTAATGATATATCCAATAAATGCCTCTTTCTCTTAACTATACCTGGATATATGGGTTTTTAGTTCAATTCGCCTTCTGGACTACTAGATTTATGCTTCCAACTCTTGCATAAGGGAGCTTGGAACCAATTTATATTTGTGTGCCTCATAACATAACCCAATTCAGCATGAAACAAGAGTTCCTGGGCACCATTTAGTTTTTATGGAAATAGTATCATTTATTTCTATATGTATCCAATTTGGTTTAATTTTTAATAACTTTAATCATTACCGTTCTTAAAAACAATTAAAGAATTCATTTCTATTTTCTTAAGGGAGCATTCTAATTGCAAACAAGTTGAGAAAGAGTGACTAAAAAAACTCAGTCCCCATTGCCTACTTCAAATTGAATTCCCAAGAATTCATAGTAAACTAGGGGGGTTTTATAGAGATATTAAAGTGATGAATCCATTGTTTAGTTTGGACCAATGTGAAAACATGAAGTCTTTAGAACATCGAATTTAATAATTCTTTGATAGCTTTAACATGCTAGAAAGTTAGGCCCAATTCACCAAATTCACATTCTCCTCCTAGGACTTTTTTTTGAGCTATTTCTAAGAATTCTCTGTTTATCTTTCACGAAACTAGGTTACTTGTAGCTCTTAGTTTTTAATAATTCCTTTTTTCCCCCTCTCAACATTCCTCGGTTGTGGGTTTCTGGAAGAGAGTGAGAGAACTGTTGATGCAACACAATTTCCGCATTTCACGGAAAAGGCTTGTGCACAAAAATTCCCATATAAAACATGAATATATTTATAAGGCGGCAAAATTCTCGACTTCTGTGGATGATTGCTTTAGAGATCACCCTTTAAGTTCCCATAGATCCATTGAGGATGACAGCTACTCTTTACCATGTTCATGCGTTTCCTCCGTTACCATGAAGATGTTTTCATCAAAAACAAAATTTTAGGGGGTAGTAACAGTAAAAAAAAATCATTTCAAACTGCATCTTTTGGTCTAAATATTGGATTTTCCCATTTTTATGGTGTTCAATTTCACCTGATGGATTGCTACAAAGTTCATTTAATATTTGTGATCATATTTTTTGTCTGTGTACTTATTCCTTTATCTTCTCTTGCAGCTTAAAAGGATTAATGAGAAACAAAAAACTCAAATTTGAAAAACTAAACGTGCACTTCAAGTAGCAGACAAGTGCCTCTGCAAATTTGGAAATCTAAAGGTGTACAATGTAAACATCTTACGTACTGTCAATTGGTTAAAAAAAAATTTATAAAATAAAAGAAAATTCTATTAACATCTCCTTTCTCATTTCAACTCGAGCACTTACTCCAAAATTGAATTTGATTACAGTAGACAAACACAATGTCATAACTCATCATTTCTTAGGATTTCCATCTAAAATATCTATTGAAGATTATATTTAACAAGCGTCTTTTATGTTATGCATGATACATTTTTTTTTTCATTTCTTCATTTGATTTAATAATCTTCTTAATAGCATTTTCCATTTAGATATGTTCCCGAAGCAATATTGTGAACCTAGATTAATACTAGCATATGATAGTATCTTATAACATAGTACTATAGCTGAAACATGTTATTATTTGATGACAGTGGAATGAACATTACATGCAACGCATGAACCTATCCATTGGTCATAATATAATTCACTGTTTGGATGAGATTCTGCCCAGATAACCATGATCAGCCCATGTTTGGCCATGATCTTGATGATGCTCATTATGAATTTCATAACTTATCTGTTGATTTGATGTGATCATCATGTGTACATGCAGTAGTGGGACAAGGATTTGAGTGCTGAAGGCTTGTGCACTGTTTAGATGACGAAATTCCATGCCTTGTAGCCGTGGTTTGGTTCTCAGAACTCCATTTATTTTTCATGGAATGACCCATGCTTTGGGTGTTGCATTTGCTACACATTTTCTTCACACATAGGCCCTGATTGGTAACTCTAATCTATCTAATAAGAGCTAATTAAATTAAGGTCTAAAATAAAAGGTCTAATTTTTAAGTTAAAATTTATAATTAGACTGTTTGGTAAGATTATAAAAAAAAGGGTTCTTATTTTATAATTGAGTGTTTGATTACCATCTAAATAAGTTGTCCTCATCGCCTTCCATGGGATGGTTGTGCCAAGAGAAAAGTAGCAGAGAAAGAAATCGTGAAATTGCTTCCCCGACTTTAGAAAAAAAGTTATGAAAAAAAAGCTACTCAAAGCAGCTTATGATTAAGAGCTTAAAATCACTTATTTCTAAATATAAGTTTTAATTTTAAATCATGATTAGAGTTTTATCAAACACTCTAAATTTTAATAAGCTCTAAATCCTTTAATAAGTGCTTATTTTTAGAGTTACCATGATTTCCATCATCGTGTTTCTCAAATTTCAAATTTTGATCATTTGTATGGCTAAGATGGGATTTTGGATGCATTTTTTTATTTGCATGGTAATGTTTTATTATAATTAACATGCATGAAATGATCACTTGTATGGCTGAGAAAGAATTTCGGACGTATTTTTTTATTTGCTTGATCATGTTTTAATATAATTAACATGCATGAAATGATGATATTTGTGATTTAATGTGCTAAATCGGTTTGAATTTCATTATCCCATCATGTTCATCAGTTTTCTTGATTTGTGCATTTTCCCACGATATTTTGCGCTTTTTCATGAAAGAGTCCAAACAGAACCTTTTTTTTTCAAAACAGTCCCTTCTACGTGCTGTTTTTTCAAAGCAGTCCCATACATGTGCAGGATTTTCAAAACAGTCCACTGTGTGCACCAAATTCTTAAAACAGTCCATTATATGGACTGAAATTCCAAGACAGTCCCTTGTTTGGACTTATTTCTTACCCAGTTATACATGCATTTATGGGCAATGGTGGTATGCATTTTGTTTTAGAGCTGTATCTGCCTTAATGCAATAAAGTTGTGTCATCTGTGTCACCTTCACCTTCACCTTCATACATGATATTATTTCACAATTTGAATGTACTTTCTACAAGAGTTGAAAGCTCTAAAAAAAAAAAGAAAAGAAAATGACGCCAACAAATCATTAGGAGATCCATGCATGTTTTTTTTTTCTCCTTTTTATGATTGTTTTTAAAAAAAAAAAACCTTTCATATCATGCCTAAAACAAATCGCCATTTTATCAGTATTGGATATTTTGGTGACATCCTCCTACATTTCGAGCATGAGATTACTTACTGCTCAAATGACACTCTTGTGGCAAATCTTGGTGGCTGGGTGGTTTGCTTAATTTTTTTGCCTTTTCTTTTTCTTTTTTTTTGAAAGAATGCTTCTCCATTCATTTCATGTGGAAAAAAAAGTCGCCATTTCATCATTATTGGATCTTTTGGTCACATCGACCTTCAATGCTCAAAGGATTGGAACTCTTGTACTTAAATTATGATAATGTGGTGGTACATATCTCTCTTCTTCTTTTTTTTTTCTATGTATCTCTTTTCTTCTTTTTGAAAAAGAAAATGCTTCTCAATTCATTACATGTCTAATATATATAGAGCAGGGCTCTCCTAAGCTAGAATAGTGCTGGTCTCACTAATTAAAGTTGATTATATCTGTTTTTTGCATGATAGAACTGAAAAATCTAGTTCTGATTAGATTTATCTTGATTGTGAAGACGATCATCATGCAAAAAATAATAATAATCGACTTTGATTTGTGCGACTAGCACTATTCCAGCTTATGATAAACTAAGCTTCAGCTTAGGAGAGTTGACCCTATATATATATATTATTTCTATTTCATCACTATTGGATCCTTTGGTTACATCCTCCTACCTTTCGAGTGTGAGAATATTCATTGCTCAAAGGATTGGAGTTCTTTTGCCTAGCCATTCTAGTGGGAAGACATACATTTTTAAAATAAAAAAATAGATACATCACTCATTTAGTGGTATTTCAAAAAAAAAAAAAGAATCATTTCCTTCTTAAAAAAAAAACGGTGGGTATTTTCATGTGCCAAATTCATCATGCATGCATTGTTTATAGAATTGTTTTTGTATATAGGGACCTAGATTGCATGCCTATTTGCGTTGTTTTCACATGGTTATCGCCTCTTTATACATTTCCTAATTAAAGGCATCATGGTTTTTGTCCTTCTATTCCATGAGATTTACATGGGCTCCTCTCATCAAATGCCTTGCTATGATCAAATGTGATTTTCTCCTCATGCTCTTATGCATTCTCATGACAAAATGTCACATCCCAATTTGCATAGTCATTTTTTTTTAGTGAATGCTTTTGCATATTCCACCCCTTGCCTGATTGGATAGTTCACTAGTAAAGTGAATTTGAAGTGAATATTCAAATTAAGAGACATGAAAGAAGAAGGTACCCTTTTTAACCTTTTTTGGATAATTAAGAGGTCTTTTTGTCATTTAGTGGCATAAGAAGGTACTTTTTTATTTTTGTGGATAAAAAAAGAGGGTTTTTTCATCATTGTGGATAAGAAGAAGAGGGTATTTTGTCATAAGCGAATAGTTTTTTCTACTTTTTTTTATAAGAAGGGGTGATTTTTTAAATTTAATGTGTTTTTATATGACTAATCTTCTTTTCTCGTCTCTTAGTGTAATCTTTAACTTCAATTAACTTTAGCATCAGGGGTTAAATAAAATATAATTAAGTGGTAAAATCAAGAGAAACTGGAAAACCCAACTAAAATTTGTGGATTTGCTTTCTTTTTAAGTAGATCTATTGTTGGAATGTTCATAAAAGTGTTATTCTGTAATGGATGGATGGTAAGAATCCATTAGAGGCTGTTTGGCTTCGAATGGACAGGAAAATGGAATATCCAACTTTTCTGGTTCGTGAGTTCGGTCGACTCGACGCCGTGTCCGATTGACCAGAGACACACAGACATCAAGGTTCAGATCTATTTTTTGCAGATCCGAGATTCTTTTGGCAGCCTGTTTTTCCAGTACAGATTGGTAGCCTGTTTTTTTTGTGGTTTGTATGGTTGTATGAGATACTAATCCTGCAGGTTTATTGTCCTTTCCATATGGTCCACAAGTCTTTTACTTTCCTTTTTGGTTATTGGTTTATTTGAGGCAATATGTAAAGGGCATCATGGTTTCCTTAGTTTCCCGTAAAAGGGCAAGGCATGATGTTTTCCCTAAAAGTCATTTTATTTCCATTATTAAAGAGTGCTGCTATTGGCACACAAAATTTATCTTTTCCCACACAATTCCTCTCCACACACATTACTAAAATTTAAAAATGAATGTATTTTTTCCACACACATCAAAAGTTCCTAAACTGCACTTATATTCATTCCCCTCTTTTTTCTTCCCACACACATCTTCTTCTTGTTCTTCCCACACACAAACCAAAAGGGACTTCCACTCCACCGACTAGATCATCATTTTCCGGCGATTCTCCGGCGTGCCACCAGCGTTCCTATTCCTCTAGACATCCTTCTCTTCCAAAGGTAAATGGATCCTTCCAACATTACCATTTCTTCTTTCCTATTTATTCTTTACCATTTTTTTCCATCTTAGATTACTTATTTTTCCATAAAAACTTGTTATTAGGATAGATTTTCATTCAATGTAAGTTTTGACAAACAATGTTACTATTTTCTAATAGTTTTGGGTTGCATTTGATCCACCATCATCGCGGTTTTAGGTTCAGAAATCGCGACTGTTCAGCTCTGGTTGACCGAACGGGTTGCAAATGTTCGGACACTAACGTCCGAACAAATTGGATTTGTTCGGACCTGAGTGTCCGAACATATTACTTTTGTTCGGACACTCAAGTCTGAACAAAAGTAATATGTTCGGACACTCAGGTCCGAACATATAGAGATCTAGCAGTCAAATAAGATTTTTTTCTTTCGTATTTTAGAAATGAACCGGCTAAGCTCTTCTCGGGTGCGACCTACTGCTTCAAATAGGAAGTGACCTCAGATAGTAGAAGAGGTTGTGGAAGACCCAGAGGTATCTGAGGAAGAGGAAGAACAACAATAAGAGATGGAAGATCAACCAGCCCTGGGGCCACAAGATAGGTCCTTATTGACCAGCTTTGATACACATACAACTGGGTACATTTGGATTGGACAGGTGTGTTTCACTTGTTTCATATGAAAGTTTTATTCATTTGTTAATTTATTTAATTATGTATTAATGGTTGAATGCAGGATCGAGGCCCACTGAAATGTCTAAGTCATGGGCAGAAAGTGCCTTTGTGGCAACTGAATGAGTCTGACATGTTTAGAGATTTAGTCTCGAGGTCCGGATTGGCTCCATTAGTGACTGCATCTTACCGCTCCGTCAATAAGATTACTGTATCTGGTTTTGTGGAAAGGTGACAACCTGAGACGAACACATTTCATATGCCTTTTGGTGAGATGACCATCACCTTAGATGATGTTGCATCTATCCTAGGCAACCCAGTGATTGGGCGAACGGTTTCTTATAATGAAAGAATGTCATATGAAGAAGCTCAAGCACTCCTTGTTGATGCACTAGGAGTAGAACCGGTAGAAGCACATGACGAGCTGATACAAGTGCGCGGCCAATCAGTTAGATCGGAGTGGTTACGGGAAAGGTTTGCCAGTTTGTCTGACGATGATGGGGACGAGATGATAGACTCTGCAGTAAGAGCTTACCTTCTGTACCTATTGGGTTGTACCTTGTTTACTGACAAGAGTGGCACACGGGTGCCGATCATTTTCCTTACAAAACTCGTGGATGTAGAGGCCATACGTTCATATGCATGGGGTGCTGCTGCACTAGCATACTTATACAGGCAGTTGGGGTTAGCAAGTAGGCATGAAGTTGTTGACACCAAAAATGTCACTTTGCCTCTTCAAGATCCAAAGACCTATATGAAGTCGCAACCTGTAATAAATAGGCAAGGCTACTTCCAAAAAAATCAAATCTTGTCAGAATCAAACAAAAACTGCAAGATCCTTCAAGACAGCCAAAAGAGGAGTACACAAGAAGTTTCAGGCCATTTCAAAATCATTTGGCCTAAGTTCGCTTCTCCGACAGCAGAAAAGGAGCTCCCGGAGGCGAAAGCATCAGAGACATCAAATCTTCGATCATAGCCGATGGATGGTCCCAAAATACATCCAAAAGGCTCCACGTCAAGTTCTGAGTCAAACCAACAATGTTTGACCCTACATCAACCCTCGAACAGCTAAATTAAGCCTCTCGGCGGCGAGAACCACCGAGGCCATCCCTCATCAGATAGAGCACATGGACGGCTTCAAAATGCTTACAAAGGGCTACACGTCAAATTTCAAGTCATTTCGACAACATTTGACCAAACTTTGACGCTCGGAAGCCAAATCAGGCCTCTCGGCGGCAAAGCTCCCTGGGACCATGGTTTCCAAGATAGAGCCTATGGATCATCTTAAAATGACTCCAATAGGTTCCCTGTCAAATTTCAAGTCAATCGGACATCGGTTGACCGCACATCAAGCCGCGGCATCTTCATCGCGACAAAAGCAAGTCTACTGGTGATAGGACCCCAAACGGCTTCAAAACTCAAACAAAAGCCTATGTTTTGTCTTATTTATTGCTCAGCAGGCTTCACCCCAAATTTCAGGTCATTCCGACATCGTTTGACCTAGTTTCAGCTTCTGACGGAAAATCGACAGCTCTGCGCAACAAAGTCTTCGACTTTCTCAGAAAATTGGAAACTTTGCAAAATAAAATGCAAGGATTCTCATCAGGTTTTCTACAGGGAAATCAGGCCAATAAATGATAAAAAATGTCAAGGAAAAATACAGAAGAAAAAAGAATCGAAAAAACAGCAAAAACGGACACAAAACGGGACAAAAGGGGGAAAAACCCCCCAGGGTCGCAGATCCCTGCGAGCCCCTGCGACCCTGGGCCAGGGCCTGGGGCCCGGGATCGCCCGGTGGGCCCCGGAAGCTCCGTTTTTCTCCATTTTTTCGCGATTCGAAGCGTCCGGCCTCTGTTTTTTTTCCAAAATTCATACTTTTGAGACACCAAATCCTCTGACATCCGTCAAAAACATGGGTTAATCATCAAGAGTATCAAAAACAACATTGATCGCCACCTGGTCAACCAAAAAAAAAGTGTGCTTCCTACCCGATCGATCGAGAAATCGACAGGACAGATGGCACCGACCCGCTGTTGGCAACCAACACCTGAAGTTACATGGTCATCCGATGTCGATCTATATGAAGATCCATCGATGATCATCTCCAGAAGAATCCCAAAAGACGCGGCACGGCCCGCGACTCTTCAACTGCTCAACGACCACTTAATGCGATTAATTGACTAGCTTTATTACAGTCATTAATCCATTTCTTTGGACGGAATCAGAAGCAAGCATCCGGGAGTTACAAGTCAAGAGATTCATGGCATTTAACACATGAAACTCCTCCCATCATGGCGATTAAATGCCCTCAATCTCCTCCGGCCAATCAGAAGCCAAGAAAAAGGAGTTACAAAATAAAGAATTCAATCTTGTAACTCCTCCCTTTATGTAGCTTTATGACAATTAAGGCTCATAAACCCTCCTAAATGGCAACCTAAAAGCCTATAAATAGGAGAGCATTCCAAAGAAATCCAGATCGGAAAAAAGACACAGAGACACGGACAAAGCACAGAAATTCAGAGAAGGGAACGAGAGAAAACTCTGCAGAAGTTCTACACCGACCACCGTTACAAGGTGACGAAAGTCCCTTGGGGGGTACCCCCCCCCCCAAGGTCCTTACCTTCTCCTTCTGCCTCCAAATGGCTTAGACGTGGCTTTTCAGCCAGTCTGCTCGGCTTTTTATTGGACATAGGACCTCCTTTTGGTCTTTGTTCTCTAAAAACCTGAGGTTATAGCCAGGCCAAGCGAATCAATAGCATCATCTGTTCTCATCTGCATGGATGATGGCGAAGTCCACATATGGCTTGCGACCGTCAATCTGAACGGGCCCCCCACAATCTCCTGAGAAGTTAGATCCTCCTTTTCTTGCTTTTCATTGTAGTTTGTATTTTTTTAAAAGAGACAAAAATCACAACTCGTGTCTTTCATTATTGATAAGGATTGTAAATCGGCTATAAACGCTAAAATCGGCTATAAATGCCAAAATCGGCTATAAATGCCAAAAAAATCGCCTTTCACGGCAAATCAAGAAAATGTCTCTTTTCTTAAATATATGTGCAATGGAAAACTTGAAAGAAGTTGATTTCTTTTTTACTTGCAAAGGTTGATCTACGGATCACAACTTGCAATTCCAAGTAAAATAGAAAATCTGGCACACCCACACAAAGAAATGTTGATGCACGCCGTTGCCCCCCCGGTTACGAAAGGGTCGGACCCAACGGACTCCCACGTCCGCCGACCTCGGTAGAACCAGGCAGGAGCGTGGTCCATCAAGCTAGCACACCCGATGGGACACGTTCATTTGAGAACACGATGCTAGAAATGAAATATTTGCATATCATATCTTTTGCTCTATGCTTATATTTCTTTTCTCAATTCCTTGGCTGCTTACTAAATTGGTGGCCTATGTTGGATTCCGCATTTAAAAAATTGAGATGAGATTTTTTGGAAATTTCTAATTCTTTGAATTTATTTCCACTCTTTCTCTTTTCAAAAAAAAAAAAAAGAAAAAAAAAACAAAAAATCAGATTTTTTCATTTTGGATTCAAAATTGAGAAACCTTGATCCTTTCCTATCTTTCATCGCGCTTGCAGAAATGTTGAGCCTGTTCGACTAAGGTTTTGGGCTATCGTTTCTCTTCGATGAGTTCATTAAAGATCTAATATATATATATATATATATATAAATACAAAATAAAAAAACAACAAAAAACTAGATTTCTCATTTTGGATTCAAAATTGAGAAACCTTGATCCTTTCCTATCGTTCATCGCGCTTGCAGAAATGTTGAGCCTGTTCAACTAAGGTTTTGGTCCATCGTTTCTCTTCGATGAGTTCATTAAAGATCTAAAAAAAATATATATATATAAAAATAAAAAATAAAAAAAAAAAATTAGATTTCTCAGTTTGAATTCAGAATTAAGAAACCTTGATCCTTTCCTATCGTTCATCGCGCTTGCAGAAATGTTGAGCCTGTTCGACTAAGGTTTTGGGCCATCGTTTCTCTTCGATGAGTTCATTAAAGATCTAAAAATATATATATATAAATAAAAAATAAAAAAATAAAAAAATTAGATTTCTCATTTTGGATTCAAAATTGAGAAACCTTGATCCTTTCCTATCGTTCATCGTGCTTACAGAAATGTTGAGCCTGTTCGACTAAGGTTTTGGGCCATTGTTTCTCTTTGATGAGTTCATTAAAAATCAAAAAATAAAAAATATATAAAAAAAAACCAAAAAAAAGATATAGACCACTAAGGTTAAACCAACTGCGTTCTTTGATCATGGTTGATTCAAGAATAGTCTTGTCCAGGGTGTGGAGACAGCTTGACTGTTTTGGGCAAGGGTCCTCCAAACGGGTTCATTAAGTAATCCTACCCTTACCTGGGGGCAATTCTATCAATCGAGATTTCATAAGACCGGGTTAGGAGGCCTATGTGTACTCTCTCGTCTTTTAAATAAATTTTTTCAAAAATAAAATTTTTAAAATAAAAAAATAAAAATAAAAAATAAAAAAATCTTTAAAAATATAAAAAATAAAAAAAAATAAAAAAGATTTTTTTTAAAAAAAATCTTCAAAAAAAAAACTTCCGTCATTTTGGGTTTAGATTGGAGAAATCTTGGTCTTCTCCTTTCTGAGCACTGGCGCTCGCGGAAATCGCTGAGCCCGTGTTCAGATTGGAGTGCCTTTTGCTCTCTTTGATGAACCCGATATTGGCCTTTAAAAAAAAAAAAAAATTTGTCATTTTTGGATTCAGATCTGAGAAATTATGGTTCATTTCTTTCTGAGCACTGGTGCTCGCGAAAATCGCTGAGCCCGTGTTCAGATCGAAATACCATCTGCTCTCTTTGATGAATCCAATCTTGACCTTTCAAAACAGAGAATCTCATCTCATGGATGCGGTCTCAAAACATTTGTGTCTAGTGGTACTAGTACGCCCTTTCAGGGTCTACTGTATTGCGACCGGCACATCTGTAACTCCAACTTTATATTCTTCTTACATCGAGTAAGCTCTGCTTCTCGATAAGTCGAATTTAAGTTCACAATTGCTTCAAGCATTCACTGGAACGCTCATTCTGGGCTTACCATACTTGCGATCAGAACAATTGTACCCTCTATGGCATTTTGCCTTCTTCATATTGCTTGGGTCATCTTCCTCGAGCAATTTGAAAAGACAAAACCATAGAACTTCCCATTTATGATCATTATATTCTTGTGATTACTAATGGATGTGGTCTTGTTTCAGAAACTTTTCGAAAACTAATAATGGCAACTTCAGTAACCATTACCTTCGACGAGGACAAGCACCAACTTATGCTTCAACAGAAGCAAACTACGCGCACCTACAAGCGCCCCATCAGCTGCCGAAGTGTCAACTCCCTCGGCAACTCTCTAAGCTCCGGGTCGACCTCGACTCCCCGGACTATCGTCTTTGGGACGCTGGGACCATTCCCACTTCCCGAGGAACAAACTGCTCCTTCCAAGAAGCAGAAACTCGCCTCTCAACGTGTCACTACCATGACACCAAAGGCGAGCACCAGAAGGCCCGAAGCCCGTGGCAGCCCCACGAAGCCTCGACTAGCAAACGACCAGGTCTATCCCAAGACTTGGTCCCCAAGACCTTCACCAAAACAGAGAAGGTCCCAAACATCTACCAAGCCAGCATTCCTGGCCCCACTCAAAGAGAACCAGTTCTACCCTCTTGCCTACATGAAAGAGGAGAGACCCATCTCCAATCTGACTCTCAAGTTAACCCAGCATGAGCCGGCTTGTTCCTACAAGCCCAAAATCAGATCATGCATCACAAGGCCTTTGCAAGCACCTGCTAAGGCCTACAAACCTGCAGTTCGACCCTTCATCTCTACAGGGGCCGAACTCCAAAAATTCAAAGCTTCGCTGCAACAGGCGAAGGACAGGGTTCGCATCCTGTCCTTGCCCAGCTACAAAGAAGACATGCTCGGCTGCTGCTCCCGAGGGAGCACATCCTTCATTGTCAAAGCCCAGCCAGAGCTGACCGAAGCTCAAATTGCTCTTCGTATACGCCGCCGCGTGTCGTATCGGCAAAAGAGACTAGAGAAGCAAAGGACCCAGCCTCCTACACTTCAAGTCTCTCCCAAATGGGTCGAAAAAGAAAGACCCAACCAAGTTGTTGCTGTCCATATGGTTGGAAAAACAAGAAGGCGCCAAAAGTCAGCAACAAAAATCCATGTCCGACGTCCAATGACCCGTAGCGTCTCCAGGACAAGAAGACATTCAGAAGAATCCCCTGCTCCTTCAAGCAAAGGACAGCAGAGTGATCCTTCCTCAAGCTCTTCTTAAAACAGAATGAGCCCCAGCTCAGTCACCAGGACAGTTTCTTCATTCGAATCACGAAGGATGAACGTCTTGGCTACAAATTCTGAGCCACCACCCCGCAATCGACCTCAAGATGATGCGATCACCCGCATCCAGCAGTTGGAACAAGGCCAGCAGAGGATTGAAACTCTGATGGAAAACCTTCTCCTCGCTTTCCAAAATCAGGCGAACAATGAACCTCCTCCGAATCATCAAGACGATGAGGTAAATGGAGAAGAAAATGAGTCACGCGCCCTTACCAAAAAGGACGTAGACCGTATCCTCGCCAAAGCAAAAGAAGAGGATATACTCAAGGAGCATGGGATCAAGCCACCATATCCCTTATGGATGTACTCGGTCCCGTTCCCCACCAAATTCAAGCATCCTACTCTCCAAACATATACGGGGAAAGGATCAGCCAGACAGCACGTCATCCACTTCAAGATCCTGACGGGAGCTATCGCGGATCAAGATGCACTCAAGATCCGCCTCTTTGCAAGTACGCTACAAGGTACGGCCTTCGATTGGTACTCCACTCTGCCGGAGGACTCCATCCAAAACTGGGCCATGATAGAGACACGCTTCCTAACTCACTTCAAAGGTGAGGATCATCCCGCTACTATGGCTCAGCTGTGCAGCCTAAAACAGGGGGAGAATGAGTCAACATATGACTTCATTCACAAGTGGAAAGCAATGACGTACAAATGCTCTGATGTACTGCCACAAGCGTCGCTAGTCGACATCTGCCGAAACAACATGAGAGCCAGAATCCACTCCATGAACAGCGACAACAAATCAAAAAAACCAGGGAGAACTCCTAGAAGCTTCCAAGGAAGCTGAAACGGTGATTAAAGACCTCAACAGTCAGAAATCATCAAGAAAAGAGCCAACCGCCATTGCAACCTCTAAACCAAAAAAGAAAGAGGTTCTCAATGTGCAGAACGAGTCAGCTCTTCAGCCACCAAAGAAAGCTGAAAACAAAACTGCTGGTAAGAGACCTGAACTCTCAGATGCCTTCAAAGAACGAGTAGAGAAGAAATACCCGTTTGATGAAGATGTTGGTGAAATCTTCGGGGCTCTTTGGCAAACGGCAAGCTCACCTTGCCTGAACCAAAAAGACCGGGTGATGTTGGCAAAACCAACGATCCACGGTACTGTCCATACCACCAGATGATCTCGCATCCTCTCAATCAATGCTTCGTTGTGAGGGAGAAAATAAACGAGATGTGAAAAAACGGAGTCATCACCTTTGACAAAAACTATGGGTCTACCTCCGTCAACATGGTGACATGTGGACAAACATCAAAATCACCAAAGAAGAAGATCACTACTTCCTTCAAGGTGATAAACTCAATCCAAGCGTCTGAGGAACTAGTTCCTTACTCGACACTTGACGGACAACCCATATGGGTACATCCCGATCTCCTGGAAAATGAAAACTGGGAGGTCGTGAAAACAAAGCCTACAGCTCAACAGCGAAGGCAGGCTAGGAAACATCTCCTTAAGCTCAAACGGCAAGAGAAGACCCAGCCAAAACAAGAAGTCAAAGAAAAGGCAGAAGCTTCCTCTACCACTTCACTGGAAGTAACAAAAACATCCCTTCCAAAGACTTCAAAGGGGGTAAGAAAATTCACTCTCAGTGATTTCATGCCACCTCAATTCAAAGAAGCCACGCAGGAGGCATCATACTCTTGCAATTCGGTAGTTGGATTCTCCATTGATGGATACGAGTCCAGCGACACCGATGATGGATTCGAATCCAACTACACAGACAAGTGGGCGGAGTCCCTTGAAACAAGAGAATATCTCTCCGATGAAGAATGGGTTCCTGAGTCTCATCTTATGCCAGTAATCTGGTATAACCCTCTACAGCCACAAGGATCCTGGTCTGATGATGAAGAAGACCAAGAGGCTGTACAAGAAAATGCTGTTGAACCAGCACCCCTCATTGCTCCAGTGGAAATCAACAATGTTGAGCCACAAAGAGTTGATGAAGAAGAAGATTTGGCTTCCATGCCTGATCTTGAAGAATATGCAAGGATCTTGCAGCGTCTCGCTCTAGAACAAGAGTAAGACCGCGTCAACGAGCCTCCTCGCAATCCAGAGCCTGAAGTCCCTGAAGACCATCAGGTACATCCTCCCTTAACTCCTGAAAATGGAGAAAAATTGCTGGATAGACGATCCTCTTACATCCGAGGATGAGTCTGACTCTGATCAGGCAACGTCTCCCGTCAGAGCTTCCTGTAATGCAATAATTCGGGATTATAGCTCTTCCGAAGCATCGTCTGATGAGAGCACTTACACTTCGGCGACGCCTAGCAATGTATCTTCTGGAGCCACCTCGTCTCACGTGACTTTCACTGAGATGACACCCCTCTCAGGTTTCTTCTCCTTAGACTGTGACTTCAAAGTTCACACCCTTCCTGACTGAAGAATTCCCAGCTATTGATGCTTGGGATGATGAATTAGTCAACGAAGAAGAAAGGTTGCTGGATGCTGTTCAGGACTTGTTCCCGAAAAATGCTTCGTGCAACACAATCACTGAGGATGGCAACTCTGCTGCTGATACATCCTCAACAAATTAAAAACGACAGCCTCTTGATCCTGAAGACAATCTTCCAAACGAAGACCCTTCTCAAGAAGCTTTCGAAGTTGGTAGAGGCACCCGCTCTGGTCGGGACTACCACAAAAATTATAACCAATCTTCCTTTACATATGTAAATCCTTCGGGAAAAGATGTTGTAAGCGCCTCTAGTGGCAACAATGATGAACTTGCAGGCCCTAAGGAGGCTTTCAAGTATGACTTGATTGAACACTTTAAGCACATACGTGCACGTCTGCACATCCTGGATTTATTGAGAATGTCTCTGCACACTCGTGATAATCTCATTTCAGAATTACAAAAGCTGAATGACGATGTCGACAAACATGCCCCGCAAGTCCTCCAAATTGAAATGGATTACCGGGTCAAAAACTCAGAAGCCTCCTCAAAGGGAGAAAAGAAGAAAACTGAGGGATCATGCATTGAATGCCTCTCGGTTAAAAAAGCAGCCAGTGCAACCATCGCCTTCACAAAGGATGACCTCCTACTTGGCGAAACCAGGCACAACCGACCCCTGTACTTCACAGGGTACATCAAGGAAATGCCTATGCACAGTGTTTAGATCGATCCAGGTTCTGCACTCAACCTCATCTCCACATCGGCTCTCGAAGAGTTGGGCATCCCACCCAGCAAACTAAGCCACACATTTGTATCTATCTTTGGATACGATGGGAGTACTCAAAGGCCTATCGGCAAAATCAGGTTCAAGTTGAAATCGGTGATCTTATTTCTGAGGTCACAGTGTATGCAATAAAAACCCCTTCATTCTACAACATCCTTCTCGGACGCCCTTGGATCCACGAGAATGGTGTTCTCCCTTCAACTCTACATCAATGCATCAAGTTTGTTGGCGATGACGTCATGATATATCGAGTCTTTGCGGACAAAAAACCCTTCAAAGTTAAAGAAGTCCACTTTGCAGACTCACAAATGTATGAAGGTGAAAAAGAAGAAGATGAGAAGCACACAGCACCCTTTGCCGAAAATCCCCAGAAGGATAAAGGCAAGGCTCCTCAACAATCACCGGAAGAAAACAAACCATCCGGTAAATCTGAAGAGAGCATTCAAACTCCCTTCATTATCTCCCTCAAACCTTTAAAGCCTTTGGTCATCACAACTAAAGTGAAGAAGGTAAAGCAAAAGCCTGGGGGCAAATTTGCTGTCTCTTTCGTGTCTATCATGCAAAACACGGATTCAGATTCAGAGCCAGAAGACGACACATCGTCAAGCCAAGCTGACACTAGCAAGTTCAGCCTGCTCTCACTCCAATGGAGACAACTTCTGACATAGAAGATCCTACGTCAGCTTCCTTCGTTGTTCCAGCAACTTCAGCAAAGGAAAAGCCGATCTTCTTCCATAGATCGGATGCTTCTTCATCAAACTCCATGTTTGAACCTTTCCAAAATGAAGGTATGCCTCAACTATCCTTATATAGTTCCGTGGCACAAGCTATTATGAAGAAAATGGGCTATGGACTCAATCCAGTAGATGATATAATAAATTGATTAAATTCTTTATTTATTCATATATTCATGCTTTCCTTTCATGAGATGAATGGTGATTTATTATATACTTGCACATAACTAATACAAATGACATGATGGTTCATGAGATGAACCGGAGTCCACAAGTATATTAGATGTAATACATGTGTATGGATGAGATCCACATACGGGAGACATGTGTGGCAAATCTTATACTTAAATATTATCACAACCAGTGATGAGACTGGACATCTCATACTGATAAGGTTGCAGTACTTTGATCACTATGAGATAGTGTGATTTGTCTCGATCATCAGAATGGAAGATTCTGGATCATAGTGCTGGTACATTGGATGTATTGAAGGACCATGAGAAGCACCTTATAAACACTGTCTTTATTTTAAGGTCTGCTCTCATAATTCCCTAGCAATAGGCTCTCAATCCTGAGACATTAATGAACTCAAGTTTCTATCTATTCATTTGCTTTGAGTCACCAATGAGTGAGGCCAACTGTAGGTCAACACCTCGGTGATTTGGGTACATGGTAGTAGAGCTGTGGGAACATTCAATGGTCAAGATGGAATCTATCTCTAATATCCCCTTGTGCCAATTAATGGATTTATCATTGGTAAGTGCGCACCCATTCCGATTAAGAGTTAATTGGAAAGGTACCTATTGATCATTATAATTAATTGGGGCTCAAGGATAATAAGATATGGATCTATTTTGGAAGACAGGTCCAATTGATCCATGGATATTGATAGAGGGGTCTACTTGTGGTAATGTGGAAGTTTAGGGTCTTCTATGTAATATTCCTAAGACTGGAGTTCAATTGCATTTATATAGTGGAGTTATTTGCAATTAACTGTGGGCCCGGATTACACATGAGTTGTGGGGTCGCGTGTCCCAGTTGGAGCCAGCTTTCTAAGGAATCCCTAGTGGTCCCCACGCTAGCCCAATTATTAGAAAGTATCTAATTCTAGTTGAACTCTAAAAGGAAAGTTACTATTTCTATTTGAAGTGAGACTTCTAATAGTGGTAATAGTAGACTTACTAATTTTAGTAGAAGTGAGACTTCTATTTTAATTAGAAAGGAATTGGAAAGTTACTAATCATATTTGAAGTGAGACTTCTAATTATGATATAGTAAGTTACTAATTAATTAATGGAAGTAAGACTTCTATTTTAATTAAGAAGAGATAGTTACTAATTTTTGGAAGTAAGACTTCTAATAGAAATTAGTAAGTTGGGCTTGCAAAAGCTATAAACAAGAGGAGAAGAGGCCTTGGATGTTATATGCATAAATCCACATTGGGATTCACGCCCAAGCCTCCCTAGTGCAATAGTTGCACATGCTCTTCCTCCTCTCTCTCTTCTAGTTCTCTTTCTAGTTCCTCCCTAGAGTTCCTAGTAGTTTTCTCTTGGAGATCCCACCATCTTCTTGAGAAAAGGAGAATCTAATACGGGTCATAGCGTGGAAGATCAAGAGGTCTTGGAGATCCCTATTTGATTAGTGAAAGCGTTTCATCATCAAAGAAAGGCGCAACTCCTCCATTAGAGCACAACCGAGCTCCAAAGGTATAATCTACTTCCATGCATGTTGTAGATTTATTTGTTGCTTATATGTTGCTGTTTTTATCTTCTAGATAAATTGTTTTACTGATCATGATGGCCGAGATTGAGGACATGGATCTTGGATTGGGTTTTTGTAGCCTTATGGATAGTTGATCCCTGCGTCAAGTGGGTCAAAAGTTTTTGAAACCTATCCTAGAGGCCCACCCTATTTCCAACAATTGGTATCAGAGCCTTACCTCATCTCTTATCATGTTAGATCAGTAAGCTTGATCTAATCTTTACATGAGATGCGAAGAGGATAGATCAAGGGCTATGTACGGATCAGTTTTAATGGTTTTGCTTGGATAATTAGTAAGTCCATGTTTGGATAGTCACAAAAGGGTCTAACAATGATGGAATGATGGTAGGAAGCCATTGGAAATCTTCAGAAGAGTTTTGGAGATGGTTGGACACGAAATACAAAAACCCAACTTGCAGATTTCCGTCAGGCAGGTCGACCGAGCCCTCTGGCCGGTCGACCGAAGACACTGAGGCCGGTCGACCGAGCCCTCTGGCAGGTCGACCGAACCCCGCCGGGGGACACCCCGGACCCCCTCTGCGTAGGGGGCATGAATCATAGTAGTGGCAATATTTGGCATCCTGTCTTTCCATTATTGTTTGGTAACCCGGCTTTGTGAGTTGCTTTGCTAGTATGAGATACTAATATGCAGGTTATCATGTTCTCTCCATATGGCCCACAAGTCTTTTTTACTTTCTTTGTTGAATGTTTATTTTTGGCAAGTTGTAAAGGGCATCATGGTTTCCTTGTTTTCCCGGTTTAGGGCAAGGCATGGTGAAATTCCCTATGAAGCCTTTTTTATTTCCATTAATAGATTATCATGTAAGTCTCATCGTAGAGACATAGGAATTTATGTAATTTTCTAAATTTGTAAATTCTGGCGATGTCCGAGACTAAGAAGGAAAGTGAAGTTGGACTCCTAATCAAAGAGTTTGAAGATTACCAAAGGTGTTTGGAGTTTCCCAAAGTGTTTGAGGAATTCCAAATTTTTTGGAAAGTCTAGAAGTCAAAGAAGTCTATTCTGCTTGGGCCATGTGGAGGAGAGGACTAGTTTCTAATTTTAGCGTTTCCTATTTATAGTTGAATGCTTTATTTAGAATGTTTCCAAATCTGATCCAAACATAGCAAGTTACTAATATTGGTCAAATCAAATTAATTTTTGGAAAGAGTTCTAATTAGTGTTGATGTCCCATGAGATGGACACATTGGTAACACTTATTTAAGAAACTGGACTTTCCTTAAAATAACTTGACTTGGAACCAATCTTAAATCACATCATGAGATGATTTGATGATTCATATATTTATATATGTGGGCCCTAATACCTTAAAAGGAAATCCTCAATTCTAAAATATTAAGTGGGAGCGGGGCATTTAATCCCCATGGTTTTCCACCATAGGTCCATTGTAAGGAAAGTATTAGCCTCGCGCCACCAAGAGAGTGGCCGTTCCCCACGGAGGGCTTTTATTTATCTGGTTACTAGATATGGATCTCCTATGGATAGTATTCATGAGACGTGGTGGGGGTTCACTCCCCAAGGAGGAGCTGCCCATTGCGGTTGTCATGCAATATTAGTTGGTGGGTCACACTTAACTAAAATAATGATGTAGTATCCCCAAGGATTTGCCTCATGTATTTTAGAAACCAAAGATAATCGGGAGTCATACATTATTTGGTATGAGATACCTAGATGATAATGAATGATGGGGATCATGAATAGTTAGTCTTAACAAACTTTGATCCGCACCAATCCAAGGACATTTGCACTCCCCAAGGAGGCATGCCCTAGGGGATTGGGATTCCGATGTATTCTAAATTCATTGCTTATGAGGATTCCCATATGAATTTGGTAGAATACTAAACCCTAATGTCATTTATATTCTTTCATTGAATGTATGGTTATGTGCTTTAATTTATACAGCATGAATTCGAATACTTTCAATCCACTTGCGACCATCCTCAACCAGAACAAGTTGATGGGATCCAATTATGTAGACTGGAAAAGGAACCTGGATATTATCTTGACATCTTCAAGTTGCAAATATGCCCTTCTAATACCCCCCCTTCCTGAGCCTGAGCCTGATGCACCACAGATTGTGAAAAACTTTTACACCAAGTGGACCAAAAACAATGAGATAGCCAGATGTTTTATTCAGGCATCCATGTCTACTGTTTTGCAAGAACAACATCAATCCTATAAGTCAGCATACGATATTATATCGAACTTAGAGGAGATGTTTGCAGACCAGGTTAGGCCTGCTAGGCAGGCAGCTCTAAAAGTGCTGATGGAGACAAAGATGGCCGAGGGAACCCCAGTACAAAAACATTTGTTACAAATGAAGTTGGCATTGAATGAGTTAGATGTACTGGGGACTACGTTTGATACAGAAACGCAGATCGACATGATCATTCAATCACTACCAGACTCATTCAAACATTTCAAGATCAATTATAGTAAATTGGAAATGACCATAGCTGAGCTGTCTCGCCAGCTGGTAGTGTTTGAGGAAATCATAAAAAAAGGACCAACTGCCCTCATGACAGAAAAGTCATTTGCTAAGTCTAAACCGAAAGGCAAAGACCGGGATAGCAAGAAGAAATCAGTCATCAAAGGTCCTAAGGTGGAGTATGGTTCCACTAGTGGTGTGGCCAAGGTCAAGGGTACGGGAGCAAAAGGAAAGTGTTTCCACTGTGGTATGACAGGACATTGGAGGAGGAATTGTCCAAGATTTCTGTCAAAGGAAAAGACCTCAGGTATGATTGAGTCATTTGTTTCTGAAGTTAGTTTTACAACTAGTACTTCAGAATCTTGGTTTGTAGACTTCGGTGCAACTAATTACATCAGTAATATGTTGTAGGAGTTACAGGTAATCAGGAGGATTAACGACGGGGAAATCAGTGTTAACCTGGGATCGGAAGCCAAGGCAGAAGCAGTGTCAGTAGGAGTAGTAACATAGTTATTTTCAGATATTAAGTTGATTTTGTCAGATACATTATATGTACCGTTTTAAGACGGAATTTTAATTTCTAGTATGATGAATAAGAGTTATTCAGTTACTTTTGGTAATTAAATCGTCTTAAAGAGGAGCGGTACTCTTATATATTCTGACAAGGTAATCAATGGCTTTTATTTGTTAACTCCCACAATGTATGAGATACATGACGCTGATGCTAATAATAGACCATCATTAAAGAGGTAGTCACCTTCATCTAATCCAACAAACTTTGGCACCTAAGAGGCTAGGTCATATAAACCTAAACAGGATTGACAGGCTAGTGAAAGATGGTATCTTGCCTTCATTGGTGGTAGAATCAATGCCTATCTGTAAATCCTGTCTGGAAGGCAAAATGACCAATAGACCCTTATTCATCTAAGGGTAGTAGGGCCAAAGATTTATTGGAGTTAGTGTTTACTGATGTGTATGGACCCATAATATTAGAGCGAGAGATTGATACGAGTATTTTATCACTTTCACCGATGATTACTCTAGATATGGATACATATACCTTATGCACCGCAAGTCCGAGATTTTTTTGAATAGTTCAAAGAGTTTCGAGCGAAAGCAGAAAAGCAATTAGGTAAAAGTATAAATACTCTTCGATGAGATCGATGAGGCGAATATCTCTCCGCTAATTTTATGGGATACTTATCAGAAAATTGGGATTTGATCCCAATACTCTGCTCCTGGTTTGCCTCAACAAAACGGAGTAGCAGAAAGAAGGAACAAGACTCTTTTAGCTATGATCAAGTCTATGATTGAATTTCTACGGATTACCTATATTTTGGGATATGGAAACTGAAATATATATACTAAACCTCATTCCATCTAAGTCTATACTTGAGACTCCCAGGGAGTTATGGACAAGGCGAAAGCCTAGTCTACAACGTTTTTCAGGGTTGTCCAGCACACGTGCTGAAGAATAAGACGGATTAGTTGGAATCGAAGTCGGAAGTATATATGTTTATATTCTATCCCAAAAGGAACTAAAGGTTGGTTACTCTATAATCCCAGAGAGCAAAAAGTGCTTCGCAGCACCAATGCGGTTTTCTGGAGGGAGATTATAAGATTAACTGGAAATCTTTAAAAATGGTTATCTTGGAAGAAATTCAAGAAAGAACAATTCCAAATCCAAGAATAACCAAACTTTAAGAAAATCCGCCCATACTTGACCCAGTAGTTACACCAGTGCCTTGTCGTAGTGGGAGTATTGTCAGGACCCTTGACAAGTTCTCGGTTTTGGGAAAGTCTTACAAGGCAATCCCGATGTAACCGGAGCAAAATCCCTATAACTATGATAAAGCAGTTAATGACATAGTTTTGGGACGTTGGTTAGATGCTATGAAAGCTGAGGTGGAGTCTTTGTACTCTAATCAGGTCTGGATACTTGTGGGCTTGCCTGCCAATAGCAAACCTATTGGGTGCAAGTGAGTCTACAAAAGAAAATGAGAACCAGATGGAAGAGTTCCATCCAGATACTCTTATCCATTGCGGTTCATCTCGGTAACGAGATTTGGCAAAAGGATATCAAGACAGCGTCTCACGACGGCAATCTTGAGGAAGACATCTATATGATGCAACCAGATGGTTTTATAGCTAATAACCAAGTGCAAAGAGTTTTGCAGGCTGCATAAGTTCATTTATGGATTCATGCAGATATCCCGAAACAGGAACATCCGTATTGACTAAAGCAAATCAAGTCACTTGATTTTTATCAGAATCCGGATAAGTCATGTGTAAATGAAAAGTCAAGAACGAAGGGTAGTTTTTTCTGATATTATATGTCGACGACATCCTTCTCCTATGGAGTGACATAGGAATATCGTCAACAGTAAAAGTTTTGGTTGGCTAAGACTTTTGATAATAAAGGACTTTGGAAAAGCCAGGTACATCCTAGGAATCAATTTCCATTGAGACTGGAAAAATAGGATGATAGGCTTATCCCAATAATGTGTACATAGATAAGGTTCTGGTACGGTAAGCTAAGCTTTGTACTAGACCGGATATCTGTCACGCAGTATGCCTAGTCAGCAGATATCAGTCTAGCCCAGGTCTTTATCATTGACTATTGTAAGATGTGTTCTCGAATACTTGAGAAGGACTAGAGATCACATGTTGAGTCATAGCAGTGATGAGTTGATTTCCAGTCGGTTACATAGATACTGACTTCTAGTCAGATCAGGATTCCAGGAAATCAACTTCTGGGTATGTGCTTATGTTGTAGCAGCTTGAGAAGTAGCTAAGGTAGCAGATTGACTCAAAAGATTCCTTATGGAACTTGGAGTGGTATTTTTGGCAGGACAGCCAATCACAGTTTACTGTGATGACAGCAGGGCAGTCATTAAGTCCAAATAACCCAAGAGCCAAAAAGCATGTACAGAGGAAGTAATACATGGTCAGATAGATTGTGCAAAGAGGTGATGTACGATCACCAAGATAGCCTCTGTAGACAATCTAGTAGATCCATTTACTAAGCCTTTGACTACCAAAGTCTTTGAGCTATTAGTAGACGGGATGTGCATGAGATGCAACTCTAACTGGCATTGAGCCCAAGTGGGAGATTGTTAGTTTTATGGACTCAATCCAGTAGATGATATAATAAATTGATTAAATTCTTTATTTATTCATATATTCATGCTTTCCTTTCATGAGATGAATGGTGATTTATTATATACTTGCACATAACTAATACAAATGACATGATGGTTCATGAGATGAACCGGAGTCCACAAGTATATTAGATGTAATACATGTGTATGGATGAGATCCACATACGGGAGACATGTGTGGCAAATCTTATACTTAAATATTATCACAACCAGTGATGAGACTGGACATCTCATACTGATAAGGTTGCAGTACTTTGATCACTATGAGATAGTGTGATTTGTCTCGATCATCAGAATGGAAGATTCTGGATCATAGTGCTGGTACATTGGATGTATTGAAGGACCATGAGAAGCACCTTATAAACACTGTCTTTATTTTAAGGTCTGCTCTCATAATTCCCTAGCAATAGGCTCTCAATCCTGAGATATTAATGAACTCAAGTTTCTATCTATTCATTTGCTTTGAGTCACCAATGAGTGAGGCCAACTGTAGGTCAACACCTCGGTGATTTGGGTACATGGTAGTAGAGCTGTGGGAACATTCAATGGTCAAGATGGAATCTATCTCTAATATCCCCTTGTGCCAATTAATGGATTTATCATTGGTAAGTGCGCACCCATTCCGATTAAGAGTTAATTGGAAAGGTACCTATTGATCATTATAATTAATTGGGGCTCAAGGATAATAAGATATGGATCTATTTTGGAAGACAGGTCCAATTGATCCATGGATATTGATAGAGGGGTCTACTTGTGGTAATGTGGAAGTTTAGGGTCTTCTATGTAATATTCCTAAGACTGGAGTTCAATTGCATTTATATAGTGGAGTTATTTGCAATTAACTGTGGGCCCGGATTACACATGAGTTGTGGGGTCGCGTGTCCCAGTTGGAGCCAGCTTTCTAAGGAATCCCTAGTGGTCCCCACGCTAGCCCAATTATTAGAAAGTATCTAATTCTAGTTGAACTCTAAAAGGAAAGTTACTATTTCTATTTGAAGTGAGACTTCTAATAGTGGTAATAGTAGACTTACTAATTTTAGTAGAAGTGAGACTTCTATTTTAATTAGAAAGGAATTGGAAAGTTACTAATCATATTTGAAGTGAGACTTCTAATTATGATATAGTAAGTTACTAATTAATTAATGGAAGTAAGACTTCTATTTTAATTAAGAAGAGATAGTTACTAATTTTTGGAAGTAAGACTTCTAATAGAAATTAGTAAGTTGGGCTTGCAAAAGCTATAAACAAGAGGAGAAGAGGCCTTGGACGTTATATGCATAAATCCACATTGGGATTCACGCCCAAGCCTCCCTAGTGCAATAGTTGCACATGCTCTTCCTCCTCTCTCTCTTCTAGTTCTCTTTCTAGTTCCTCCCTAGAGTTCCTAGTAGTTTTCTCTTGGAGATCCCACCATCTTCTTGAGAAAAAGGAGAATCTAATACGGGTCATAGCGTGGAAGATCAAGAGGTCTTGGAGATCCCTATTTGATTAGTGAAAGCGTTTCATCATCAAAGAAAGGCGCAACTCCTCCATTAGAGCACAACCGAGCTCCAAAGGTATAATCTACTTCCATGCATGTTGTAGATTTATTTGTTGCTTATATGTTGCTGTTTTTATCTTCTAGATAAATTGTTTTACTGATCATGATGGCTGAGATTGAGGACATGGATCTTGGATTGGGTTTTGTAGCCTTATGGATAGTTGATCCCTGCGTCAAGTGGGTCAAAAGTTTTTGAAACCTATCCTAGAGGCCCACCCTATTTCCAACAGTTCCAGCAACTTCAGCAAAGGAAAAGCCGATCTTCTTCCATAGATCGGATGCTTCTTCATCAAACTCCATGTTTGAACCTTTCCAAAATGAAGGTATGCCTCAACTATCCTTATATAGTTCCGTGGCACAAGCTATTATGAAGAAAATGGGCTATGACACTCAAAACCTAGGCGGTTTGGGAGAAGGACGCGGTATTCTCACACCATTGGGGCCCGTCTTGACCAAAAGCCAGCCGGAAGATTGGAGACTCTACGGCTATGTAGAAAAGTTTTCACACGGGTTAGGGTATGATCCCGACACTCCCCTGAGATAGTTGACACAAAGGCTTAAAAGTCAATATACTGACCAAGCCTCAACATCTCAAGTCCATGAAGACATCGATCTCCCTGGATATCTCTTTGATGAGTCACCTGACAAAGATCCAGGAAGCTCATCCAATTGGCACGACTTCTCCGAAAATCAAGAGGAGTTGTCCGATGCCACAGACGTGTGGTCTTCTGACCCAGAAGAACCCTCATCTCCAAAAGATCCTACTTCGACCCGGTTTCAACAGGCGATTGGGATTATCTCATAGCAAGCCTTGGGAAGGTTACCGATCAAGAAGACCCGTGGAAAAGAACAAAACCTTGGTCTGGAAATGCCTTTGAAATCCCAGAAGGTTTCATTGAGCTGGAAGCCTCCGAAAATATTGTGGAAGAACCACCTTCGAACCTTCCAACAGATGATCTTGTTCAAAAGATAGACTTAGGAACACCAGATAACCCACGTCCTGTATTCATAAGCAAGAATATAAAGGATGATGAGTTACCCGAGTATATCGCCTTTTTTCGTGAGTTCGTTGATTGCTTTGCATGGTCCTACGCTGAAATGCCTGGCTTAGACCCCAAAATAGCAGTCCACAAACTCAATCTTCAAGAAGACATCAAGCCTGTCAAGCAAGGCCAAAGAAGATTCCGTCCAGATGTGATGGATAAAATTGAACAAGAAGTTCAAAAACTCAAAAGCGTCGGCTTCATCCGTGAGGAACAACATCCTGAATGATTGGCCAACATTGTCCCCATGACAAAGAAAAATGGGCAGATCAGGGTCTGTATTGACTATAGAGACCTGAATGGCGCACGCCCAAAAGATGAGTTTCCGCTCCCCATACCGGAGGTAATGATTGATAATACCTGTGGATTCGAGCGAATGACATTCATGGATGGTTTCTCTGGCTACAATCAGATAAAGATGCATCCTGAAGATGAAAAACATACATCTTTTCGGACCCCATTTGGCGTGTATTGCTACACTGTCATGCCATTTGGTCTGAAAAGTGCTGGTGCCAAATATCAGAGGGCTATGATGAAAATATTCCAAGATATGCAGCATAAGACGGTGGAATGTTACGTTGATGACCTCGCCGTCAAAAGCAAAAGAAAAGAAGATCATCTCGAAGACCTTCGAGAAGTCCTCCTCCGGCTTCGCAAACACAAACTGCGAATGAATCCTTTGAAATGCTTCTTCGGCATCTCGTCGGGTAAGTTCCTCGGATTCTTAGTTCGGAGAACTGGAATAGAGCTTGACCCCATAAAAGTCAAAGCCATTCTAGAAATGCCCTCTCCAAGAACCTTAAGAGAACTCAAAGGGCTTCAAGGGAGATTGGCCTACATCAGACGGTTCATCTCCAATCTTTCGGGGAAATGCCGTCCATTCTCCCGGTTGATGAAAAAAGGTTCTTTCTAAGACATCAAGTCATACTTGACAAAACCTCCAGTGTTAGCTGCTCCAACCACTGGAAAACCATTCATCTTGTACACAAGAGCCCTTGATCACTCTTTGGGAGCTCTGCTTGCGCAAGAAAATGATCAAAGAAAAGAAGCTGCTCTATATTACCTCAGCCGCATACTAGTAGGTGTAGAGCATCGCTACTCTCCAGTCGAAAAAGAATGTCTTGCAGTGATGTTCGCCGTACAAAAGCTGCGTCACTACTTGCTTTCCAACACAGTATACCTGGTCTCGAGGGTCAACCTCTTGAAGGTCCTTATTACAAAGGCAGGTTCTCTCAACGCTCGACTGGCAAAATGGTCCATCCTTCTATCACAATTTGATATTAGGTATGTACCACAAAAGGCAATCAAAGGGAAGCTCTAGCGGACTTCCTCGCAGAGCATCCATTGCCTAAAGATTCTCCGCTCAGAGATGATCTCCCAGACGAACCAGTCTACAATGTGCAGACTTTCTCACAAAGTGCCTCCTGGGACATGTACTTTGACGGTGCAACCAGTACAAATGAAAAAAGACAGCTGATCTCGGGAGTTGGCATCCTCTTTGTTAGCCCAGACAAATACATGATTCCACACGCTTTCTCGCTACTGGAACCATGCACAAACAATGCAGCTGAATATCAAGCTCTGATCCTAGGATTGGAACTCGCCCTCGAATCCGGTATCACCATGCTCGAAGTCTTTGGAGACTCTCAACTGATCGTCAACCAGATGAATCAGAAATTTGAAGTCAGGAAGCCAGATTTGCTGCCTTACTACAACAAAGCACAATTGCTTCTACAAAAGTTTGACATCTGTCACATCACCCACATTCATAGAGGTGAAAACATACGTGCAGGTGCCCTAGCTGGACTTGCCGCATCTATGGCAATTTAGGAAGGGGAAAACATGCAAATCACAGTGTGCGAAAGAAGAATCCTTCCTCCTCTTAACACACACCAAGCTGTTGCTGAATGCCACCAAGTGGTTGGAAGTCGGATTTCAATCCTTCAAACTTCAATCGGCGACTGGAGGGATCCGTTAATTGATTACATTATGTTCGGAATCCTACCTGAAGATCCAAAAGGACGGGTAAGCATCCAAAGGCGAACCCCAAGCTTTCATTTGGAATTTCCTTCAAAATTCCTTTACAGGAAATCCTTCAACGGAGTACTTCTATGCTGCTTGTCACAACAAGAGGCTGAGGAAACACTCAAAGAAGTTCATGCTGGTCTTTGCGGAGCTCATTAGGCTGGTCCCAAGCTCTATGATCAGATAAAAAGGTTAGGATATTACTGGCCTACCATGGTAGCTGACGCAATGCAATTTGCTAAGCGCTGCCAACAATGCCAGATTCTTGGAGATTACATTCACATGCCTCCAGAATGGCTGCATCCTATAGCGATTTCATGGCCTTTTGAAGCCTGGGGTATGGACATCATAGGTCCTATTTCTCCCGCTTCGAGCAAAGGTCATCGCTTCATCTTCGCCGCTACGGATTATTTCTCCAAGTGGTCTGAAGCATTTGCGTTCAACGAAATAAAGACCTCATCAGTCCTTCAGTTCCTGCGCACCAACATCATTTGTCGTTTCGGCATACCCAAAAGATTCGTCCATGATAACGGACCACAATTTCGGGATCATCGATTCTACAGGTTCTGCGACAAATACAAAATCCAAAGTTGTCCTTCAACTCCATACAATCCGGCAGCAAACGGATTAGCAGAAGCTTTCAACAAGACACTCTGCAAAATCCTCAAAAAAATGGTCTCTAGTCACAAAAGAGACTGGAGTGATAAAATGTCTGAAGCTTTGTGGGCCTATTGAACCACCGTTCGAGGACCAACCCATAGCACACCATTCTCCTTGGTCTATGGATGCGAAGCTGTCGTGCCCTTGGAAGTACAAATTCCTTCCTTGAGGGTATCCTTGCAAAATGACATGACTCAAGAAAGCAATGTCAAATTGCGACTCTCCATGAGCTAGACAATCTCGATGAGAGATGGCTCGAAACTCAACAAAGCATTAAACTTTACCAAGCACGCATGGTAGGATCTTTCGACAAAAAGGTCAGGCAACGCGCCTACAAAAAGGGTGACTTGGTTCTTGCGGTAAAAAGACCAATGGTCTTCGCTCACAAGTCCAAAGGCAAATTTGAGCCAAAATGGGAGGGACCCTACGTCATCGACAATGTTTTCTCCAATGGCGAATACGCACTCCTAAACATGGAGGGTGACAGATGTATGCTGCCCATCAACGGCAAGTTCTTAAAGCGGTACTACACTTGAAGACTTATCCAACTGGGTAAGAGCAATGCCTGTTCGGCCAAAACCGGTTTCCAGGTACACGCTCGCTAAACCCACCTTTTTTTAGAATTTTCATATCAAATGTTGAGATTTCTAGAAATTTAAACAATACTTACTTTCACCATTTCATTGTTCAAAAATTCCAAGTTTAGGAACCTTTCCCTAACTTGACCAAAATCTTCAACCCTTGAACCCAAAATTCATGGTTTGAAACAAAATCCGGATTCAAGGATTTCCACCCTAGTCCACCCTGCCTTTTACCGCCAAAACGGTTTTAGGTCAAAACTTATGACCCTCGTGTCTTTAAACAAAAAAAAATGTTTTTTTTTTTAAAAAAAAAACTGCGGGGAAGCGACGCTTAGTCAATACTCGCACAAATCGGAAGCATGCGAACCACGTTCGACACTTCCAAAATTGCGGGGAAGCGACATTTCGTCGATACTTGCAAAATCCAAAACCGTGGAGATGCAACATTTTAGTTGATATCCACAACCCAAATTTCAAAGGTTCGAAAAAAACCTAAAATCCGTGGAGATGCAACATTTCAGTTGATATCCACAACCCAAATTTCAAAGGATCGAAAAAACCTAAAAAAAAAAACCATGGAGACGCAACATTTCAGTTGATATCCATAACCCAAAGGTTCGAGAAAACCACAAATTTCAAAAATCGTGGGGAAACGACATCAAGTCAGTACCCACAAAACCAAAATTTTTGAAAAGCAAGGATGCGACATTCCATCGATAGTTGCACCCAAATCCGCGAGGATGCGACATTCCATTGGTACTCGCAACTGAATGAGCAAGGATGCGACATTCCATCGATACTTGCAAGAACATTCAGCAGGGAGGCGACTTTTAGTCGATACTTGCATTTTTGAAAACCAAACCGGCTATAAATGCCACAAAACGGCTATAGATGCCACCAAAACAGGCTATAAATGCCACAAACCGGCTATCAATGCCACAAAACAAAATCGGCTATCAATGCCACAAAACAAAAAAAATGGCTTTCAAAAAACCCGGCTATCAATGCCACCAAAACCGGCTATCAATGCCACAAATCGGCTTCCATGTCACAAACAAAAATCTGGCTTCCATGCCAAAATAATCATTTGACAAAAGATTTTCAAAAAATGACAAGTTTTTGATCAAATCCCATTTAGCAATTACTTTTATCACAAAAAGATTTAAGTGAGCGTAGGGAAAACAAAAAAAAAGAGCATCCCATTTAGCAATTACTTTTATCACAAAAAGATTTAAGTGAGCGTAGGGAAAATAAAAAAAAGAGTACCAAAAAATACATGTGGTACCAAAAAAAAGAAAGTGTTCACAAGCACTACAAAAAAAGAGTACCAAAAAAAATACAAGTGGTACAAAGGAAAGAAAAAAAGAGAGAAGGATGGTTTCTGTTAAAAAAACAAGAGCTCAATCAAAAATGGTCTCTCGCCAAGAGTTCAGCTCCTCAAGCAAACTTTTGGCTTCAGCCGTCAGGGATTCCAGGGCACGCTTCTTCAGGAACTTGCCATGAGATGCTGGGGTGGGTTGAAACCCTTCTTTCGCACCGGTAAGCTTATCCCGAGTAGTTTGCCATCGTTTGCTTTCTTGAGATTTCCTTTCAAGAACTCGATTGGCATCTGCAACCCGGCGAATCAGAGCACTCTCCCTTTCACGAGCCTCTGTTATTGCAGTCTACTTGGTAGCGACTTGTGCCTGCAGATGCTCAAGACGTTTCCTGGCCTCATCGACCTCCCTATCAAGGATGTTAAGTTCATGTGTCAGCCCAATGATGGTTAGCTCTTCTAAGTTCTTCTCTCGGACTATCTGCTTCCTGCTTTGTGTAGCCTCATCCAGGTTAGACTGAGCCTTATCCCCAGGGTCCAGGAACATCTCCTTGAAGAACTGGTCGTCAGGAAAACCCATGGTCTCAAACCACCTGTCACCCAGCTCAATGATCCTATCAACGATCGCCCTGGCACTTGTGACATCCAGACCAGCCTCTTCGGCATCACCGAGAATCTCACGCACATGCTGGATCATCCCAAATCCGGCATCTAAGTGCCCAGAAAGCAGAGTCTCAATCCAAGAGCTCAGAACCCGCGCCACAACCTTCTTCGCAAAAAGAAGAGATGGCCCAGCTGAAGATTCGTCCAACTCCGTTGGTCGACTGCTCATGTCATCACTCATTGGAAGAGTAACAAATAAATTCTTTCCAGTTGAAGCTGCTCCTACTCGGGAAGGAATCTCAGCACGAGGTATCTCCTCAACAGTGTCAGAGTTGGTCCCAGGAATCTCTACCTCTGGATCAACCTCTGGCATCCCTTGCTCTGGTTCTGAAGGAAGTGATGGACTCTCCTCTGTCACCTAAAAACCTGCCAAAGAAACACAAAAAGGTATGAATATAATCTTGTTTGAAAATCATTATCAGGGTTATTACTACAAAATACCTTCTTCGACGACTGGCGGAAGACTCTCTTCATCCATGAACTATCGGAAGCATCATCAACATTTGCGTCCATCGATGGTTCAAAGTCATCGAATCGTATGGCAAGTCAGCTGGCAAGAAAAATGTTAGCAAACCAAGTCACAGACACAAAAAAAAGAAAGCAAAAGAAGTCATACCAATTGGAGATTCTGGATTCACTCCAGAGTCCCTCGGTTCTTCTTCAGGTGCCCCAACAGGATCCGTCACCACCTCATCGGTTGGAACCTCAGGCATCACCAAGTCTTCCTTTGCTAAAAAAGAAAAAGAAAAGCAGAAACAAGAATTAAATCAGAACATGGAAAAATCCCATGAAAAGAAATGGAAAGAGAAAAAGGAAGAATCATACCTTCACCAACGGTCTCTTCTTCTCGGCTTCTCTTCTCTGGAGGCTCGTCAGCATCCACTGGCACATCCTCATTGATAGTAAGAGGAACTTCCAAGTCAGGAGAGTCCTCATGCTGCCCCTTGCAGCGATGATGACTCCTCCTCCTCTTACTCCTGCGGGCTCGCTTCTTAGAGGAACCTGCCCCGCTGTCAGAGTCAGGTTTCCCACTTGACTCCTCACTGGATGGTCTACCCTTATCAGTAGACTCCACGGAAGCTTGCCTCTGTGCCGCTTGCATCCAAGCACCAAGTTCGGCTTCCTCTTGTTCTAGCTGCTCTAAAGCCTCATCAGGTATTTCTCGAACAGCTTCAGAACCAATGACGCCCTGGTCACCGAGAAAGCCTATCTTGTGCTTCTCTCCAGAAAGGAAGGCCCAAACTTCCTTTCGCCAGACGCCATCCGACTTTCCAAGGCCCTTTCCAGATGCCAGCTTCACATCAAGCTCCTTCTTGGAAAGCCCCCCGATATGCCGAAAAAGCTCTCCGCGAACCACTTCGCAAAGCCGGCTGTCCGGGAAGTCAACAACACAGGTTAAGATATAATGGCTGTAGTGTCTTCAGCACTATAGAAAGCCCATGCATTTCTCCCGTCCTGTAAACCTCCAAAGCGCTTCACCATGCTTGAAGGCGCTCCAACAACGCCTTGTGAAAAACCCAGCTGCAAAGCAAAGCGAGAGGGTACATACGGCTGGATGTCGACGAAAAGATGTCTGCGGTACACCATCGTGCCGACACGTATGCTGAAAAGCCACTCTCTCTCTGCATTCATCAAGGAGTAATGCCTTCCCGACCCCGCCCTGGTAGAGTCTCGGGAGGCACCAAAATCAAAAGCCTTCTTCCGCAACTCCGGAGAAAGCTTCACTGAAGATTGCCCCATCTCGACGTCCCTGAACCGTCGGATCCTCATGCGGGCAAACAAAACTGATTCGGACACGGCTTTGCCCTTAGCCAGCCGAATCATCAGAGGATCATCATCCCGTGCAGCACCCAGTCGGTGGAAGCCAGGACAGTGGTACACGTACCACGAATAAAAGATGTGGGCTGAAAATACCCTATTCATAGGGAGCCCAAGCCGAACCAAAAAAGCAGTAGCCTGTAGTTCGATACATAGATAAGAGTGAAGAGTTGGCACCAAAGCAAGCTGCTCTCCAAACGCCATCTGACAAGCCGAAAAAATACAATACAGCCTGATGTGCGTTCCATCTCCAGCAAAAATAGCCTCACCAAGCCAATAAGTGAGGTAAACAACGAGATCTCTCCGCAATGCAATGTCAGGACATATGGCGCTTGTACTCGCACAGAAATCTCTCAACTCTTCTTGCATCGCCAAGATCCTCTTCGAACTTGGATCCTGGGCCCTGGCTTCCTGGGTCACACTATCAAAAGACTCCCTGGTATCAAAAAAGTTGGGGAACGAAGAGCTAGAACTCTTCCAACTGCTGGATCTAACTTTCAAACCCTCCTTCTCCTTCAAAAAATCATAGAAGGCAACGAGCGGAAAGTACAGAAGCCTGAACTCCTCAGACTGCCCCTCAAGGACGCTGTCAATCGGCATAAACTCCTCATAGAGTTTGCCAAGGATGGACAATCCAGTAATGGTGCTCAGCTCCTTCAAAGAGAAACCAATCTCACCATTCGTCACAACGAAGGTATTGGTTTGTGGGAGGAATGATTCCAGCATAGCCATGAAGGCCTCGTCGGAAAAGATCATGGTCTCCCTAAAGGCGCGGACCGCATCAAAAATCCCGGCTTCCTTCAAAACGGCGCCACCAATCAGCAGGACGCGATCAGTCCACGACTTCCACTCGGAGTCAGCATTGAAACGGCCACGAAGTCGAAAAGGCTTTATCCAATTGCTGCCGTCACTGCTGAAAATACCAAGGCCCACCGGTCTCAAATCGACCGACGGATAATCAGAGCCCTGGTAGCCGTTGGATGGCATCAACAGGTCCATGTCAACAGGCGACCTCTCCGTATATCCAGGAGAACCGCCAATAAAAACCCAGGTCTTGATTACATTTGTCCTTCTCACCCAGCTTGGAGGATCTTCCCTCTTAGAGCACGTGGGGGCAAGGCTCATGATCGAGATGGTGCGATCAAACGTCGACCGGGGTAGCAACAATCTTCTTCTCACCATTTGCTGTGGAAGAGAACTGAAAACATCTCCTCTGGTATGTCATGTCATCAGGGACGGCATCACCAAAGAAGAAGGTAGACTTGGGAAAAACCCTCTGATCTTCCATCACCCATGGACGACTGCTGACCATGATCTTATAGAATTCCTCTCCCTTGAGAGCGATCAGTCGTTGCCTCATCTCATCTCTATTGAGGGAGTCGCATTCTTCCAAATTTCTCTCAACATACTGGACCTTCTCCCAGGCCTGCTGAACGGCTGGATTAGAAGATCTAGAAGATCGACGAGGTACGCTTATAGCAGTCTCTTTACATTTGTTCGTTCTGGAGGAACCACCTACAAAGGATGGAAAAGAAAAAGATCAAACATCCAAATGATAGAATCTCGCTAAAAAAAATCTGTCGAGATTTTGACATGACTCCGGGGCAATTTCGAAGAAAAGGAACTATCCCGAAAGAAATAGAAAGCTTGAAGATGGGCTCAACATTGCTGCGAGCTCCGAAACTCCAAACTTTCGAAACCTCAAAGTCTCCGCAAAAGCAGGAAGGGCTCAACATCGCTGCGAGCTCCAAATTCCCAAATTTTCGAAAATTTTCAGGTATGCTATCACATCATGCTACAATTCAATTTTCAAAAAAAAAATATATATACATGCATGAATATCTTGGTAAAAAAAATGCATTATCATGATGAGCAAAAAAAAAAAAAAGAAAGAAACTTTCTCAAAAAAAAAAGGTGGAGAAAGAAAGAACAAAAAAAAAAAAAAAAAACTTTCTCAAAAAAAAGGGAGAGAAAGAAAACAAAAAAAAAAAGAAAGAAAAAAGGGACTGGCCCACAGGCCGTGGCCCACAAGCCGTGGCCCACAGGCCACGTGGCCGTACGGACAGATCCGTACAAAAGAAAAAAAAACATACAAAAAAAAGAGAAAAAAGAAGAAGGAAAAAAAAAACGTGTGAAAAAAACCGACAACGTTTGACCCTACATCAACCCTCGAACAGCTAAATCAAGCCTCTCGGCGGCGAGAACTACCGAGGCCATCACTCATCAGATAGAGCACATGGACGGCATCAAAATGTTTACAAAGGGCTACACGTCAAGTTTCAGGTCATTTCGACAACATTTGACCATACTTTGACGCTCGGAAGCCAAATCAGGCCTCTCGGCGGCAAAGCTCCCCGGGACCATGGTTTCCAAGACAGAGCCTATGGATCATCTTAAAATGACTCCAATAGGTTCCTTGTCAAATTTTAAGTCAATCGGACATCGGTTGACCGCACATCAAGCCGCGACATCTTCATCGCGATAAAAGTAAGTCTACTGGTGATAGGACCCCAAATGGCTTCAAAACTAAAACAAAAGCCTATGGTTTGTCTTATTTATTGCTCAGCAGGCTTCACCCCAAATTTCAGGTCATTCCGACATCGTTTGCCCCAGTTTCAGCTTCTGACGGAAAATCGGCAGCTTTGCGCAACAAAGTCTTCGGCTTTCTCAGAAAATTGGAAACTTTGCAAAATAAAATGCAAGGATTCTCATCAGGTTTTCTACAGGGAAATCAGGCCAATAAATGATCAAAAATGTCAAGGAAAAATACAGAAGAAAAAAGAATCGAAAAACGGACACAAAACGGGACAAAAGGGGGAAAAAACCCCCCAGGGTCGCCCGCCCTGGCGACCCTGGGCCAGGGTCGCCCGATGGGCCCCGGAAACCCTATTTTTTGCCATTTTTTCGCGATTCGAAGCGTCCGGCCTCTGGTATTTTCCAAAATTCATACTTTTGAGACACCAAATCCTCTGACATCCGTAAAAAACATGGGTTAATCATCAAGAGTATCGAAAACAACATTGATCGCCACCCGGTCAACCAAAAAAAAAAGTATGCTTCCTACCCGACCGATCGAGAAATCAATACCGACCCGCTGTTGGCAACCAACACCTGAAGTTACATGGTCATCCGATGTCGATCTACATGAAGATCCATCGATGATCATCGCCAGAAGAATCCCAAAAGACGCGGCACGGCCCGCGACTCTTCAACTGCTCAACGACCACTTAATGCGATTAATTGACTAGCTTTATTACAGTCTTTAATCCATTTCTTTGGACGGACCAGTCAGAAGCAAGCATCCGGGAGTTACAAGTCAAGAGATTCATGGCATTTAACCCATTAAAACTCCTCCCATCATGGCAATTAAAGGCGATTAAAGGCCCTCAATCTCCTCCGGCCAATTAGAAGCCAAGAAAAAGGAGTTACAAAATAAAGAATTCAATCTTGTAACTCCTCCCTTTGTGTAGCTTTATGACAATTAAGGCTCATAAACCCTCCTAAATGGCTACCTAAAAGCCTATAAATAGGAGAGCATTCCAAAGAAATCCAGATCGGAAAAAAGACACAGAGACACGGACAAAGCACAGAAATTCATAGAAGGAAAAGAGAGAAAACTCTGCAGAAGTTCTACACCGACCACCGCTACAAGGTGACAAAAGTCCCTTGGGGGGAACCCCCCCTAAGGTCCTTGCCTTCTCCTTCTGCCTCCAAATGGACATAGGACCTCCTTTTGGTCTTTGTTCTCTAAAAACCTGAGGTTATAGCCAGGCCAAGCGAATCAATAGCATCCTCTGTTCTCGTCTGCATGGATGATGGCGAAGTCCACATATGGCTTGCGACCGTCAATCTGAACGGGTCCCCCACAATCTCCTGAGAAGTTAGATCCTCCTTTTCTTGCTTTTCATTGTAGTTTGTATTTTTTTAAAAGAGACAAAAATCAAAAATCTTGTCTTTCATTGTTGATAAGGATTGTAAATCGGCTATAAACGCCAAAATCGGCTATAAACGCCCAAAATCGGCTATAAACACCAAAATCGGCTATAAATGCCAAAAAAAATCGCCTTTCACGGTAAATCAAGAAAATGTCTCTTCTCTTAAATATATGTGTAATGGAAAACTTGAAAGAAGTTGATTTCTTTTTTACTTGCGAAGGTTGATCCACGGATCACAACTTGCAATTCCAAGTAAAATAGAAAATCCGGCACACCCACATAAAGAAATGTTAATGCACGCCCTTGCCCCCCGGGTACGAAAGGGTCGGACCCAACGGACTCCCACGTCCGCCGACCTCGGTAGAACCAGGCAGGAGCGCGGTCCATCAGAAGTGAAATAAATAGCCGGCTATTTGACTCTACTAGAAGCTTGGGTGTACGAACACTTCGAAAGTTTGGCTCCGACTCCAAACTTACTCTATCAAGCCATTCAGCCCCGGGTCCATCGTTGGTTTCCTCGTAGAGAGTCTGCTCCTTTACAAAGCATACGAGAGAAAATTGATGTCATGAGTGCTGATCAGGTAATTAACTTGACGTTTCTTTTAAATAGTGTATCGGATTAACTTTTTATTTTCTATTATATACTTTCATATCTTACGATTGGACTAACTACTTTCAGGTGACTTGGGACCCATATCGTGATGTTAGACAATATCATCCTTTCAATGAAGTTGCATACTACTGTGGGTGCATCAAAACGTTTTTGTTCGGACACTCAGTTCCGAGCATATGCATATAGTTCGGAACTTCAGTGCCGAACATGTCCATAATGTTCGGGCACTCATAACCGAACGATATGGACATGTTCAGCACTATGTATCCGAACGGTGTTACAGTTACGAATTTAACTTTTTTTTAATGAGTCCGCATTCAATTTAATAAGCACCCACCCAACCACATTCAACATAAAAAAGCTTATTTTAATAGAATGCACAAAAAAAAACATCTTCAACTTCATTAAATGATTAAAAGAACATTCCGATACAGAAACATAGAGGAATTGTGTCCAATTACATTCAATCCAAATCAATTATCTCTGCTATTGATACGTCTGGAGTTACGAGCTCTTTGAATTGAACAATCCGCTCCCTATATGGAGTCTCCCATTTATCCGCACAAGGATAATGAAACTGTTTCCACTTATTTGCAATAGGCGGAGTTGGATGACCAGGTATTAAAAACAATTGTACAAAATGATTCCCATTAACAAAACCGATTGTTCTCTCATTCTGAGAAGGCATCGGCACCGGCACAGATCGCAAAGGCAGGAAAGTCAGGCATTGTTCTCTGCTCAAATGATATAACACCAAATTATGACGTGATGCTATGAGATGTCCCATGTCAGGCATAGTCATCCAATAGTCTATCAATGGGTTGTCATCCATGGATGATAATGTTTCAACCAATTCCTCAACTCTTTCCTCCACTCCATATAATTGTCTGTAGTGGTCTACATGTGCAAGCAGCTCTTGTAATAAATCGCTTCTGACTTGTCTCCATTCATCCTCGGCTAGGCCTAACAATCTAGCGATTGCCCTGAATCCACAATTACCATCAGCTGCAACATCCTTTACAACTTTAATGTAAGGTCTCAACCCCACGGGAAATGAGTCCACATAATTATTGACGTTCTTTGACCTCGTATGAATTGCCCTTATCTTCTCGTTTCTCTTTGGTTTGAATCCCAATTGTCCTTTATTTTTAACATCTTTCACTGCAACTGATTTAGGAGAATAACTATCCTGTACAGACGGTACCAATTCAAAAGCGCTTGGATCTCGTCGAGTTGATGTGTCAGCTTTCATACTTGGTCTACCTCTTGTTCTTGATATCACTTCGGGTTCAATCAAATGAGTGTTGTCTGGCATAGATAGCTCCCGTATCTTCTTTAAAAGTTGCAATTTTCTGGTGGAATCATACTCATTGAACCGTTTTTCAAGTAACTCCAAATCTGCCTTGCAATCCAAACCCATAGAAGAACTCGTCACCAACGAGGGCAGTTGGCATATCAAGCTTACACCAATGCTGATGTACACAGCTTAGAGGAATAGGCCGCCCTTGACTTATATATTTTGCAATCTCATGCGCACAGGGTAATCCATGTGTGCGTCGAATAACACAACCACACACACTGGCGTCAATTCCAACTAGATTAGCTCTCTTGGTTTCTGTTAAAATTTTCTCAAGTGCATTTTTAGAGACATTACCACGAAGCTCTTTGTATTCTGCCAGCTTAAAATTATGTTGCACAACTGTCTTACTTTTCTCAAACGAAGCTTTGATATTGGTATGCTGCAACTCAAGCAAATTATGGATTTTAGACCAAACTACTTCAAAACTTCCTTGACTTGATCCAAGCTGTCTTTTGAGCTGTGCGTGCGAACTCTCGGCCCTGCGTTGGATTATTAAGAGGTTAGTCTTATTAATTAATAAGCATAAATCAAATAAAGTAATTTTTTTAAAAAATTACCTGTTCGAGGTAGTATTCCCAAAATGGACACAATTGTCTGTCCATGCGGAGACAAATCTCTCCTTGTAAGCATCCAACCAACTACCTTTCACGTAATTGAGTGCATCAGGGTACATGCTGAATTCATTGTTTAGCTTACTGAGTTGTTCACCAAACTCATTTTCTGTGGATGAAGACACCAACATATTCCAGCTCATAATAAACCTGTCCCATTTTTCTTTCATTTCGAACAACTTCTTGCATCTCGCCAATACATTTCTATTAATGTGCCATTTGCATAATAAATGAGTAGAACCAGAGAATATTCTGTTAATGGCATTCACGAGTGACAATTCTCTATCGCCAATATTAGAACGCAATGCACCCAGTGCCCATGCATAATTTTCTTCACGTTCAGCATGAAGGTATGCAAAGCATACAGAAGAAGTCATGTCTGTGGATGTGACTCCAACAATCTCCAGAAGAGGCATGCGATAACGATTGTTCTTGTAAGTACAGTCCATTATCAAGACATGTGGAAATGCACGCAACAAATCTATACTTTTTGGGTGCATCCAAATTAAGTCCGTTACAATCTCACTATCCTCACAATTCTTATGCCATTCTATGTAATCATGCTCTGCTAACTTACCAAGTAGTTGTTGTATCTGACTTCTTCCACCCCGCTCATTAACTTTATATCTGTAGCGTGCATTGTATATGGTCTTCATTGTGGTTACGTTTAATTCACTTCTTTGTTTCAATGTAACCAAAATTTCTTTTGGTCTAACCATGCTCTTCGACATGTCAACCAGCAACTTTGTTTCCTCCTCTGATAATTTTCCTGCAAATGAATGCCCTTCAAAATATTCCGCGGCCGAATGGTTATGCACACAACATATGGCCTCCAACATCCAATCATCATTTGAGTCTAACTTTTTACCCTTTAGTGCGAAAGGACATCCACATTTCTTTGAACCGGTTTGTTTGATCCTCTTTCGCTTTTGGCACTCTTCTTGTTTATATTGTCCACTTCTCTCGCAAGCAAGGAGTACTCTAGCTTTGACACCCACTCGAGCAGCGTTTGAAACCTTTATTACAATAACAAACCCGTTTTTCCTTCCTACTCCACGAGCCCAACTGATCAACGAATCGCGGCTGTGAAATATCTACAATAAATAAACAAATTAAATACGAATTTAGTAATAAGTAAATGTAATTTGAATAATAAATTCACAGTTGGTCTTACCTCTTGAGTTATAAACTAACTGGTATAATCCATGAAAAAGTCCGATCTAACCTGACTTTCTTGCGTAGAGACCTGCATAATATATTAATTTAATATCACTGTCCGGATATTTACTTCCGAACATATAGCATATGTACGGACTCTCAGGACTGAACATATGCTATATGTTCGGAAGTGTAAGACTGAACATATAGTTTATGTTCGGTTGTATATGTCCGAACATATGTCATATGTTCGGTCCTGTACATCCGAACATATGCTATATGTTTGGTTCTGAAATACCGTACATATCGGGAGGTACGAAGTTTCAGGCGAGATGAAAATTTACAGAAGATACAAAAATGAAAAAAAAAAATATCAATGAAACATACCTTTCCACTACTGCTTTGATTAAAAGGCACCATTTGATTGTTGTTTTCATCCATCTCTTCCTTCATTGCACAATCAAATGGAGGAATGTGAATGAAAGATGAGTTGTAAAGGAAAATGAAGGAAGTGGAGAGTGAGATAGGATGCCCAGAAAAAAGAAAATGCAAGTGAGTGCAGATGACTTGCCCAAGGAAGATGGAGGAAGTGGAGAGTGAGAAGTGGAGAGTGAGGTGGGAGAAGCTCTTTAGGGAAAAAGAATGGAGATTGTGTGTGAAAAGAAAATCTGATTTGAGTTTTTGTTGGATAATGGCTACTTTAGTCATTTCATAAAGGGGTAAAAATGTAATAAGAAAAAAGAAAAATTCTTGTGTTTGAAAAGAAAATTTTTGTGTGCCAATAGCAGCACTCTTATTAAATTGCCATGTAAGTTTCATCGTTGAGACATAGGAATTTATGTAATTCTCATTTTTATCAATTTTGTAAATTATGGAGGCGTCTAAGACAAAAAAGGAAGGTAGTGACTCTTTACCAAAGAGTTTGGAGATTACCAAAAGAGTTTTGGAGATACCCCAAGAGTTTAAAGAATCCCAAAAATTTGGAAGTCTAAGAAGTCCAAGAATTCTATTCCCCTTGTCCATGTGGAGGAGAGGATCCGTTTTTATTTTTGTTACTTTCTATTAGGGGTGCACATGGGCGGTTCAGATTGGTTTAGAGGGAAAACCATCAACCAAACCGAACCCATCGGTCTTCTATTTTCCCAAACTGAACCGAACCGAAAGGAACCGGTTCGGTTCGGTTACGATCTCCTTTTTTTTCACAAAATGATATTAATTCAATTGGTGAGAGACGTTGGACTTCAAGTAACAAAGTGAGGGCTCGAGTCTTCTTCAAGTAATATTTCATATTCTTTTTATATCATTTAGATCTCTCTTTCCTCCCTTGAATAAATCACATTTAACATCTCATCTCATTTACATCATTTAGATTTCTCTTTCCTCTTCTTTAAGCTTCCTTATGGATTGGAAAAGTAGATGTAAGCAATTTAGGACCTTTGGTAGGGTTAATCCTATAATCATAATAGCAATGAATTAATTAAGTTTTATTTAAGTATGAAATCCCTAGTTATGCCCTTCTAGCCATGGTTTAAAATCTCGATCTCAGTCGCGGTATCGGCCGGGCCGAAAAACCGATATCATCGCGATCGTCGTGGTGTGAATTTTTTTTAATCCAAAAAAAATCGCAAAAATATCCAAAAAATCCAAGATATTAGAAAATGCTGAAAACCAATTTTTTTTCCATTAGTAGCAACAATAAATCAAAATCTCGGTCACATTAAGTTATGAGTCCTGTCTGTGTCGTTGTTCGCTTTCTTCTCCAGTATTTTATATAATGCAACCATTATTGATGCTCATGATTAATAAGCTGAAATATCATAAATTTGACATAATGCAACCATAATTTTGGGCAAAAACTCACACTTTTTTGTTCCAAAAGTGTAGATCTATTTTAAACTAACACATTATCAATACATTTGAACACTAATGTGGAAAAATGTAATTGATTTCAAGAAAAGCCACAAATTTTGGAAATAAAAAATTTAGATCTACACTTTAAAATACTAGAACTAGGGAAAAATAAGTGAGTAACATCAGATCTGTCACACCCCGAAACCGGACCCTGCAGTGATCCGACCTCGGGGTGCGAAATTTTGGGATAATTTGAAACTTTTGTTATATTTCCCAAGATCCGCGTGAAAGAGGATAATCAAATTCCATCACGATCAGAGTATATCTTCACGGAAGCTAAACATGGTGTTACGACTCGAAATCCGTGGCCATCGGGTTTCGTGTCGCACGCAACCAATATCATAAAGCCATCACATAAGCAGATTGGCACAAATCATAATCCAAAGAACACTGAGCTGGTAGTAACAAGACTATTTATTTCCCACATATTCAAATTACAATTAACAAATGTCTTAATTACAAACCCAATGAAAAAGGCTAACAAAGCCATACAAAAATATCCGACTAAATGACATACTACCCCAAGTGATTTTACGAGCTCCGGTGCCAAACTTGACATCTAGATGATATCAATGAGTAGCCTCTTACGTCAGAGCGGCGGTCCCACCGCCTCCTCCGATCAAACACCTAAAAACAAAAAGAGAGGAAACTGGCACCAAACAAACAGGGTCAGACACGATGGTCTGGCAAGCAAATAAACAAGTAATATGAAACCAAAGAACATTCGTAAAACTTGATGAAATCATTGTAAAACCGAATAAAGAGTCTAAACAATAATAGCATTAAACCATGATAAAATGATCGAAAGACCAAACATAAATACCAAAGCAAATAAAAGAACAGTCTTAGAAGTACGAATATCTCGAAAAGATAGTAGCCTGCATAAAACATTTAATAGCTGAAAATACATTTCAAATCCTAAATGATGGCAACAATACGATGAAAGATCGATATCATAAACATTAGCAAACTCCAAGAATATAATGAGTATAAACAAATAAGAATCATAAAACAGATAAAATATTGGCAACCACACGTAGCTATATTCTCCTATTACCGAAGTAACAAGAGCAGACAGAACCGCAACCACTACATGTGGGACCGGAAATAGAATCAGAACCGTAGCAATACAAATGGGACCGGCAGATCAAATCAGAACCGTAGCCATACAAATGGGACCGGCAGATAGAAACCGTTGCCATGGTCGGTACAGACAGAATCCAAGCTGCAGCTGGCGGACAAATTAAAGATCCCAAGTTGGGTGATCAGCCCGACAAGGTGACCTAAGCCTAGTGGTGCCTTTAGTTTTCAAAACTCAAACCGATACAAATCTAACCATAATAATAATCCCTTTGGCTCAGGGGCTCACACTACAAAGCTCTGGCCCCGTCTTGCCTCGAGGTTTTATTTTCAAAATACTAGTCTTATCAAAATAATAGTCTCATCGAAGAAATCCCAAATGTGACGAACCACTCCAATCTCCCTTTCAAATCGATTCGGAGAAAACATACGGATATCCATGGTAAGCCGCTCAAATACACATCAAAGTGATTTGTAGAAAATCATACGATCAATCCTTTCAAATATGGAAAACCCCATGATTTTTTAACCAATCACCGATGCTATTCAAATTAGTTTACCAAGGAATACAAATACAAATACAAATACATTCTCTAACTGAAATGGAATGGAATTGTGTAGAATGACTTAATGACTTACCAAGGAACCATCTCAATGCACATTTAACCTTTAAAACATTGATCATTAAGAGAATATGTTTGATGCCAATGAAAATCCACAACATTTAAATGATAAAGTGCGCATTGAGACTCGAACGATTCCCGGGTAATTTCACATACACTCATTCTCTCATTGTTCCCATTCCCATTTCACAAATTCCAAACATCACCAATAATCCCAAGCTTCCATGGGCTTCCAAGCATAAAAAGGGAATTAATGGGCCTTAAGATGAAGAGGAAAGGAGGGCTAAAATAGGCCTAAAACAAGTTAGAAAAAGCCCACGAATCAACCTTAAACCAGGCTTAAAAGTCATTCAAAAAGCCCCTCAAACCAGGCCCTGAAAAGGGCCCAGAACTGGGCTGGGTCCGCTCGAGCGACCCAGGGTCCGCTCGAGCGGACCCCTTCCAGAACCTGGGCCGCTCGAGCGGCCCATCTGGTCGCTTGAGCGGACCCAGTTCTGGCTGGGTCCGAAATGAGTGCAGAAATGCACTCTTGCTACTCTTTTTCATTCCTTTTTCTTTCCTTCTTTCATACATAATCCCAAGATCATTTTGGACCCTCCCTTGACCTTCCAAACTCATCAAATCCCCATTCATTAATCCTTCCAATTGATCAAACACCACACTTTTAAAAATCAAAGTTTTTCCCATTTCTTAGAACACAACACTAAACACAAAGAAGGCTAAGTCTCAAAATGTCCAAAGTGAAATCAAACTTCCAAATACATTGTAAAACAATAATACAAGTGGAAATCACACATCATATTACTCCATTTGTCCAAAACAAATCTATGAAGCATAAAAAGATTAAAGCATAGTATGAAACAACATGATATGAAACAAAATACATGAAACCATCATATTAATTGGAAATCCACTTGCCTCAAGTCTAAAAGAGAGAAATAATACTCCTCAATCAAAGCTCTAGGGTCTCAAGGTCTTCCATCTACAAAAGCCCCAAAATAAACCAAGAGAAACCCTAAAAAAATCAATCATCCTCAAGTCCCCATGAAAACTCTTTGCATATGTGAGAAAAATACTCCAAAAGGTTTGAAAAACCAAGATCCCAAGAAAAGAAAACCATTGCTAACCTTTGGTAGCTCAAACAAAGAAGAAAGGCATGGAAAAGTGGTCTCTCCTAGCTCAAATCTCTTGCAAATGGGTCCTTTGGAAAGCTTGAATGGAGAAGAAGGGCCCTAGGAGATCAATCCTCCATGAAATCTCCATGAGATAGGTGATTCAGAAGAGAGAGAAAGTTGCTGGAGGAGAGGGAAAGAGCCATTGCTCCAAACCGTGCAGGAAGAGGAAATGAAGGAGAAAAAGAGGGTTCCTCTTCTTATAAGATGGGTTTTGTGGGCCCCGATCTTCACAAGGCTGAAAGTGGCATTTGCGTGCCCCGAATGAAAACGACGAACAAGACAAAATCGATCAATAAAATATCTACTTTCCAAAAAGTATATTTTCCCCAATTTCTGAAGTTCTCGAAATTCATGGACAGATTTAGTGTGAAAAGTCAGTTTTGCCCTGTTTCTCGAAAAACGCATTTTCTGATCATCAAATCAAAATGGTCAAAACATGAAAGTTGTTAAACTTCATAAAATGAGTCAAAATACACCAAATTCAAAATTTTTAGAAATCGAAAGTAATTTCTCATAAAAATACATATCACATGGGCCGGGTCAAACCAAAGTCAACGGTCCTCAAAATCTCAAAGGCTATGGAAAAAGTCTAGTCAAACTCAAAAACAAGGTCAAACCAACTCAAATCTCGCTTAAAAGCTAAACCACGATTAAAACAATACTAAACAGAGAAATTGGGGGTCAGGGTCTTACATCCTCCCCCCCTTAGAACCCATTTGGTCCTCCAAATGGTCTAAATTACATCAAAATCAAAAACCCCAAGACAAACAAAAACAACTGACACCCTACGCTAAACCTCGGCAACTGAGATACCCTCTTATCAAACCTGACGTTGAGATGCGCCTGCAAACAACATTTTGATTCGGCCGAAGGCTTCACACTGTTCCACATATTTGTTCGAAAACATACTTCTCTGACCAAAATAGAGTTCAACAATTCTTCTACTCATCCTTGGTGTCATATGTCATTCCTGTATTGGATCATTTCTTTTACTTACCTCGTCAGTCACTGTCGGACCAAGAAACTGCAAGTTCTGTCTCTTTCTATCAGCTTGGAATTCTGTGCCTTAAGCTCTTCAAAGCTGTACACAGTGCTCCTGATGCTTGTACGAAGATGTGATCGTAGACATGCCTTCGCTGAAAAATCTTCATCCCGAAAAATTCTGGAATTCCATGTGTTTTCTCTAACTATGTTTCTCGAATGCATCATCAGCTTCTGACCTCCAAGAATACCGTCAATCCTTCTTCGTTCTGAAATCACAAACTCCAAATTCTATAGGTCTCCTGTCACTGACTTGGTCTGCTACAACTCAGATGTCATACTACCATAAACCAGATGCCAAACTGCCATAACCTGCTGAGCTGTTCTGTGTAGAAACTTCGCATGGCTTGGTTCTTCAGATTTCACTCTTCGAGTCTTCTACCCTTGACATGTAAAGTCGACCTTGGAAATCCAATCTGTGTTCACAACTCCATATTCCAAATCTTTCTGTGCTGTACTCAGAATTCTTGCCTACATCTGATTCTATTTACTTGCTGCTCTTGATCTCTCACCTGATACTGTGTCATCAACAAAATAAACCTGCCCAGCTCGCATCATCCCCTGATAAGCTGAAACTTTCAATCCAAGTCTTGAATGATGTTTACTCTCTCATAGATCCAACTTTGTTCCTAACTGAACCAGTATACCCCCTGGCATCCATCAACCCTTCAATTCTTACACTTCCAAACTCCAACTATAAACTAATACAACTCCTTCCATAAGCTATTACCACTCATTCCATTTAATGCAAAACAAACCTTAAAATTTTAAACATAAGGACTAAAACAATTACTTAGTTGAATTTCACCATTTTAAAACACAGTAGAAACCGAACCTCCAAATTGTCAAATAAAGCTTAAATAAATAAAGTGTATCAAAGTTTGAATATGAAACAATATTATTCGTTTTGAAATTCATATTTTCATAACCCAGTAAATCATCGAAACACCTAACAATTTCAAATCAGGATTTCAAAAATAAATCAAATTCATGTAGTATGATCATACATTAAACTTTGCGAAAATCTACAAAAATCTGAGTGTTAGTTAAACACTAAACCTTGTTGAAATTTGAACTCATTTGTTCGTAAAAATCTTACGGAAAAATCCAAACACATTTATTTATAAAAATCCTGCAGAAATCCAAACATGGTTGAATGTTAAAACAAATGCAGGAATCCACATATAATCTGAACACAAAAACCCCTAGGAAGTTCATTTTACATAGCCAAAGAAAACAAATCAATGAAATAGAAATCTCGCACTACTCTTTGAGAAAGAAATACAATTTTAATTATTTGCTTCTAAAGATCAGTTTATCCACTAATCTCTACAATCCATCATTAAAAACATCCATCCCTTTCCAACCAAACATATACAAAGTTTTGAAATCATTAAGGTTTTGAAATGTAGATGTCAACATTTAAGAAAATTAAAACAAGAGCAAAATTCCAAGATCACTGTAAAACAATATATTAAGAAGATTAAACATAATCCATTGTTTAAACACTACAAGAATAAATCATAGATATTAATGAAAAATATGAAAAAAGATGAAAACATCACGAAAATCATTCTCACCAAGAAAAGGGACATCCAAACAACTAAGGTATTTACTTGCATCTGCATGTTGTCCAATCCAATATCCTCTAAGTCGGTAAAATCCACAAGGTTTCCTCTGCTGCCGAAAATTATCTTGACTACAACTAGCCATCCACTTGGTATTCCTGCTGAATCAACTACACCGGCTAAGCTGCAAGTTATAGAAAGTCTCAACCAAAATTATGACAAGGCTCATCGAATCCGGGAAATCCCTGAGTTTCTGGCACCAACTTCTAATCTTACTAACTAAGAATCACTTCTCCCTTCATAAAATCAATAGCTATTATGCCTTTTGCAGTCATTCATCTTGGAAAGATGGTCTGAGTTCACCCAAAAATCCACATTTACTTACCTTGGTGCGCTGCATGATGATCTTCAATTAGCTGAAAGGGGATCTTCGAATACTGCTCAAGTCCTACTTTGGCGGGCAAATGCACATGTCTTCTCTCATTAACCACAATGGAGATGCTGAAGGCTGAAAGTCTGCTGATGTTCTCCGAAAACAACATACTAAATCCACAAGGTTCTCAGTCTCCGACACAAGCACAGACAAAAGACACCGAACAAGAGTATGGAGACTTTAAATTCTCCACCACTAAGGAGGAAATTTGGTCATCCAAATCTCCTAACAACAAGAACTAAAAGAAAAGACAAGCAAAGTCTCCCGAACTGAAAGAAAAGCCGACTCAAATTCAAAGAAACAAAGACACGAGAAAACAAATCGACACAATCTAACGAATCCTCACCACACGTTTTAATGTCTCTAGAGTCTTTTATTTCCTAAAAACTAACCAGCTCTGATACCAAATCTGTCACACCCCGAAACCGGGCCCTGCAGTGATCCGACCTCGGGGTGCGAAATTTCGGGATAATTTGAAACTTTTGTTATATTTCCCAAGATCCGCGTGAATGAGGATAATCAAATTCCATCACGATCAGAGTATATTTTCGCGGAAGCTAAACATGGTGTTACGACTCGGAATCCGTGGCCATCGGGTTCCGTGTCGTACGCAACCAATATCATAAAGCCATCACATAAGCAGACTGGCACAAATCATAATCCAAAGAACACTGAGCTGGTAGTAACAAGACTATTTATTTCCCACATATTCAAATTACAATTAACAAATGTCTTAATTACAAACCCAAATGAAAAAGGCTAACAAAGCCATACAAAAATATCCGACTAAATGACATACTACCCCAAGTGATTTTACGAGCTCCGGTGCCAAACTTGACATCTAGATGATATCAATGAGCAGCCTCTCACGTCAGACCGGTGGTCCCACCGCCTCCTCCGATCAAACACCTAAAAACAAAAAGAGAGGAAATTGGCACCAAACAAACAGGGTCAGACACGACGGTCTCGCAAGCAAATAAACAAGTAATATGAAACCAAAGAACATTCGTAAAACCTGATGAAATCATTTTAAAACCGAATAAAGAGTCTAAACAATAATAGCAATAAACCATGATAAAATGATAGAAAGACCAAACATAAATACCAAAGCAAATAAAAGAACAGTCTCAGAAGTACGAATATCTCGAAAAGATAGTAGCCTGCATAAAACATTTAATAGCTGAAAATACATTTCAAATCCTAAATGGTGGCAACAATACGATGAAAGATCGATATCATAAACATTAGCAAACTCCAAGAATATAATGAGTATAAACAAATAAGAATTATAAAACAGATAAAACATTGGCAACCACACGTAGCTATATTCTCCTATTGCCGAAGTAACAAGAGCAGACAGAACCGTAGCCACTACACGTGGGACCGGAAATAGAATCAGAACCGTAGCCATACAAATGGGACCGGCAGATCAAATCAGAACCGTAGCCATACAAATGGGACCGGCAGATAGAAACCGTTGCCATGGTCGGTACAGACAGAATCCAAGCTGCAGCTGGCGGACAAATTAAAGATCCCAAGCCGGGTGATCAGCCCGACAAGGTGACCTAAGCCTAGTGGTGCCTTTAGTTTTCAAAACTCGAACCGATACAAATCTAACCATAATATTAATCCCTTTGGCTCAGGGGCTCACACTACAAAGCTCTGGCCCCGTCTTGCCTCGAGGTTTTATTTTCAAAATACTAGTCTTATCAAAATAATAGTCTCATCGAAGAAATCCCAAATGTGACGAACCACTCCAATCTCCCTTTCAAATCGATTCGGAGAAAACATACGGATATCCATGGTAAGCCGCTCAAATACACATCAAAGTGATTTGTATAAAATCATACGATCAATCCTTTCGAATATGGAAAGCCCCATGATTTTTTAACCAATCACCGATGCTATTCAAATTAGTTTACCAAGGAATACAAATACAAATACAAATACATTCTCTAACTTGAAATGGAATGGAATTGTGTAGAATGACTTAATGACTTACCAAGGAACCATCTCAATGCACATTTAACCTTTAAACATTGATCATTAAGAGAATATGTTTGATGCCAATGAAAATCCACAACATTTAAATGATAAAGTGCGCATTGAGACTCGAACGATTCCCGGGTAATTTCACATACACTCATTCTCTCATTGTTCCCATTCCCATTTCACAAATTCCAAACATCACCAATAATCCCAAGCTTCCATGGGCTTCCAAGCATAAAAAGGGAATTAATGGGCCTTAAGATGAAGAGGAAAGGAGGGCTAAAACAGGCCTAAAACAAGTTAGAAAAAGCCCACGAATCAACCTTAAACCAGGCTTAAAAGTCATTCAAAAAGCCCCTCAAACCAGGCCCTGAAAAAATTGTTAGTTTTATGGTCTCAATACCAGCATATGATGTAATAAATTGATTCATTTCTTTATTAATCAATATATTCATGCTTTCCATTTCATGAGATGAATGGTGTTTAATTATATACTTGCACATAACCAATACGAATGACATAATGGTTCATGAGATGAACCAGAGTCCATAAGTATACTAGATATAATACATGTGTATGGATGAGATCCACATGCGGGAGACATGTATAATAAATCTTATACTTGAATATCTTCACAACCAGTGATGAGACTGGACATCTCATACTGACAAGGTTGCAGCATTTTGATCACTATGCGATAGTGTGATTTGTCTCGATCATCAGAATGAAAGATTCTGGATTATAGTGCTGGTGCATTGGATGTATTGAAGGACCATGAGAAGCACCTTATAAACACTGTCTTTAAATTAAGGTCTGCTCTCATAATTCCCTATCAGTAAGCTCTCAATCCTGAGACATTAATGGACTCAAGTTTCTATCTATTCATTTGCTTTGAGTCACCAATGAGTGAGGCCAACTATAGGTCAACACCTCGGTGATTTGGGTATATGGTAGTAGATCTGTGGGAACATTTAATGGTCAAGATGGAATCTATCTCTAATGTCCCCTCGTGCCAATTAATGGATTTATCATTGGTAAGTGTACACCCATTCCGATTAAGAGTTAATTGGAAAGGTACCATTGATCATTATAATTAATTGGGACTCAAGGATAATAAGATATGGATCTAGTTTGGAAGACAGGTCCAATTGATCCATGGATATTGATGGAGGGGCCTACTTGTGGTAATAGGGAAGTTTAGGGTCTTCTATGTAATTTATTCCTAAGACTGGAGTGCAATTGCATTTATATAGTGGAGTTATTTGCAATTAACTGTGGGCCCGGATTGCACATGAGATGTGGGGTCACGTATCCCAGTTGGAGCCAGCTTTCTAAGGAATCCCTAGTGGTCCCCACGCTAGCCCAAGTTACTAATTCTACTTAAACTCTAAAAGGAAGGAATTAGAAAGATACTATTTCTATTTGAAGTGAGACTTCTAATAGTGGTAATAGTAAAAGAAGATAGTTACTAATTATAATGGAAGTATAACTTCTAATTAATAATTAGTAGGAGAGGGTGTTATGGGTTATAAAAGGGAAGGCTTATGGGCTGGACGTATATACTCATCTCCCTCATTGGAATTCACGCCCATCTCTCCTTGTGCAAGTGTTGCACAACAACCTCTTCTAGTTCTAGTTCTCCTTCTAGTTGCTTAGAGTTTTCTAGTAGTTTTCTTTAGGAGATCCCACCCATCTCCTTGAGAAGAGAATTTGATAACGGGATATAGCGTGGAAGATCACAAGGTGTTGGAGATCTTACTTTGATTAAGTGAAAGCGTTTCATCTTCAAAGAAAGTAGCAACTTCTCCATTAGAGCCCAACCGAGCTCCAAAGGTATAATCTACTTCCTTGTATGTAGTAGATTTATTTGTTGCATGTATGTTACTGATTTTCTATCTCCTAGATAGATTGAATTACTGATCATGATAGATGAGATAGAGGGTTTGCATCTTGGACACATTGGTAGCCTTCTGGATAGTTGATCCCTGTATCAAGTGGATCAAAAGTTTTTGAAACCTATCCTAGAGGCCCACCTTATTTCTAACAATTGGTATCAGAGCCTTACCTCATCTCTTATCATGTTAGATCAGTAAGCTTGATCTAATCTTTACATGAGATGCGAAGAGGATAGATCAAGGGCTATGTACGGATCAGTTTTGATGGTTTTGCTTAGATAATTAGTAAGTCCATGTTTGGATAGTCACAAAAGGGTCTAACAATGATGGAATGATGGTAGGAAGCCATTGGGAATCTTCAGAAGAGTTTTGGAGATGGTTGGACACGAAATACAAAAACCCAACTTGCAGATTTCCGTCAGGCAGGTCGACCGAGCCCTCTGGCAGGTCGACCGAAGACACTGAGGCCGGTCGACCGAACCCTCTAGTAGGTCGACCGAACAGACTGACATATGAGATCTCAATTTTTGTTTTTGTTTCGGGGGCGCTGCCCCCGAGCCCCCGCCGGGGGACACCCCCGGACCCCCTCTGCGTAGGGGGCATGAATCATAGTAGTGGCAATATTTGGCATCCTATCTTTCCATTATTGTTTGGTAACCCGGCTTTGTGAGTTGCTTTACTAGTATGAGATACTAACATGCAGGTTATCATGTCCTCTCCATATGGCCCACAAGTCTTTTTACTTTCTTTTATGGTTGAATGTTTATTTTTGGCAAGTTGTAAAGGGCATCATGGTTTCCTTGTTTTCCCGGTTTAGGGCAAGGCATGGTGAAATTCCCTATGAGCCTTTTATTTCCATTAATAGATTATCATGTAAGTCTCATCGTAGAGACATAGGAATTTATGTAATTTCTAAATTTATAAATTCTGGCGATGTCCGAGACTAAGAAGGAAAGTGAAGTTGGACTCCTAATCAAAGAGTTTGAAGATTACCAAAGGTGTTTTGGAGTTTCCAAAAGAGTTTGAGGAATTCCAAGTTTTTGGAAAGTCTAGAAGTCCAAGAAGTCTATTCCGTTTGGGCCATGTGGAGGAGAGGACTAGTTTCTAATTTTAGCATTTTCTATTTATAGTTGAATGCTTTATTTAGAATGTTTCCAAATCTGATCCAAACATAGCAATACTAAAATTGGTCAAATCAAATTATTTTTGGAAAGAGTTCTAATTAGTGTTGATGACTCATGAGATGGACACATTGGTAACACTAATTTTAGAAACTAGACTTTCCTTATAATAACTTGACTTGGAACCAATCTTAGATCATATCATGAGATGATTTGATGTTTATATTTATATGTGGGCCTTAATACCTTAAAAAGGAAATCCTCAATTCTAAAATATTAAGTGGGAGCGGGGCATTTAATTTTAGAAATCCCCATGGTTTTCCACCATAGGTCCATTGTAAGGAAAGTATTAGCCTCGCGCCATCTTTAGAATGGCCATTCCCCACGGAGGGCTTCTATTTGTCTGGTTACTAGATATGGATCTCCTATGGATAGTATTGGTGAGACGTGGTGGGGGTTCACTCCCCAAGGAGGAGCTGCCCATTGCGGTTGTCATGCAATATTAGTTGGTGGGTCACACTTAACTAAAATAATGATGTAGTATCCCCAAGGACTTGCCTCATGTATTTTAGAAACCAAAGCTAATCGGGAGTCATACATTATTTGGCATGAGATACCTAGTTGATAATGAATGATGGGGATCATGGATAGTTAGTCTTAATTTCAATTTTGACAAACTTTGATCCGCACCAATCCAAGGACATTTGCACTCCCCAAGGAGGCATGCCCTAGGGGATTGGGATTCCGATGTATTCTAAATTTAGTGGTTATGAGGATTCCCACATAAATTTGGTAGAATACTAAATCTTAATGTCATTCATATTCTTTTATTGAATATATGGTTATGTGCTTTAATTTATACAGCATGCATTCGAATATTTTCAATCCACTTGCGACCATCCTCAACCAGAACAAGTTGGTGGGATCCAACTACGTGGACTGGAAAAGAAATCTGGATATTGTCCTGACTGCTTCAGGATACAAATATGTCCTTACCACAACCCCCCTTGATGAGCCTATGCCAGATGCATCACAGGAACAGAAAGACCTTTATGCTAAGTGGATCAAAGATGATGAGATGGCCAGATGTTATATTCAGGCATCCATGTCTAGTGTTTTGCAACACCAACATCAATCCTTTAAGACTGCATACGATATGATATCGAACTTAAAGGAGATGTTTGCGGAACAGGGCAGGCCTGCTAGGCAGGCAGCTATGAGGGTGCTTATAAGCACCAAGATGGCTGAGGGTACACCAGTACAGGACCACATGCTTAAGATGATGGACTCATTGAATGAGTTGGATATACTGGGTGCTGCGATTGATGCAGAATCGCAGATTGACATAATCCTTGAGTCGCTACCAGATTCATTCAACAATTTTAAGGTCAATTATAATATGAACAGAATGAATCTGACTCTAGCTGAGCTGTCTAGCCAGCTGGTAGCAACTGAAGGGATCATGAAAAAGCCAACTGCCCTGATGACAGAAAAGTCAAATGCCAAGTCCAAGCCGAAAGGCAAAGGGCGGAAAGGCAAGAAGAAATCAGTTCCCAAAGGTCCTAAAGCAGAGAATGGTGCTACTGGTGGTGTGGCAAAGGCTAAGGGTGCAGGTACAAAAGGAAAGTGTTTCCATTGTGGTATGACAGGACATTGGAAGAGGAATTGTCCTGATTATCTGTCTAAGAAGAAGACCCCAGGTATGATTGAGTCACTTGTTTCTGAAGTTAGTTTTGCAACTAGTACTTCAGAATCCTGGTGTGTTGACTCCGGTGCAACTAATCACATATGTAACTCGTTGCAGGGGTTCAAGGAAACCAGGAGGCTAAGTGATGGGGAAGTCATTGTCAACCTAGGATCTGATGCTAAGGCAGGAGCGGTTTCAGTAGGAGTTATTACTTTATGTTTTTTAGATAATAAATTGGTTTTGTCAGACACTCTATATGTACCGTCTTTACGACGGAATTTAATTTCAGTTTCTAGTTTGGTGAATAAAAGTTATTCTATTACTTTTGGTACTGAAGTTGTCATAAAGAGGAACGGTACTTTTATTTGTTCTGGCAAGGTAATCAATGGACTTTATCTGTTAACTCCCACAATGTATGAGATACATGATACCGAAACAATTAATAGACCATCATTAAAGAGGAAATCACCTTCATCTAATCCAACAAAACTTTGGCACCTGAGGCTAGGTCATATAAACCTAAACAGGATTGACAGGCTAGTGAAAGATGGTATCTTGCCTTCATTGGTGGTAGAACCAATGCCTGTCTGCGAGTCTTGTTTGGAAGGCAAAATGACCAAAAGACCTTTTTCATCTAAGGGCAATAGGGCCAAAGATTTATTGGAATTAGTGCATACTGATGTGTGTGGACCCATAAACGTTAGAGCCAGAGGAGGATATGAGTACTTCATCACTTTCACCGATGATTACTCAAGATATGGATACATATACCTTATGCACCGCAAGTCCGAGGCTTTTGAAAAGTTCAAAGAGTTTCGAGCGGAAGCGGAAAAGCAATTAGGTAAAAGTATCAAGACTCTTCGATCAGATCGAGGAGGAGAATATCTTTCTGCTGACTTTATGGGATACTTATCAGAGAATGGGATTCTATCCCAGTTGTCTGCTCCTGGTATGCCTCAACAGAATGGAGTAGCAGAAAGAAGGAACAGAACTCTTTTAGATATGATCAGGTCTATGATGAGTTTCTCAGGATTACCTATATTCTTTTGGGGTTTTGCCTTAGACACTGCAATGTACATACTAAACCTCGTACCATCTAAGTCTGTACCTATGACTCCTCGGGAGTTGTGGTCTGGGCGAAAGCCTAGTCTACAACATTTACACATTTGGGGTTGTCCGGCACACGTGCTGAAGGTTAAGACGGATAAGTTGGAAACAAGGTCGGAAGTATGCACTTTTATAGGATATCCCAAAGGAACTAAAGGTTGGTTATTTTATAATCCCAGAGAGCAAAAGGTGCTTGTCAGCACCAATGCGGTTTTTCTGGAGGAAGATTATATGAATGACCGAAAATCTTTAGAAAAGGTTATCTTGGAAGAAATTCAAGAGCAATCAATTCCAAATCCAAAATTAACTGAACTTGAAGAGAATCCACCCACACCTGACACAGTTTTAACACCAGTGCCTCGTCATAGTGGGAGAATTATCAGACCTCCTGTGAGGTTCTCGCTTTTGGGAGAGTCTTACGAGGCAATCTCGGAAGAGCAAGAACAAGATCCCTGTAACTATGATGAAGCAATCAATGATATAGACTCGGGACGTTGGCAGGAAGCTATGAAAGCTGAGATGGAGTCGATGTACTCTAATCAGGTCTGGACACTTGTGGACTTGCCTGCCAATATTAAACCTATTGGGTGCAAGTGGGTCTACAAGAGAAAGAGAGGACCGGATGGAAGAGTGGAGACCTTTAAGGCCAGGCTTGTTGCGAAAGGTTATACTCAGAAAGAAGGCATCGATTATGAGGAAACCTTCTCGCCGGTAGCCATGCTCAAGTCCATCAGGATACTCTTATCCATTGCAGCTCATCTTGATTACGAGATTTGGCAAATGGATGTCAAGACGGCGTTTCTCAACGGCCATCTTGAGGAAAACATCTATATGATGCAACCAGACGGTTTTGTAGCTAAAAACCAAGCGCAAAGAGTTTGCAAGTTGCAGAAGTCTATTTATGGACTGAAGCAGGCATCCCGAAGTTGGAACATCCGTTTTGGCGAGGCAATCAAGTCTTTTGGTTTTTGTCAAAATCCGGATGAGTCATGTGTGTACATGAAAACTGAAGGAGGCAGGGTAGTTTTTCTGGTATTATATGTCGATGACATCCTACTCCTAGGGAGTGACATAGGACTGTTGTCAACAGTGAAAGTTTGGTTGGCTAAGACTTTTGATATGAAGGACTTGGGAGAAGCAAGCTACATCCTAGGGATTAAACTCCATCGAGACCGGAAAAATAGGATGATAGGCTTATCCCAAGCTGCATACATAGATAAGGTACTAGTACGGTTTGCTATGCAAGATTCCAAGAAGGGTATCACACCTTTCAGGCATGGAATGAACCTTTCCAAGGATCAGTGTCCCAAGACACCTGAGGAAAAGGAACAGATGAGAGTGATAACATATGCTTCAGCTGTGGGTAGCCTCATGTATGCTATGCTATGTACTAGACCGGATATCTGTCATGCAGTGGGCCTAGTCAGCAGATATCAGTCTAACCCAGGGCCTGATCACTGGACTGCTGTAAAATGTATTCTCAAATACTTGAGAAGGACTAGAGATTACATGTTGATTTATGGCAGTGATGAGTTGATTCCAGTCGGATACACGGATTCTGACTTTATGTCAGATAAGGATTCCAGGAAATCAACTTCTGGATATGTGTTTATGCTTGGTGGCGGAGCTATTAGCTGGAGGAGTATTAAACAGGAATGTACCGCTGATTCCACCTCGGAGGCTGAATATGTAGCCGCTTGTGAAGCAGCTAAAGAAGCAGTATGGCTCAAAAGATTCCTTCTGGAACTTGGAGTGGTACCTTTGGCGCGACAGCCGCTCACAGTTTACTGTGACAGCAGCGGGGCAGTCGCACAATCCAAGGAACCCAGGAGCCATAAGAGCCAAAAACATGTACAGAGGAAGTATCACTTGGTCAGAGAGATTGTGCAGAGAGGTGATATTGCTATCACCAAGATAGCCTCTGCAGACAATTTGGCAGATCCCTTTACTAAGCCTTTGACTACCAAAGTCTTTGAGCAGCATGTAGACGGGATGGGCATGAGATGTCAACCAGACTGGCATTGAGCCCAAGTGGGAGATTGTTAGTTTTATGGTCTCAATACCAGCATATGATGTAATAAATTGATTCATTTCTTTATTAATCAATATATTCATGCTTTCCATTTCATGAGATGAATGGTGTTTAATTATATACTTGCACATAACCAATACGAATGACATAATGGTTCATGAGATGAACCAGAGTCCATAAGTATACTAGATATAATACATGTGTATGGATGAGATCCACATGCGGGAGACATGTATAATAAATCTTATACTTGAATATCTTCACAACCAGTGATGAGACTGGACATCTCATACTGACAAGGTTGCAGCATTTTGATCACTATGCGATAGTGTGATTTGTCTCGATCATCAGAATGAAAGATTCTGGATTATAGTGCTGGTGCATTGGATGTATTGAAGGACCATGAGAAGCACCTTATAAACACTGTCTTTAAATTAAGGTCTGCTCTCATAATTCCCTATCAGTAAGCTCTCAATCCTGAGACATTAATGGACTCAAGTTTCTATCTATTCATTTGCTTTGAGTCACCAATGAGTGAGGCCAACTATAGGTCAACACCTCGGTGATTTGGGTATATGGTAGTAGATCTGTGGGAACATTTAATGGTCAAGATGGAATCTATCTCTAATGTCCCCTCGTGCCAATTAATGGATTTATCATTGGTAAGTGTACACCCATTCCGATTAAGAGTTAATTGGAAAGGTACCATTGATCATTATAATTAATTGGGACTCAAGGATAATAAGATATGGATCTAGTTTGGAAGACAGGTCCAATTGATCCATGGATATTGATGGAGGGGCCTACTTGTGGTAATAGGGAAGTTTAGGGTCTTCTATGTAATTTATTCCTAAGACTGGAGTGCAATTGCATTTATATAGTGGAGTTATTTGCAATTAACTGTGGGCCCGGATTGCACATGAGATGTGGGGTCACGTATCCCAGTTGGAGCCAGCTTTCTAAGGAATCCCTAGTGGTCCCCACGCTAGCCCAAGTTACTAATTCTACTTAAACTCTAAAAGGAAGGAATTAGAAAGATACTATTTCTATTTGAAGTGAGACTTCTAATAGTGGTAATAGTAAAAGAAGATAGTTACTAATTATAATGGAAGTATAACTTCTAATTAATAATTAGTAGGAGAGGGTGTTATGGGTTATAAAAGGGAAGGCTTATGGGCTGGACGTATATACTCATCTCCCTCATTGGAATTCACGCCCATCTCTCCTTGTGCAAGTGTTGCACAACAACCTCTTCTAGTTCTAGTTCTCCTTCTAGTTGCTTAGAGTTTTCTAGTAGTTTTCTTTAGGAGATCCCACCCATCTCCTTGAGAAGAGAATTTGATAACGGGATATAGCGTGGAAGATCACAAGGTGTTGGAGATCTTACTTTGATTAAGTGAAAGCGTTTCATCTTCAAAGAAAGTAGCAACTTCTCCATTAGAGCCCAACCGAGCTCCAAAGGTATAATCTACTTCCTTGTATGTAGTAGATTTATTTGTTGCATGTATGTTACTGATTTTCTATCTCCTAGATAGATTGAATTACTGATCATGATAGATGAGATAGAGGGTTTGCATCTTGGACACATTGGTAGCCTTCTGGATAGTTGATCCCTGTATCAAGTGGATCAAAAGTTTTTGAAACCTATCCTAGAGGCCCACCTTATTTCTAACACTGAAAAGGGCCCAGAACTGGGTTGGGTCCGCTCGAGCGACCCAGGGTCCGCTCGAGCGGACCCCTTCCAGAACCTGGGCCGCTCGAGCGGCCCATCTGGTCGCTTGAGCGGACCCAGTTCTGGCTGGGTCCGAAATGAGTGCAGAAATGCACTCTTGCTACTCTTTTTCATTCCTTTTTCTTTCCTTCTTTCATACATAATCCCAAGATCATTTTGGACCCTCCCTTGACCTTCCAAACTCATCAAATCCCCATTCATTAATCCTTCCAATTGATCAAACACCACACTTTTAAAAAATCAAAGTTTTTCCCCATTCTTAGAACACAACACTAAACACAAAGAAGGCTAAGTTTCAAAATGTCCAAAGTGAAATCAAACTTCCAAATACATTGTAAAACAATAATACAAGTGGAAATCACATATCATATTACTCCATTTGTCCAAAACAAATCTATGAAGCATAAAAAGATTAAAGCATAGTATGAAACAACATGATGTGAAACAAAATACATGAAACCATCATATTAATTGGAAATCCACTTGCCTCAAGTCTAAAAGAGAGAAATAATACTCCTCAATCAAAGCTCTAGGGTCTCAAGGTCTTCCATCTACAAAAGCCCCAAAATAAACCAAGAGAAACCCTAAAAAAATCAATCATCCTCAAGTCCCCATGAAAACTCTTTGCATATGTGAGAAAAATACTCCAAAAGGTTTGAAAAACCAAGATCCCAAGAAAAGAAAAGAAAACCATTGCTAACCTTTGGTAGCTCAAACAAAGAAGAAAGGCATGGAAAAGTGGTCTCTCCTAGCTCAAATCTCTTGCAAATGGGTCCTTTGGAAAGCTTGAATGGAGAAGAAGGGCCCTAGGAGATCAATCCTCCATGAAATCTCCATGAGATAGGTGATTCAGAAGAGAGAGAAAGTTGCTGGAGGAGAGGGAAAGAGCCATTGCTCCAAACCGTGCAAGAAGAGGAAATGAAGGAGAAGAAGAGGGTTCCTCTTCTTATAAGATGGGTTTTGTGGGCCCCGATCTTCACAAGGCTGAAAGTGGCATTTGCGGGCCCGGAATAAAAGCGACGAAGAAGACAAAATCGATCAACAAAATTTCTACTTTCCAAAAAGTATATTTTCCCCAATTTCTGAAGTTCTCAAAATTCATGAATAGATTTAGTGTGAAAAGTCAGTTTTGCCCTTTTTCTCGAAAAACGCATTTTCTGATCATCGAATCAAAATGGTCAAAACATGAAAGTTGTTAAACTTCATAAAATGAGTCAAAATACACCAAATTCAGAATTTTTAGAAATCGGAAGTAATTTCTCATAAAAATACATATCACATGGGCCGGGTCAAACCAAAGTCAACGGTCCTCAAAATCTCAAAGGCTATGGAAAAAGTCTAGTCAAACTCAAAAACAAGGTCAAACCAACTCAAATCTCGCTTAAAAAGCTAAACCACGATTAAAGCAATACTAAACAGAGAAATTGGGGGTCGGGGTCTTGCATCTAACTCAATATAAAGCCTTTTGGTTTATGAATTAGTGTATTACACATCTTTACTACTATATCATTCCAAACATAATTAAACAAGTTTAATATCAAATCTAGCAAGTTATAATAATAATAGACATCTAAGCACAAAAAAGGAAAGACAATCAGCAAAAGAGTCCTAGCTATAATGGTCAAGTATGATCATTTTGTCTTCATGATTGCTACTTCTTTAAAATATGCGCTTCATGAAGGAGGTCCTGGGGTATCCCCCGGCGGGGATCGAGCTGTGTCCCTTTTTAAATGATCTCGGCCGATATTTTGAAAATATCGGCTGAGATCTCGGTAATTCCGAGATGACGACCATATCGGCCGATATATCCCGAGATTTTGGGGATATATGAGGCTGAATATCCGAGTCTTCATTTAATGATACTTATGGTGAAATTATGGGTACATGGTGATTCTTGAAAGTTCATATTGTTGGGCCCGGCGATGATCTTGCGATCAAACTGGGTACAATCCTACTTCGGCAACCAACACCGTTATTTTTTTTTTCTTTTTCAATAATAAAAAATGAGCATCCTCTCCTATCCACCCATCTAAGGCCCTAGATCTCACCACCTTCATCAAAATTGCATGATCAAAGCTTCTCATTAGAAATCGCGACGGATCTGATGTACAACCATGGAAGCAGAATCACCAACCAAGCATATATCAATTGCCACTATATGTAGAATTCAGGTACAATACAAAGTACTGCCCCAATTTTCATGCTTCAATGTTCTCCAATGTTCCCTACATACCATAAAATGTATATCACAATTAGACCCAAAGGTACCTGAAATATATACATGGCATAAAATGGGGTAAAGACTGGTCAACCATCACGCTGGATGTCGTTAGGAGTAGCATCGAAAACCTAGTAAAAAAAAGTGACTTGAGTGTGAATTTTAAAAGGAATTAAATCCAAATATAACTAGTTTTTAAATTTATGGTATGCTACCCACAGGCTAAGAAGAAGACAACGACGGGCCACTCCTAGTGAAGCTCCACATCCATGTCATCACTTGGTTCAATATTGGGTTCGCATATGCACCACTTCCTCTTGCAAGGCTATCATCTAAGCTCTCTCTATCTCTATTATCCCCGTTGATTCAACAGCTGCAGCTCATGCTTCAGTAATTGAAGCTTTTGTGAGCTTTCCTGTTGTTGGCTAAGTCTTTCATTGAGCCGTCTCTGCAATTCATAATCAAATACTTAAAGTGATTAGTCAAATAATAACTCAAATAGCATGTGGGGCAAAAATAATTGTTTTACAACGATTAAACATACAAACGCATCCTCTTATGCTCGATCCACAGGCCATCCATCTCGGCGCGTATGAGTCATTCTGAACATGTCTATCCGGTCCGGCACCTACCCATCGGGATTTCATGCCCGCTATAATAATTTAAAAATGGTTAGATTAAAAAACAATGAGATGGATATCCAAATTATTAAATTAACAACAATTACTTAATTAAATAAGAAATTACTGCTTCCTCGCGTATTCGAGCGAGACTTTTTGTTCCTGCGGTATAATTCATCGCCTGCGCCTCGCGATTTTCAAATTTCTTTTGCTTCGTGCCTATTTATGATAATGCAAACATTAGTTTGTCGAAGAAGAAAAACAAAAGTAAAAGAAAAATTGAAACATTTGGCTTAAAAATCATAAAGTTCTTACTTATATCATACCACCCCCTCCTGAGACCCCCAAAAATTAACTAGCGATGCCCATTGGTTTGGATCCACTCTAGCAAGATGGAGCTCCAGCTGCTCCCGAATAGTGCAATATGAATTATAATATTTCTTCTTCAATTTCCAATTCCTCCAGTTGTGGCTTATACCATTATAGACCCATCTCTTCGCAATCTTGTTAATGCCAAAATCAAATTTTGACCGCAACACGTGCATGACAAACTCAACATTAGTAGATATACAGTACACACTTTCACCATAACTGAATCAATTACATTAACACCTGTATAGCCTGCGACATATCCGCTTTCTGCTCTGCAGGCATTCTCCTCTGTCACGTCCCCCGAACCCGATTAAAGAATAACCGGATCCGGAGAGTGAATTTTTGGACTAATTAAGAATTTTTGTCCTTTGGGCCCACGGATCGTAAGTCCGCGGTGAGGATATAATATTTCAAGCCTCATGTGGTACAATAAATGTAGAGTTCATATAACTCTAAGCAAATGAAACATCAACAGTGAATCATAATTCTCATTAAATTTAAAATTGCATAAAAGATTATAAACAAAACTAGTCAAGGAGTTAGTTATTACATTGGCCAACCCAAAAAACAAGGCCAATAAAAGAAATGAGTCAATAAAGTAAAAGTCCAACGAGAGAAATAATAAAAGAATAAATCTAAATGAATCCCAATGTATCTCTCTCGTACCAGGAAGTGATGACGCTACTCTACGTCATCGGCACGCCACTCTCGTGCCTCCTCAGAGGATCTCCTCACCGGTCTGCTCCTCATAGTAGTACTCACCTGAGGTTTCTGCACACCAAGGAACAAAGTCAACGACATGTTGAGCAATAGATAAACAATGCATAATAAACATGACATGCATCAATTGTAGAATAATGACAAGTACATGATTATCTGAATACAATGTAAGCGAAGCTAGGCATAAAGCGAGATTAATAATCCATAGAAACAATAACAGGAATCCTAACAATCATCTAACAATAACCACTATCCATGCAATGCAAAACAAGAACAAGAGGGAGACTCCGAGGATGTCCAAAGCCACCTCCCGGGGTACCAGTAACAATCCAATCCGGACTACTGATACCAAAGTCCGGCTCCAGTAGGATCCTAGCTCCCGGTCCTAGGAATAGCAGCATAGTCCTAGCCCGCTCCCAGCTATTCAATGCCATGGACGTCGTCCTATGCCGACTGCCCACCTCGACAACCGAGTAACCAGTTCGTCATTAAAACCCCAAACTGCAAATGGCCATGATATGCAACAGTAATAAAGTGGTTCTGACACAAGGACAAACAGGATAAGCAAGTCTGGCTAGTTTCATGTACAAGACAAGATCTTAGGGATTATCTCATACAAGACGATACAAGATAAGTAATCCACGTGATAATCCCTTTCATTGTTAGCCAATCATGTTTATCAATACAAGACACAGGTTCCTAAGTCAAGTCCAAGTCCTAAATTCTATAAGAATTTATGTTTCATAATTTGTTAAGTGTTTTATGCCAAGAGAGTGTACAATGAACATTAACAACGGATACAAGTCACAAGTCAAGGAGAAATTACAATCCAATCCTAGGCAAGTGGTGTCATCCATGTACCCCACGTGTTCTAACAGAGTACGTATGGAAATTGGATCAAAGATGCTCTTAGGGAAATTCCTTGGTGTACAATCATGTTAAGTATCTATTGAGACAATTACATACGCATTTGGTTAGACCATGCATAATACACGAATACCTAGACAACCTATCGAAACCACACCAAGCCACGTATTTCAATTTCAATCCCATTCATGGTCATGTGATAGTAGGTTAGAGGTTTCCAGCATCTAAGTCCCAAAATCCTAGGTTCAATCTTAGTCCGAAACAACAAGGCAAAATGGCTAATTTCGACCGACCCTCATGATGGTGTCGGTTGACCGACGTGATGGTCTCGGTTGACTGACACAAACCAAGGGTTAACCGACGGAACAGAAGCCAATTTTTGCTCTCTGGTTTTGGAACCGAGGTCAGTGTCGGCTGACCGATGTAATGGTTGTAGGTTGACCAACATGAAGGTTGTCGGCTGACCGACGTTCAAAAGGCCAAAATATGGCTCTCGGGTTTTCTGACCGACACGAGGCTCGGCTGACCGACACCATAATGTCGGTTGACTGACACCGAACCGAGAGCTGACGGACAGTACGGAACTCGTACGGATTCAGGCCATTTCTGAACTCTTCCTTCCCATTTCATTTTTCCTCCATTTCCAAAAGGCTACAACCTACATAAAATAGAGCATCCTGCTCTCCCCAACAATCCATTTTCCAAAACATAACCTAACATGTATTTTCCTCAAATCAAATGCTTGGAATTAAAGGGAGATCTACAAGATACATAGGCAAATCAAATGGAAACAGACATACATGCTTACAAATGAATTGCAGATCTACTTGCCTCAACCAAGAACAAGATTGGAATTGGGAAAAACTTGAGGAGAAACCTTTCTACCCTGAAATCCACGATCTAACCCGATAAAACGAAATCTAAGATGCCAAGAAGAAGAAAGAAAGGAAAAGAATTAAGATCAGACCTAATCTAACCAAAGAAATAGTAAAGTGAAAACATGAGATTGTGAGAAGTCTTACCAAATTGGTACCGGAAGAAAGAGGGGATCACAACGATGAAGATAAGCGGTTCGGATCGCGGAGTTGATCTCTCTGGGCTAGAGTTCCGGGCTTGAAAAGATAAGAGGAAGAAGAAAGGGGCTGTAGTTGCTTTCGTTGCAGAGAACGAATAGGATTAGGGCTAATCCCTGATTAAGAAGAAGAGAAAGAGAGAAAAGGACTAATTTGCCCACTTAGTGGGTCCAGTGAAAGATGGACCACTTGAAGGGTTTCTGATCATCGGATCAACACGAGTCAAGAGACAAAAATGATCAGCACGACGAGACCTTTCCAACGAACCTAAAATCACAGCGTTTGAAATATTTTGGAAAAACACTCAATTTTCCTTAAATTACAAACTACCCCCTGCAAAGATCAAACGAACTCGGAATCGAACGAAACTTCGCAGGCACTATTCTAATGCTAAAAGAAACTCGCTCATGATCTAAACCTATTTAAATATCTAAAATATAATTAATTATAATAATAACAATTAAATGGGTCAGGGCCTGATATTGGGCCCAACTGACCTAGTAAGGTGACGGACCTTACATCTTCCAATCATGATAAGGGGAGCCTTATTCCCATCTCTTGAGAATATATGAAGATAAAAGTCTCTCACTCCTTTTAATGGGCTGCCCGTATTCATTACATCCTACCACGATGCGCTCTCGCTGATTATTATGAGCAATGCATCGATTTGGGCCTCTTGTCCTCTTTGCTTGAGTCCTCATTTAAAACACAACTCAATAATTTTTAACAGTTGTTGTTGGATTCCATTTATAATTTTCTTTTCTCTGCGATCCTAATGAGGTTTGAAAAGCATTTATTCAACATAAATAAACTAAAAAAAAGCATAAAGAAACTCTATATGCTATCACTAAAATGCAAACATTCATTGTCAAATAATATTTGTCAACATCCAAAACCATACATTGTTTGTAAAACTAAAATGCAGGAGTGTGAACACAAAAAAGAAATCATTCCACATTATCATTATCTTCTTGTTGATGCTCATAATCATTCCACATTTGCTCAACTATGGAGTCCCGAAATGAATGCCAAGTGTCTCTGTTCCAGTGTGGCACTGTTTCTATATTTCTGGTACTTGTCAAGGGAGGATCAATTTTAGAATTTTTCCCGGTAGAGATGGTTAATTTCAAGCATTGGGTCTCTTGCACTATGCATAACTATGTGGTTATGGAGAGTATATGCAATGACAATATCTCGTTGAGTTGTCAACAAATACCCATGTGGCATTTGTAAAATGGGGAAGTGATTTTTAACAGCTCCCAACACCCGTTTTATGGTGGTGCGCAATGAGGAGTGTCGCAGATTAAAAAATTATTGACAATTCATTGGAGGACATTCCTTGAACTCTCTCAAATGGTAACGCACACCTATATATGGTGTCAAAAATTCGGGTGCATTACCAAAACCATCATCCACTAGCTAGAATTTACCTACAATTGCATATTAAAGAAGTGAATGTTAAATGAGACTTCACATAATTATACAAATATATTTATATTTTGGACAAAAAGTCTTTTATATGGATCCATTACCATCTGGTACTGCCAAGTTGTCACTTCTATTTAGTGCAAAAAAAAAAAAAAAAAAACAGTAGCATCACTCGCGAGTCCTTCCCATCTTGTAAGCATATATTGAAACCTCATATCACATCCGCTTGCCCTGAGAGAGTTTTGAGCGAGTTGGCCATGCCTATTTTGATAGTTTGCCTGCTTTGTAGTTGGTACATGAGTGGGTACGTATGTACCATCTATTTCACCTATGCAATCCTATCATCTCAGTGAAAGAGTTATAGATAATGAAAACGTCTTATCGATATGAAATAATAAATATGGATAGACTAACATTTAATAAATGAACTAACCTTAAAATAAGGATAAAATCTACTATTTATCCTAATTTGACATGGAATTGGGGCATTTTCTAAAACTTGGATAGAACTTATAGACCGCATCTAATACTTTATGGGAATAACGACTAACAGTGGCATCCGAATGGTTGAACCGATTAGCAGCAATTCTTTTAGTAACATTGTGGGCCAATGTGTGGAGAAATATTGCTAACTGCTTGTCTATGGACATCACTCGTGTGTTATGAAGGAGACCACAATGCATAAGTGTTTCACGCAAGATTATAAAACAATTAGGACTCATGTGCGAGTTTTCATGACATTGAGGTCCCTCACTTGACAAAAGCTCTTCTTCTACCGATGATTTTCCCAATAAATATGTAATGTGGCGTTTCTTTCTAGTTTGCTTCTCTTATAATGTTAGGCATTGTTCAACCAATCTACAACATACAGCCACAACGGCACTAATAATAGATATTAAATGTAATTTTAATGATTCTGTTGTAATGCAATTGAGAATGTAATTATGTACAAACAAAATAAAAAATGCGAGTAAAGTATCAAAATGCAAATTAAAAAAAATAAAACAAAGAGAGTAAATTTCTGTGATTCTGTTATAATGCATTTGAATGGCTAACTATGCATAAGTATGTCAAGATGATACAAGCAAAAAAGAGGTGGCGATAATATTATAATCAAATGATCAATATGAAGAATTGTACATATCATGGAATCACTAGTGTCATATTAAATCAAAGAAATTTTTTATGAAGAACTGATACCTTCCATTGAGTGTTAAGACTACAACGTTGAATGAACCAACTTAATTAGGTCCAATACTACATTAAGAAAACACCAAATTAGCTATATCGCATCTTGGGTTTCAATCAATCTAACGAGCTATAACAATGAGAAAGAAAACATCGATAACATTGTATAAAAAGATACAAAGGAAGATTTAAACAACTATGCATGCTTTCTTTGAGTAGGTTCAAAAGATCATCCTCAATGACAACATTCACATAGTAGAGTTCACGACAACTCACCAATAAAAAAGATTGAACCTTTTCTTCATTAGCATCACCAATAATCATGGGAACCCAAAAATTACAAATTAATCATTTCAAAAGCATTGGTATGAATAAGTTAGGAATCTAGTAAGATATGGTTACATATAACCATGATGGATTACAAATGGTTACTAACTTGGTCATCATGTAGATAACCATCATTGGTGTCTTCTACAATTGAAAAGTTTGCCCTTTTAGATCAAGGTGCCAATCTTTAAAATCTCAAACAGTCAAACATCACTAACCCTTTCTTAATATAGGTTTTTCTTTCTTTCTTTCTTCCTTACTCTCTCTTCAATTCTTACACTCTTTCTTCCTTTCTTGTCTTTCTTTCTCTTGAAACATCGCCAATAATAATTTTCAATAAGAAAACTAAAATGCAAATCATCATAACTAAAACCCTCAACATGAATATATCAATATTACGGGAGAGTTAAAAAACATACTCCTAAAGAACATTGAATAAAGGAAAAGACCACAAAGAAGTTGCTTCTGTCTTGTATCTTATCTTGCAGACTATTCTTATTAAAGAGAATTGTAACTAGCCTCAATTAACAGCCAAGTAGGCATAATTAGGGATAACAATAGGGTTGTTTAGTGTCAATATCTTCATACAAGGTGTATAGATAGACATGTCTGTCAACAAATGGATCTTGTGTCATCTAGTTACTTTGGAGCCCACCTGATCATGATGAAGGCATCAAGACGTCCATTAACAAGAACAAACTTTGGTATTCATAAGGATCTTCTTATAGGCTTATTAGAATCAAAGGTCAGTTGTATCTTAGTACTTTAGTTTCGAGAAGATCAACAAACTCCCTCTGAAAGTCTGGGATCCGAACTCTAGGAGGGGTGAATAAGGTGGGCTTAATTTAATGCCAATTATGCCAAATCTTAACTCTTTAAAATACTTAGGCACAAATGATGATTCTATGAAAAATAAAATGCATAAGCTATCAAGATAAATCACCACAAAGCATGCACCATAACACAATGATTTATAGTGGTTCGGCCTGAATGCCTACATCCACTACCGGCTTATGATTCTACACCCCACCGGATTTCCACTATCTCAAACTCATGCTTTTCAATAGGCTAAGCAATAACCTCTACAATATACTTTTAAAGGCTAACCTCTACAAGATACTTTTAAAGACTAAGCAATTACCTCTACAATATACTTTTTTAGACTAAGCAATAAACTTACAATATGCTTTTCTAGGCTAAGCAATAACCTTTACAAGCCTAAAGTTTTCTATCTCAGATATGTCTAAGACACACTCAAAGAGATACAACTTAATCTTAATACAATGCCTCTGGAATAGGCTGATACGAAAGTAAAAGTACAACTCAAACATACATTCTAGAAATGCAAAAAAGAATGTTCAATGCGTATGTATGAAGGCTTCAATCAAGTTTAAAAGTTATAGCTCGATAAATGTAAGCTAAAAGATTTTGAAAGCTTAAACCATAGAGAAGATTTGATTGAAGTAAGGATGCTAATCACATGTGGTATGAAAAACAACTTGAAAAATGATATAACTGATCAAATGCTCACAAGTTGTATGGAAATTCCAAAACTAACACATGAGATGCAAGGGAATGTTGTATCCAAAAAAAAGAAAAAAAATAGTTTGACTACATGGTTCAAGGTATGGAAAACAACTAATTGGACTTCACTCAAATAGAGAAATCATGCTATGTTTGAAATACAAAGTTTTGCATAAGCATGTGAGAAAAAAATCATGAAAACCAAAGCTAACTTAGAAGGGTTTACCTATTTAGTTCTAGTTTTTTGGCTCTCCATTGATCTTCTAGCCTTCTCGACTCATTCCTTTTGTTTGGACTTCAATATAGCTCCAAAGGTTCATTCCAAGTCCTATCTATCTCTTAGGTTTAGAAATGAGTTGGAACATATATAGGGAACTACCAACGGCTAATTTAGGTGGTCAACCAGGTACAGGGGCTGGTCGACCGCATTTCCAATGGTAAAAAAATGGCTAGTTTGGCCAGTCGACATTCTTAGGTGCCTGTTCACCAGGTACACTAGCCTGGTCCCAGTTCCTGTATTTTCTGAAATTTCTGACTGTTTCTTTGGGGAACTCAAGGCATTATAATCATGCTTGGTCTCATGCCTAAATAAATCCAAAGATGGTTTTCAAATCATGAACATAAAATGCCTTACATGATTTGAATAAAAGTCATGGGTATGCATGATTCAAATCATTTTTCCATTCTTTGTTTGTGCATCCAAGTTCACGACATGCTTGAGGAATGAATTTTAAAAGTTATGAAAATAAGAATGCCTAATGCCAAGATTTCAAGCTTATCAAATAAATGCATGAGCGACAACCCAAATGATGCTTAAAATGAATATGTATCCATCAAATTGCGACACACAAAATCCCTAAAACCTTCATGATAGGAACTATGTAATATGTATTGACTTTTGATGTTTTAGATTAGATCAAGTTCAATAATAGAAGCATATAGATGCAGAGGTAAAGTCGAAGCTATGCTCCATTACAATAAACCTATACTAGAGGAAATCATCGAGAAACCAGTTGGGTTATCAATGGGAGAGAAAAGTATAGGAACCAATCCCCATTGTGTTGATTGTAAAGCAAAAGGTGTGGTCTTGTGCCCCACTTGCTCTGGTTCAGGCCTTTATATAAACTCTATACTAGAGAGTTAGGGAACGACCTAGTTCAATTGCATCTTTAACTATGAAAGTATTTAATTAAAATATTTCGGCCAGATAAAACAATCTGAATCTTTCAATCTACTAAATGAGATGGAAGGAAAATCAGTTGATTCCGAAATAGATTCTAAAGCAGAGATATTGAAGTCTCCAGAAAAATATTTTTCATCCCTTTCAATCACATACAAGCCCTAGAAAAGAAAATAAGCAAGGAAATAGGGAGAAAAGATGAAAAAAATAGGAAAATGAAGAGGGGGCATAGATGTAAAAGATTCACACCTTCAGATTTGTTGTCGTTGCCAGAAAATGGATGGAGAAGATGACCATTGGAGTTCTTGAAATGCCATCGTCCGTCTTATGAACTCCAGTGTCGAGCGAGATTTCCAAATCCTCCTTGATAAAGTGGTTTTTCAAATGCTAGCTTTTTTGGGGTTTCAAATACCTGGAATTTGAAAAGCCCAGGAATTCTAGTTATGAAACACGACATTCCTGACAGGAACTTTGAATTCCCAGACAGCCTGAATTCCTGTCATGAAGTCTAGTAAAGAAATGGGCCCTTAGGGCCTGTTTCTTTTCTAGAATTCAAGAAGTTCCCGTCTGGGGAATTCCTGAATTCTTAGACATAGTAAAATTCCTGAATGCTCCCTTGGATTTGAACATCCAAGAATCCCACAAAAATGCAAAGAGGTTGGAATTCCAGAATTCCCAAGGGTCATTTGAGACCTTTCACGTGGCTGGAATTCCTGGATGCAAGGCAAGAAACATGAGATTTTCAAATGTTGTCCCAAAAATCCCAACAGAATGCTAGTAAAGAAACAGGCCCTTAGGGTCTGTTTGTTTGGAAGAATTGAGAGACTTCTTGTTTGGGAGAGTTTTGAGAGTTCTAATTGGCGCCCCCACAAAGTAGAATTCCAAATGCTCAGCCCCCTCAAGCATTTGGAATGGTGGAGTTTCAAAAATTCATAAGGCTATCATGTGATCTTGAATTCTGAAATCTTTCTTCAAATAGAGTATTTGAAATGCTAAGGGGACTAATGGTGAAGGCATGTTAGAAATTCCCATAAAGCCAATTCCTTGTCATAAATGCCTTTAACCAAATAGGCCCTTAAAATTCAAGAACTCCATCCCCTTCGTGTTTTAGTGAAACTTTTGGATGCTCAAGTACAAGGGAAAATTCAGGAATTCCACCATGTCTGAGAATTTTAGAATCTTCTAGATAGGAACTACATAAGTTCCAGTAAAGAAGCAGGCCAAAAATGTCAAAGTCGAATATTTAAGATTATCCCAACAACTTGTTTGTTTGTAATGAGAAGTTGATTGCATGAAAGGAAGAGGAAGAGGATGATGATACAGATGAAAGGAGATGGAGCCATATGGTTTAAAATCACGGTATTGGCCAACACCAAAAAATTGATACAGTACCGGTATCGGTCGCGATTCACAGTCCGTCGTGGCGTGAATTTTTCTTTAAGTCCGAAAAAGTTTAAAAAATATCCAAAAATCCAAAATATTATAAAATTATAAAAAAATGTTTTTATTATTAACAACTATAAATTAAATTATCGGTCCCCCTAAGTCATGACATCCCGTATCATTGTCTTATATGAAATTATATAAATTGTGTTTACAATTAAATAGATTTAGATGTATATACTGGAATAAGTTGGAATACCACAAATTTTATAAAATGCAACCATAATTATGACTTACAAGCTATCTATTAATGTAAATCCTAATCCTCGGTCTTGACTAACCCAGACAAAGTTAACCGGTTAAACTAGAATACAAGAGATAAAACCAACATGTTCGTCCTCTGAAATTACTTGGGCCCTTCATCAATTTTCATTCATTCATCTCGGATGTACTTTCTATAGGGAATCGTGTGGCCCGCATGCCACGGGTCCCACATTAGATCAAGCAGGACTAATGCCAACAGTGAATACAATCCCACTTATGTAAGATTGATCTTTTCCCACAAATAGGGTTACAAACGGGTATCTGATTCTCCGATTATCCAGAAGTTCCGACCCGCAAAAGACTGGTTATTAAACTTAATCTGATTCATAAATGGGTTCGGGTCTGGAACCCAATTTAGGTTCCGATAGATAAACGAGTTTGGTTCTGGGTCCATTTAGGTTCCGACCCATGGACCCGGGACCCGACATAAGTGTCTTTCATATTGCAAACTATATCTTAAACTGAGCATTTTTTGGGGACATTTTTATATATAATACTAGAGGTAGTAGACTTGATGCATTGTTATTATAAGTTGAATGCTAAGTTTGTTTTAAGAAAATAAAATGAAAAGAAATCAGAACTAATTTTGGAACTAGATTTCAGTCCTCTAGGTGGATCCGGTTCTGACACCAGATTCGGATTTTCCTATCAGAATCGACTCTGGAACTAACAAAACAGGTTCCGAGTCAAGACCGGACTCAGACCCGGAATCGTTATTTAGAAACGGGTCTAGATCTGGTATGGTTCCGACCCGGAACCATCCTATTTGCAACCTTATCCACAAATAAGACTCTCAATAGGATTAGTGAATCTGGGTTTCTTGGCGAAGAAGTCTCCAGTAGGTGGACTCTTTGGGACTTTTTATAAAAGTTAAAGGAGTCCTAGGGCACGTATTATTTCATCTCGTAGGAAAGACAAGAGACGGAGAGATCCGGAACTTCCCAATAGAATTAGTGGATATGGGTTTCTTGGTAAAGAAGTCTCCAGTAGTAAGTGTGACTATTATGTTTTTGAGTGTTTACTGTTGACGCCAAAAATGTCACTTTGCTTCTTCAAGAGCCAGAAAACTGCATGAAGTCGCAATCTGCCTATACACTTTGCTTCTTCAAGAGCCAGAAAACTGCATGAAGTCGCAATCTGCCATAAATAGGCAATGCTACTTCCAAAAAATCAAATCTTGTTAGAATCAAACAAAAACTGCAAGATCCTTCAAGACAGCCAAAAGAGGAGTACACAAGAAGTTTCGGGCCATTTCAAAATCATTTGGCCTAACTTCGCTTCTCCGACAGCTGAAAAGGAGCTCCCTGCGGCGAAAGCATCGGAGACACCAAATCTTCGATCAGAGCCGATGGATGGTCTCAAAATACATCCAAAAGGCTCCATATCAAGTTCCGAGTCAAACCGATAGCTGATGGACCGCGCTCCAAATGCTCGGTTCCTACCGAGGTCGGCGGACGTGGGAGTCCGTTTGGTTCCGACCCTTTCGTAACCAGGGGGCAGGGGCGTGCATCAACATTTCTTTTTTTTGTGTGGGTGTGCCAGATTTTCTATTTTTACTTGGAATTGCAAGTGGTGATCCGGAGATCAACCTTCGCAAGTAAAAAGGAAATCAACTTCTTTCAAGTTTTCCATTGCACATATATTTAAGAAAAGAGACATTTTTCTTGGTTTGCCGTGAAAGGCGATTTTTTTTTTGCATTTATAGCCGATTTTGGCGTTTATAGCCGATTTTGGCGTTTATAGCCGATTTTGGCGTTTATAGCCGATTTACAATCCTTATCAATAACGAAAGACAAGAATTGTGATTTTTGTCTCTTTTGAAAAAATACAAACTACAATGAAAAGCAAGAAAAGGAGGATCTAACTTCTCAGGAGATTGTGGGGGACTCGTTTAGATTGACGGTCGCAAGCCATATGTGGGCTTCGCCGTCATCCATGCAGATGAGAACAGAGGATGCTATTGATTCGCTTGGCTTGGCTATAACCTCGGGTTTTTAGAGGACAAAGACCAAAAGGAGGTCCTATGTCCAATAAAAAGCCGAGTAGACGGGCTGAAAAGCCACATCTAAGCCATTGGAGGCAGGAGGAGAAGGCAAGGACCTTGGGGGGGGGGGGGGGGTACCCCCCAAGGGACTTTTGTCACCTTGTTGCGGTGGCCGGTGTAGAACTTCCGCAGAGTTTTCTCTCTTTTTCCTTTCTCTGGATTTCTGTGCTTCTGTCTGTCTGTGTGTTTGTGCTTTTTTTCTGATGCCCTGTTCTTCTTGGAGAGCTCTCCTATTTATAGGCTTTTAGGTAGCCATTTAGGAGGGTTTATGAGCCTTGATTGTCATAAAGCTGCATAATGGGAGGAGTTACAAAATTGAATTGTTTATTTTGTAACTCCTTTTTCTTGGCTTCTGATTGGCCGGAGGAGATTGAGGGCATTTAATCGCCTTTAATCACCATGATGGGAGGAGTTTCATAGGTTAAATGCATGAATCTCTTAACTTGTAACTCCCGAATGCTTGCTTCTGATTGGGCTGTCCAAAGAAATGGATTAATGACTGTAATAAAGCTAGTCAATTAATCGCATTAAGTGGTCGCCGAGCAGCTGAAGAGTCGCGGGCCGTGCCACGTCTTTTGGGATTCTTCTGTCGATGATCATTGATGGATCTTCATGTAGATCGACATCAGATGACCATGTAATTTCAGGTGTTTGTTGCCAACAGCGGGTCGGTGCCATCTGTCCTGTCGATTTCTCGATCGGTCGGGTAGAAAGCACACTTTTTTTGGTTGACCGGGTGGCGATCAATATTGTTTTCGATACTCTTGATGATTGACCCGTGTTTTGGACGGATGTCAGAGGACTTGGTGTCTCAAAAGCATGAATTTTGGAAAGTACCAGAGGCTGGGCTCTTCGAATCGCGAAAAAACGGCGAAAACCGGGGTTTTCGGGGCCTTCCCGGCGACCCCGGGTTCCAAGGTCGCCGGCGACCCTGGGCCAGGGTCGCAGGGGCCTGCGACCCTGGGGGGGTTTTCCCCCTTTTGTGTCCCGTTTTGTGTCCGTTTTTGCTGTTTTTCGATTCTTTTTCCTCCTGTACTTTTCCTTGACATTTTGACCATTTATTGGCCTAATTTCTTTGTAGGAAACCTGATGAGAATCCTTGCATTTTATTTTGCAAAGTTTCCAATTTCCTGAGAAAGCCGAAGACTTTGTCGCGCAGAGCTGCCGATTTTCCGTCAGAAGCTGAAACTGGGCCAAACGATGTCGGAATGACCTGAAATTTGGTGTGAAGCCTCCTGAGCAATAAATAAGACCAACCATAGGTTTTTGTTTGAGTTTTGAAGCCGTTTGGGGTCCTATCACCAGTATACTTGCTTTTTGTCGCGATGAAGATGTCGCGGTTTGATGTGCGGTCAACCGATGTCCGATTGACTTGAAATTTGACAGGGAACCTAATGGAGTCATTTTAAGATGATCCATAGGCTCTGTCTTGGAAACCATGGTCCCGGAGAGCTTTGCCGCCGAGAGGCCTGATTTGGCTTCCGAGCGTCAAACTATGGTCAAATGTTGTGGAAATGACCTGAAATTTGACGTGTAGCCCTTTATAAGCATTTTGAAGCCGTCCATGTGCTTTATCTGATGAGTAATGGCCTCGGTGGTTCTCGCCGCCGAGAGGCTTGATTTAGCTGTTCGAGGGTTGATGTAGGGTCAAACGTTGTCGGTTTGACTCGGAACTTGACGTGGAGCCTTTTGGAAGTATTTTGAGACTATCCATCGGCCCTGATCGAAGATTTGGTGTCTCCGATGCTTTTGCCGCCGAGAGCTCCTTTTCGGCTGTCTGAGAAGCGAAGTTAGGCCAAATGATTTTGAAATGGCCCGAAACTTCTTGTGTACTCCTCTTTTGGCTGTCTTGAAGAATCTTGCAGTTTTTGTTTGATTCTGACAAGATTTGATTTTTGGAAGCAGCATTGCCTATTTATGGCAGGTTGCGACTTCATGTAGCTCTTTGGATCTTGAAGAGGCAAAGTGACATTTTTGGTGTCAACAAATGCCCCCTCGAGGTACAGCGATGAGTTGCTTAACTTTTGTAGTCGATGTACCTCGAAGAGATTTTTGAAGGAGAGCCTGTGACTTGACCAAGAGTCTTTGAGCAGTCTTTCTTTTGGTATTGTAGCCTTTTGAGCTTCCAGGGGAATTTTATGGTAGTGAAAGGGATCACGTACCATCTCGAGGCAAAGTTTTGAAGATGACATCAGGGATGTGGATTTGGGTTTTGACCTTATGACCTAACAGGCTATATGTGGCAGGTTAGGGGTCGGGTTTGGTTTTGATCGTGTGACCCAACAAGCTGTATGTGGAATGTTGGGGGATCAATTTTGGTTTTGATCTTGTGACCTAACAGGCTGTATGTGGCAAGTTAGGGGATCAGGTTTTAGTTTTTGGTTTTGGTCTTGTGACCTAACAAGCTGTATATGGCAAGTTAGGGGACCAGGATTTGGTTTGATTTTTTGTGGAATGTCAATTTCAAGATTTTGGCTCAATTTGGTAGATGAGGCTGGATGGTTTGATTTTGGAAGCTCATGGGGCTTGGAATTTTCTTTTGTATGGTCCAATCAACTCAAAATAGGCATGGAACCATTTTTGTATGCTCTTGGTAAGAGGGATTTCTCTTTGACTAAAAGCCCAAATTTTTTTTTTTTTATTGTGCCTAGGTGGTCAAACCTGGCTCATATGGGCTAACCCATGGGACCTTAAGCTTTTGAAATGGCTTAGATCTCATATGGTGTCATTTTTGTAAAGAATATCCAAAAATATCTCATTTGGATAGAGAAAATCTAAGAATATCTTTACTTGGAGAGAATCTCTCATGATCCCTTTATTTTGGGATAGGATATCTCAAGATATCTTTCTTTTGGGAAAGAATCCGTCATCGATTTCTTTTTGGGAGAAAATCCTTCAAGATATCTTTCTTTTGGGAAAGAATCTTTCTAATCTCTTTCTTCTGGTAAGTGTCACGCCCCGAAACCGGGCCCTGCAGTGATCCGACCTCGGGGTGCGAAATTTTGGGATAAATTTGAAACTTTTTGTTATAGTTCCCAAGATCCGCGTGAATGAGGATAATCACATTCCAACACAATCAGAGTATATTTTTCACGGAAGCTAAACATGGTGTTACGACCCGGAATCCGTGGCCATCGGGTTCCGTGTCGCACGCAACCAATTCCATAAAGCCATCATATAAGCAGACTGGCATAAATCATATATCATAACACACTGAGCTGGTAGTAACAAGACTAATTAATTCCCACATATTCAAGTTACAATTAACAAATGTCTTAATTACAAACCCAAAGAAAAAGGCTGATAAAGCCATACAAAAATATATCCAACTAACAGAAATACTACCCTCAAAGATTTGATACGAACTCCGGTGCCGAACTTGACATCTAGATGATATCAATGGGCAGCCTCTCACGTCAGACCGGCGGTCCCACCGCCTCCTCTGATCAAACACCTAAAAACAAGAAAGGGCGGAATCTGGCACCAAACAAATAAGGGTCAGACACGACGGTCTGGCAAGCAAATAAACAAATAATATGAACAAAAGGAACATACATAAAACCGGACGAAATCATCGTAAAACCGAATAAAGAGTCTAAACAATAATAACCATAAATCACGATAAAACGATCGAAAGACCGAACATAAATATCAAGACAAATAAACGAACAGTCTCTAAAGCATAAATGTCTCGAGAAGATAACCACCTAAGCAAAACATTTAATAATTGGAAATACATTTAAAACTGAATAGTAGGGACAATACAACAAAGATCGATATCGTAAACATTAAACAAATCAAAGCATAAAAAGTATAACCAACAAGAACCATAAACTAAAGTAATGTGCAGATAAAACACTGGCAACCACCAATAGCTAAATCCTCCTATTACCGAAGTAATAAGAGCAGACAGAGCGTAGCCACTGAACGTGGTACTAAAAATGGGATCAGAACCGTAGCCATACAAATGGGACCGGCAGATCAGAAATCAGAACCGTAGCCATACAAATGGGACCGGCAGACAAAACCGTTGCCATGGTCGGTACAGACAGAATCCAAGCTGCAGCTGGCGGACAGAATAAAGATCCCAAGCCGGGTGATCAGCCCGACAAGGTGACCTAAGCCTAGTGGTGCTTTTAGTTTTCAAAACTCGAACCGATACGAATCAAACCATAATGCTAATCCCTTTGGCTCAGGGGCTCACACCACATAGCTCTGGCCCCGTCTTGCCTCGAGGTTTTATTTTCGAAATCATAGCCTCTTTGGCTCATGGGCTCGCACTACAAAGCTCTGGCCCCGTCTTGCCTCGAGGTTTTTATTTTCAAATACTAGTCTTATCAAAATAATAGTGTCACCGAAGAAATCCCGAATGTGATAAACCACTCCAATCTCCTTTCAAATCAATCGGAGAAAACATACGAATTTCGATGGTGAACCGTTCGAATACACATCAAAGTGATTTGTATAAAATCATACGGTCAATCCTTTCGAACATGGAAAGCCACATGATTTTATAGCAAATCGCCGATGCTATTCAAATTAGTTTACCCAAGAATACAAATACAAATACAAATACAAATACAAATACAAATACAAATACAAATACATGTTCTGACTTGAAATGGAATGGATAGTGGAGAATGACTTAATGCCTTGCCAAGGAACCATCTAAATGCACATTTAACCTTTAAACATTGATTAATAAAAAATGCGTTTGATGCCAATGAAAATCCATAATATTTAAATGATAAAGTGCGCATTGAGACTCGAACGATTCCCGGGTAATTTCACATACACTCATTCTCACATCATTTCCATTTCACAAATTTCCAAGTATCAAAAGTAATGTCAAAACTCTTAAAAACAGGCCCATAGCTGGCCTTAAACCGAGCCCAAACAGTCTATTCATTTTAACCCAAAACAGCCCTTTAAACATGGCTCAAAACAATCCTTAAAACAGTCCAAAACTATTCTTTGAATGGCCCACCAAACAAGTTTTAAAAACAGTCCAAAACTAATCCTGGAATGGCCCACAAAGTATATCTTAAAACAGCCCTTGAAAACTAACTTTGAATGGCCCACAAAACTGATTTTTTGAACAACCCAAACTAGACCTTTAGTGGCCCACAAAACTGATTTTTAAAACAACCCAAACTAGACCTTTAGTGGCCCACCAAACTGATTTTTAGAACAACCCAAACTAGACCTTTAATGGCCCACAAAACTGATTTTTAAAACAACCCAAACTAACCTGAACAGGCCCACAAAACAGATTTTAAATCAACCCAAAACTGAACCTAAGATGGCCCACAAAACAAACTTTAAAACAGCCCAAAACTGAACCTTTAATGACCCACAAAACAGGTTTTTAAATCAGCCCAATTGTATAAGAAAATCATTAAAAAGGGGCCCTGAAAATCAATAAGGCAGTGACTGGGCCTGCTCGAGCGGGCTTGAGTCCGCTCGAGCGGACCCTTCCAGCAGCTGGAATTAGGTTGCTGCACGCCCAGTTTCCATCCTTTTTTTTTTTTTTTTTTGCATTTTTCCTTTCTTCTGAGTTTTTCAATGTTCATTCTCATTCCAATTTCCATTCAACATCATATAAAAAGTCTCATTCCATGCATAAGCTTAATATAGAGATTAAGCACTAATCATAGGAAAATACAAAAGAAATCCAAGATGGCAATTCTATGCACAATTTGCAACAGAATTTCAGACCTTAACTAAGATGAAAAACAGAGATTTAGAGATGGTTTTCTAGCATTATAAACATTAGCAAACATCAAAAACCTTCATGCTAATATAAACAAAATCATTTAACAAGACTGAACTAAATTTTAATGCTAGAAAACTTCTGTAAATCAGACCTTACATGGCTAAAACAATCATTCAAATGAACCAAATTTTCAAATCGGAATTTATAAATAGACAAGATTCAAAAGCATGCATTCCAATCCATTTATTCACTTGCCTCCACTCCAAAAGGATCTAAGGTTTCCTCCCAGAAATCTCTTCCCTCAGCCCAACTCCAAGCTACAAAAACCATGGAAAAACCCACTCAAAAGAAATCCAGATTTTTGAAATAAAAGGGGTTCTTCAAGAACCACCTTGCATGCATGCTAAAAAGCTTCAAAAGGGTCTAAAGAACCCAAGGCTAGGAGGAGAAAGCCAAGCCTCACCTGAAAGTGCAGAGATCAGCAAGAAATGTTTGGTGAGGAAGATGGGTCCAGCTGAAATCCCTTGAAAATGGTATCAATAGAAAGCTTAGGTGATGAGGGAGAGATTGGTGCACTCAAATCTTCATTTTTTGCCAAGGAAGTTCAACATGCAAAGGAGAGAAGGTGGCTGTAATGGAGAAGAAGAAAGAGCTCTCTTAGCTGCTGTAGTAGGGAAAAATGGAAGGGTAGAAGAGAACCCACGTTGGTTTAGTTTTAAGTGGGGAAGTGGGTCCCATTTGGTCTCAAACTTGACATGGCTGGATCAGTCATTTGTGGGTCCCGGACGAGATCGACGAAGAAGACAAAATTGATCAGCAAAATTTCTATTTTCCAAAAAGTATACTTTCCCCAATTTCTGAAATTTTCGAAATTCATGGACAGATTTAATGTGAAAAGTCAGTTTTTGCCCTTTTTCTCGAAAAACGCATTTTCTGATCATCAAATCAAAATGGTCAAAACATGAAAGTTGTTAAACTTCCTAAAATGAGTCAAAATACACCAAAATTAGAATTTTTTAGAAATCAAAAGTAATTTCTCATAAAAATACATATCATATAAACCGGGTCAAACCAAAGTCAACGGTCCTCAAAATCTCAAAGGCTATGGAAAAATCTAGTCAAACTCAAAACAAAGTTTAAACCAACTCAAATATTGCTTAAAAAGCTAAACCACGATTAAAATAATACTAAACAGAGGAATTGGGGGTCGGGGTCTTACATCCTCCCCCCTTAGAACCCATTTGGTCCTCCAAATGGTCTAAACCACATCAAAAATCAAAAATCCAAAAGACAAACGAAAACACTGACACCCTACGCTAAACCTCGGCAACTGAGAGACCCTCTGATCAAACCTGACGTCGAGATGCACGGTCAACAACACTCTGATTCGGTTGAAGGCTTCAAAACTATTCTACATATCTGCTCGAAACATACTCCTCTGACCAAACTAGTGTTCAACGATTCTTCTAATCATCCTTGGTGTCATCTGTAGTTCTCGTACCGGATCATTTCTTTTGCTTATCTCGTCAGTCACTGTCGGTTCAAGAAACTGCAAGTTCTGTCTCTTTCTATCAGCTTGGAATTCTGTGCCTTAAGTCCTACAAAGCTGTACACGGTGCTCCCGATGCTTGTTCGAAGATGTGATCATAGACATGTTTTCTCTGAAATAAATCTTCAACCTGAAAAATTCTGAAATTCCATATACCTACTTACACTGTACCATTCAACTCCTGGCTTCCAAGAATATCGTCATTCCTTCTTCATTCTGAAATCACAAATTCCAAATTCTATAGATCTCCTGCCACTGGCTTGGTTTGCTTCGACCCAGATGTCACACTACCATAAACCAGATATCAAACTGCCACAACCTGTTGAGCTGTTCTGTGTCGAAACTTCGCATGGCTTGCTTCTTCAGATTTCACTATTCAAGTCTTCTACTTTTGACAAGCATAACTGATCTTAGAAATCCAACTTTGTTTCTAACTGAACCCGTACACGTCCTGACATCCATCCACCCTTCAATCCAAACACCTCCAAACTCCAACCATAGGCTAAAAAAACTCATTCCATTCAATGCAAAACAACCCTTAAAATCTTAAACATAGGGACTAAAACAATTACTTAGTTGAATTTCACCATTTTAAAACATAGTAGAAATTGAACTTCCAAATTATCAAATAAAACTTAAATAAATAAAGTTTATCAAAGTCTGAGTATGAAATAACATTATTCGTTTTGAAATTCATGTTTCCATAACCCAACAAATCCTTGAAATACTCAACAACCTCAAATTAGGATTTTCAAAAATAAATCAAGTTCATGTAGTATGACCATACATTAAATTTTATTGAAATCCATTTCTAACCAAACATATACATAATTTAGAAATCCTTACGGTTTTAAAATGTAGATGTCAACATTTAAGAAAATTAAAACAAGAGCAAAATTTCAAGATCATTGTAAAATAATATCTTAAAAAGATTAAACAAAAATCTGAAACACAAAACCTTATGGAAACAACATCATGTGACTCATGAAAAGAGTATAATAACATAGTTTATTTCAAAATAAGCCTTAAAGAAGAAACATAAATCCATTGTTTAAACACTACACGGATAAATCATAGACATTAAAGAAAACATAACAAAGATGAAAACATCACGAAAATTATTCTCACCACGAAAAGAGACATCCAAACCGCTGAGGTATTCCCTTGCATTTGCATGTTGTCCAACCCAATACCCTATAAGTCGGTAAAATCCACAAGGTTTCCTTTGCTGCCGAAAACTACCTTGACTACAACTAACCATTCACTTGATATTATCTCTGAAAAACTACACTGGCTAAGCTGCAAGTCCTGAAAATTCTCAGCCAAATCCATGACAAGGCTCGTCGAATCCGGGAAATCCCTGAGTTTCTGGCACTAGCTTTCAACCTTACTAACTAAGAATCATTTCTCTCTTCATAAAATCAACAGCTAATATACCTTTTGCAGTCCTTCATCTTGGAAAGATGGTCTGAGTTCCCCCAAAAATCCATATTTACTCACCTTGGTACGCTGCATGACGACCTTGATTAGCTGAAAGGGGATCTTCAAAAGCTGCTCAAGTTCTACCTTGACGGGAAAATGCACATGTCTTCTCTCATTAACCACAACGGAGATGCTGAAGGCTGAAAGTCTGCTGATGTTCTCCGAAAACAACATACTGAATCCATGAGGTTCTCAGTCTCCGGCACAAACACAGACAAAAGACACTAGACAAGAGTATGGAGATTTTAAAATTCTTCACCACTAAGGAGGAAATTTGGCCGTCCAAATCTCCTAACAACAGAACTAAAAGAAAAGACAAGCAAAATCTCCCGAACTGAAAGAGAAGCCGACTCAAATCCAAAGAAACAAAGACACGAGAAACAAATCGACACAATCTAACGAATCCTCACCACACGTCTTAATGTCTCTAGAGTGTTTTATTTCCTAGAAACTGACCAGCTCTGATACCAAACCTGTCACACCCCAAATTCTGAAATTTTCGAAATTCATGGACAGATTTAATGTGAAAAGTCAGTTTTTTGCCCTTTTTCTCGAAAAACGCATTTTCTGATCATCAAATCAAAATGGTCAAAACATGAAAGTTGTTAAACTTCCTAAAATGAGTCAAAATACACCAAAATTAGAATTTTTTAGAAATCAAAGTAATTTCTCATAAAAATACATATCATATAAACCGGGTCAAACCAAAGTCAACGGTCCTCAAAATCTCAAAGGCTATGGAAAAATCTAGTCAAACTCAAAACAAAGTTAAACCAACTCAAATATTGCTTAAAAAGCTAAACCACGATTAAAATAATACTAAACAGAGGAATTGGGGGTCGGGGTCTTACAGTAAGGTTACTAATTAGTAACACTTACCTCTTTCTTCTTTCCTTCTTTGGTTTGCTCTCCTCTATAAAAGCAAGGAGAAGGTTGGATCTCTTGCTCTTATTACTTTCTTTTGCAATAATCTCAAGAGGGCTTCAAGACCAAGAGTTCTTCTTCTTCAAGATCTTCAAGACTTTTCTTCTTCTTCTCCATCAATGGCTTCAAGTAAGTTCTCCCCTTTTTTTTTTTCAAGAAAACTCCATTGTAGGAAAAATAAAGTTCTTTCTTTTTTTTTGTTTCTTTTTCTTTTCTTTTTTTTTTCTTTCACGTGTTTTCCCTCTTTTTTTTTTACACGTGTTTTCTTTTTGCTTTCTCTTCTTTTTTTTTTTTTTGCATTTTTTTTTTCTTTTGTGGGCCGTACGGACAGATCCGTACGGATCTGGCCGTACGGCCACGTGGCCTGTGGGCCAGCCCCTTTTTTTCTTCTTTTTTTTTTTTGTTTTCTTTCTCCTTTTTTTTTTTTGAGAAAGTTTCTTTTCTTTTTTTTTTTGTTTTCTTTCCCCTTTTTTTTTTGAGAAAGTTTCTTTTCTTTTTCTTTTTTGAGAAAGTTTCTTTTCTTTTTTTTTTTTTTTTGCTCATCATGATAATGCCCCTCTTTTTTTTTGGCAAACCTAGATGTTCATGCATGCCTTTAATTTGTAAATTAAATTTGTAGCATGATGTGATAGCATACCTGAAAGTTTTCGCAAATTTGGGAATTTGGAGCTCGTAGTGATGTTGAGCCCTTCCTGATTTTGCGGAGACTTTGAGGTTTCGAAAGTTTGGAGTTTCGGAGCTCGCAGCGATGTTGAGCCCATCTTCAAGCTTTCTTATTTCTTTCGGGATAGTTCCTTTTCTTCGGAATTGCCCCGTCATCATGTCAAAATTTCGCCAGATTTTTTTTAGCGAGATTCTGTCATTTTGATGTTTGATCTTTTTCTTTTCCATCCTTTTCAGGTGGTTTCTCCAGAGCGAACAAGGGTAAAGAGCCTGCTACAAGCGTACCTCGCCGATCTTCTAGATCTTCTAATCCGGCCGTTCAGCAGGCTTTTGAGAAGGTCCAGTATGTTGAGAGAAATCTGGAAGAGTGCGACTCCCTCAACAGAGATGAGATGAGGCAGCGACTGATCGCTCTCAAGGGAGAGGAGTTCTATAAGATCATGGTAAGCAGTCGTCCATGGGTGATGGAAGATCAGAGCGTTTTGCCCAAGCCTACCTTCTTCTTTGGTGATGCAGTCCCTGATGACATGACATACCAGAGGAGATGTTTTCAGTTTTCTTTCACAGCAGCTGGTGAGAAGAAGACTGTTGCTACCCGGTCGACGTTTGATCGCACCGTCTCGATTCTGAGCCTTGCCCCCACGTGCCCTAAGAGGGAAGATCCTCCAAGTTGGGTGAGAAGGACAAATGTAATCAAGACCGGGGTTTTTGTTGGCGGTTCTCCTGGATATACGGAGAGGTCGCCTGTTGACATGGACCTGTTGATGCCATCCAGCGGCTACCAGGGCTCTGATTATCCGTCGGTCGATTTGAGACCGGTGGGCCTTGGTTTTTTCAGTGGTGACGGCAGCAATTGGATCAAGCCTTTTCGACTTCGAGGCCGTTTCAATGCCGACTCCGAGTGGAAGTCGTGGACTGATCGCGTCCTGCTGATTGGTGGCGCCGTTTTGAAGGAAGCCGGGATTTTTGATGCGGTCCGCGCCTTTAGGGAGACCGTGATCTTTTCCGACGAGGCCTTCATGGCTATGCTGGAGTCATTCCTCCCACAAACCAATACCTTCGTTGTGACGAATGGTGAGATTGGTTTTTCTTTGAAGGAGCTGAGCGCTATTACCGGATTGCCCATCCTCGGCAAACTTTATAAGGAGTTTATGCCGATTGACAGCGTCCTCGAGGGGCAGTCTGAGGAGTTCAGGCTTCTATACTTTCAGCTCGTCACCTTCTATGATTTTTTGAAGGAGAAGGGGGGTTTGAAAGTTAGATCCAGCAGTTGGAAGAGTTTTAGCTCTTCATTCCCCAACTTTTTTGATAGCAAGGAGTCTTCTGATAGCGTGACCCAAGAAGCCGGAGCTCAGGATCCAAGTTCAAAGAAGATCTTGGCCATGCAAGAAGAGTTGAGAGATTTCTGTACAAGTACAAACGCCATATGTCCTGACATTGCACTGCGGAGAGATCTCGCTGTTTACCTCACTTATTGGCTTGGTGAGGCTGTTTTTGCTGGAGGAGATGGAACGCACATCAGGCCGCATTGTATTTTTCCGGCTTGTCAGATGGCGTTTGGAGAGCAGCTTGCTTTGGTGCCAGCTCTTTACTCCTACCTGTGTACCGAACTGCAGGCTGCTGCTTTTTTGGTTCGGCTTGGGCTTCCCATGAATAGGGTATTTTCAGCCCATATCTTTTATTCGTGGTATGTATACCACTGTCCTGGCTTCCATCGGCTGGGTGCTGCACAGGATGATGATCCTCTGATGATTCGATTGGCTAAGGGCAAAGCCGTGTCCGAATCACTTTTGTTTGCCCGCATGAGGATCCGACGGCTCAGGGACGTCGAGATGGGGCAGTCTTCAGTGAAGCTTTCTCCGGAGTTGCGGAAGAAGGCTTTTGATTTTGGTGCCTCCCGAGACTCTACCAGGGCGGTGTCGGGAAGGCATTATTCCTTGACAAATGCAGAGAGAGAGTGGCTTTTCAGCATACGTGTCGGCACGATGGTGTACTGCAGACATCTTTTCGTCGACATCCAGCCGTATGTACCCTCTCGTTTTGCTTTGCAGCTGGGCTTTTCTCAAGGCGTTGTTGGAGCGCCTTCAAGCATGGTGAAGCGCTTTTGAGGCTTACAGGACGGGAGAATTGCATGGGCTTTCTATAGTGCTGAAGACACTACAGCCATGATTTCTTATCCTGTGTTGCTGACTTCCCGGACTGCCGGCTTTGCGAAGTGGTTCGCGGAGAGCTTTTCGGCATATCGGGGGCTTTCCAAGAAGGAGCTTGATGTGAAGCTGGCATCTGGAAAGGGCCTTGGAAAGTCGGATGGCGTCCGGCGAGAGGAAGTTTGGGCCTTCCTTTCTGGAGAGAAGCACAAGATAGGCTTTCTCGGTGACCAGGGCGTCATTGGTTCTGAAGCTGTTCGAGAAATACCTGATGAGGCTTTGGAGCAGCTAGAACAGGAGGAAGCCGAACTTGGCGCTTGGATGAAAGTGGCACAGAGGCAAGCTTCCGTGGAGTCTACTGGCAAGAGTAGACCATCCAGTGAGGAGTCAAGTGGGAAACCTGACTCTGACAGTGGGGCAGGTTCCTCTAAGAAGCGAGCCCGCCGAGGTAAGAGGGGGAGGAGTCATCATCATAGCAAGGGGCAGCATGAGGACTCTCCTAACTTGGAAGTTCCTCTTACTATCGATGAGGATGTGCCAGTGGATGCTGACGAGCCTCCAGAGAAGAGAAGTCGAGAAAAAGAGACCGTCGGTGAAGGTATAATTCTTCCTTTTTCTCTTTCCATTTCTTTTCATGGGATTTTTTTCCATGTTCTGATCTGCTTCTTGTTTTCTGCTTTTCTTCTCTCTTATTTTTTTTTTTAAGCAGAGGAAGACTTGGTGATGCCTGAGGTCCCAACCGATGAGGTGGTGATGGATCCTGTTGAGGCACCTGAAGAAGAACCGAGGGACTCTGGAGTAAATCCAGAATCTCCAATTGGTACGACTTCTTTTGCTCCTTTTTTTTTTGAGTTTGTGACTTGGTTTGCTAACATTTTTTTTTTTGTCAGCTGACTTGCCACAGGGTTCTGATGACTTTGAACCATCGATGGACGCAAATGTTGATGATGCTTCCGATGAGTTCATGGAGGAAGAAAGTGTTCCGCCAGTCGTCGAAGAAGGTATTTTGTAGTTATAACCCTGATAATGATTTTCAAATAGGATTATATTCATACCTTTTTGTGTTTCTTTTGGCAGGTTTTGAAGTGACAGAGGAGGGTCCGTCGCTTCCAGAGCAAGGGATGCCAGAGGTTAATCCAGAGGTAGAGACTCCTGGGACCAGTTCTGACAATGTTGAGGAGATTCCTCGCGCTGAGATTCCTTCCCGAGCAGGAGCAGCTTCAACTGGAAAGAGTTCTTTTGTTACTCTTTCAACAGATGATGACATGAGCAGCCGACCAACGGAGTTGGGCGAATCTTCAGCTGGGCCATCTCTTCTTTTTGTGAAGAAGGTGGTGGTGTGAGTTCTGAGCTCTTGGATTGAGACTTTCTTTTCTGGGCACTTGGAAGCCGGATTTAGCATGATCCAGCATGTGCGTGAGATTCTCGGTGATGCTGAAGAGGCTGGTCTGATGTCACAGATGCCAGGGCGATCGTTAATAGGATCATTGAGCTGGGTGACAAGTGGTTTGAGACCATGGGTTTTCCTGACGATCAGTTCTTCAAGGAGATGTTCTTCGACCCTGCGGATAAGGCTCAATCTGACCTGGATGAGGCTACAGAAAGCAAGAAGCAGGTAGTCCGAGAGAGGAACTTAGAAGAGATAACCATCATTAGGCTGACACATGACCTTAACATCCTTGATAGGGAGGTCGATGAGGCCAGGAAACATCTTGAGCATCTGCAGGCACAAGTCGCTGCCAAGTGGACTGAAATAACAGAGGCTCGTGAAAGGGAGACTGCTCTGATTCATCGAGTTGCAGATGCCATTCGAGTTCTCAAAAGGAAGTCTGATGAGAACAAACAATGGAAAACCGCTCGAGGGAAGCTTCCCAGTGCAGAAGAAGGGTTACAGCCCACCCCAGCATCTCATGGCAGGTTCCTGAAGAAACGTGCCTTGGAATCCTTGACGGATGAGGCCAAAAGCTTGCTTAAGGAGCTGAACTCTTGGCTGGAGACCATTTTTGATTGAGCTCCTGTATACAGAAACCATCCTTCTTTTTTTTTTTTTTGGTACCACTTGTATTTTTTTGGTACTTTTTTTTTTTTTGCTTGTGAACACTTTCTTTTTTTTTTTTGGTACCACATGTATTTTTTGGTACTCTTTTTTTTTTTTTTTGTTATCCCTACGCTCACTTGAATCTTTTGTGATAAAAGTAATTGCTAAATGGGATGCTCTTTTTTTTTGTTATCCCTACGCTCACTTGAATCTTTTTGTGATAAAAGTAATTGCTAAATGGGATGCTCTTTTTTTTTGTTATCCCTACGCTCACTTGAATCTTTTTGTGATAAAAGTAATTGCTAAATGGGATTTGATCAAAAGGTTGTCATTTTGTGAAAATCTTTTGTCAAGTGATTGTTTTGGCATGAAAGCCAGGTTTTTGTTTGTGGCATGGAAGCCAATTTTGGCATGAGAGCCAGCTTTTCTTGTGGCATTGATAGCCGAGTTTTTTTTTTGTGGCATCTATAGCCAGTTTTGGTGGCATTGATAGCCGGTTTTGTTTTGGTGGCATTGATAGCCGTTTTTTTTTTTTTAAATCCAAGTTTTTTTTTTGTTTGTGGCATTGATAGCCGGTTTTGTTTTGGTGGCATTGATAGCCGGTTTGTGGCATTTATAGCTGGTTTGTGGCATTTATAGCCTGTTTTGATGGCATTTATAGCCGGTTTGGTTTTCAAAAAATGCAAGTATCGACTAAAAGTCGCCTCCCTGCTGAATGTTCTTGCAAGTATCGATGGAATGTCGCATCCTTGCTCATTCGGTTACGAGTATCGATGGAATGTCGCATCCTCGCGGATTTGGGTGCAAGTATCGATGGAATGTCGCATCCTTGCTTTTCAAAAATTTTGGTTTTTGCGGGTACTGACTTGATGTCGTTTCCCCATGATTTTTGAAATTTGTGGTTTTCTCGAACCTTTGGGTTATGGATATCAACTGAAATGTTGCGTCTCCACAGTTTTTTAGGTTTTTTCGAACCTTTGAAATTTGGGTTGTGGATATCAACTGAAATGTTGCATCTCCACAGTTTTGGATTTTGCAAGTACCGACGAAATGTCGCTTCCCTGCGATTTTGGAAGTGTCGAACGTGGTTCGCTTGCTTCCGATTTGTGCGAGTATCGACTAAGCGTCGCTTCCTCGCGGTTTTTTGAAAAACCATTTTTTTTTTGTTTAAAGACACGAGGGTCATAAGTTTTGACCTAAAACCATTTTGGCGGTAAAAGGCAGGGTGGACTAGGGTGGAAATCCCTGAATCCGGATTTTGTTTCAAACCATGAATTTTGGGTTCAAGGGTTGAAAATTTTGGTCAAGTTAGGGAAAGGTTCCTAAACTTGGATATATATATATTTTTTGAACAATGAAACGATAAAAGTAAGCATTGTTTTAGATTTCTAGAAATTTCAACATTTGATATGAAAATTCTAAAAAAGATGGTGGGTTTAGCGAGCGTGTACCTGAAAACCCGGTTTTGGCCGTACAGGCATTGCTCTTACCCAGTTGGGTAAGTCTTCAAGGGTAGTACCGCTTTAAGAACTTGCCGTTGATGGGCAGCATACATCTGTCACCTTCCATGCTTAGGAGTGCGTATGCGCCATTAGAGAAAACCTTGTCGATGACGTAGGGGTCCCTCCCATTTTGGCTCAAATTTGCCTTTGGACTTGTGAGCGAAGACCATTGGTCTTTTTAACCGCAAGAACCAAGTCATTCTTCTTGTAGGCCGCGTTGCCTGACCTTTTTATCGAAAGATCCTGCCATACGTGCTTGGTAAAGTTCAATGCTTTGTTGAGCTTCGAGCCGTTTCTCATCGAGATTGTCCAGCTCATGGAGTCGCAATTTGACATTGCTTTCTTGAGTCATGTCATTTTGCAAGGAGACCCTCAAGGAAGGAATTTGTACTTCCAAGGGCACGACAGCTTCGCATCCATAGACCAAGGAGAATGGTGTGCTATGGGTTGGTCCTCGAACGGTGGTTCGATAGGCCCACAAAGCTTCAGACATTTTGTCGCTCCAGTCTCTTTTGTGACTAGAGACCATTTTTTTGAGGATTTTGCAGAGTGTCTTGTTGAAAGCTTCTGCTAACCCGTTTGCTGCCGGATTGTATGGAGTCGGAGGACAGCTTTGGATTTTGTATTTGTCGCAGAACCTGTAGAATCGATGATCCCGGAACTGTGGTCCGTTATCATGGACGAATCTTTTGGGTATGCCGAAACGACAAATGATGTTGGTGCGTAGGAACTGAAGGACTGATGAGGTCTTCATTTCGTTAAACGCAAATGCTTCTTGGTCTTCGAAGTCGAAAGTCACGTGAGACGAGGTGGCTCCAGAAGATATATTGCTAGGCGTCGCCGGAGTGTAAGTGCTCTCATCAGACGATGCTTCGGAAGAGCTATAATCCCGAATTATCACATTACAGGAAGCTCTGACGGGAGACGTTGCCTGATCGGAGTCAGACTCATCCTCGGATGTGAGAGGATCGTCTATCCAGTAATTTTCTCCATTTTCAGGAGTTAAGGGAGGATGTACCTGGTGGTCTTCAGGGACTTCAGGCTCTGGATTGCGAGGAGGCTCGCTGACGCGTTCTTGCTCTTGTTCTAGAGCGAGTCGCTGCAAGATCCTTGCATATTCTTCAAGATCAGGCATGGGAGCCGGATCTTCTTCTTCATCATCTCTTTGTGGCTCAACATTGTTGATTCCCACTGGAGTAATGAGAGGTGCTGGGTCAGCAGCATTTTCTTGAACAGCCTCTTGGTCTTCTTCATCATCAGACCAGGATCCTTGTGGCTGTAGGGGGTTATACCAGATTACTGGCATAAGATGAGACTCAGGAACCCATTCTTCATCGGAGAGATATTCTCCTGTTTCTAGGGACTCCTCCCACTCATCTGTGTAGTTGGATTCGAATCCATCATCGGTGTCGCTGGACTCGTATCCATCAATGGAGAATCCAACTACCGAATTGCAAGAGTATGATGCCTCCTGCATGGCTTCTTTAAATTGAGGTGGCATGAAATCACTGAGAGTGAATTTCCTTACCCCCTTTGAAGTCTCTGGAAGGGATGTTTTTGTTACCTCCAGTGAAGCGGTAGAGGAAGCCTCTGCCTTTTCTTTGACCTCTAGTTTTGGCTGGGTCTTCTCTTGCCGTTTGAGCTTGAGGAGATGTTTCCTAGCCTGCCTTCGCTGTTGAGCTGGAGGCTTTGTTTTCACGATCTCCCAATTTTCATCTTCCAGGAGATCGGGATGTACCCATATCGGTTGTCCGTCTGGTGTCGGGTAAGGAACCAGTTCCTCGGATGCTTCGATTGAGTTTATCACCTTGAAGGAAGTAGTGATCTTCTTCTTCGGTGATCTTGATGTTTGTCCACATGTCACCATATTGACGGAGGCAGACCCATAGTTTTTGTCAAAGGTGATGACTCCGTTTTTCCACATCTCATTTATTTCTCTCTCACAACGAAGCATTGATTGAGAGGATGCGAGATCATCTGGTGGTATGGACAGTACCGAGGATCGTTGGTTTTACCAACGTCACCCGGTCTTTTTGGTTCAGGCAAGGTGAGCTTGCCGTTTGCCACAAGAGCCCCGAAGATTTCATCAACATCTTCATCAAACGGGTATTTCTTCTCTACTCGTTCTTTGAAGGCATCAGAGAGTTCAGGTTTCTTACCAACAGCTTTGTTTTCAGCTTTCTTTGGTGGCTGAGGAGCTGACTTGGTCTGCACATTGAGGACCTCTTTCTTCTTTGGTTTGAGGTCGTAATGGCGGTTGGCTCTTTTCTTGATGATTTCTGACTGTTGAGGTCTTTAATCACTGTTTCAGCTTCCATGGAAGCTTCTAGGAGTTCTCCCAGGTTTTTGATTTATTGCCGATGATCATGGAGTGGATTCTGGCTCTCATGTTGTTTCGGCAGATGTCGACTAGCGACGCTTGTGGCAATACATCAGAGCATTTGTATGCCATTGCTTTCCATTTGTGAATGAAGTCATATGTTGATTCATTCTCCCCCTGTTTTAGGCTGCACAGCTGAGCCATAGTAGCGGGATGATCTTCACCTTTGAAGTGAGTCAGGAAGCGTGTCTCTAGCATGGCCCAGTTTTGGATTGAGTCCTCCGGCAGAGTGGAATACCAATCGAAGGCCGTACCTTTTAGGGTACTTGCAAAGAGGCGGATCTTGAGTGCATCTTGATCCGCGATAGCTCCCGTCAGGATCTTGAAGTGGATGACGTGCTGTCTGGCTGATCCTTTCCCCGTATATGTTTGGAGAGTAGGATGCTTGAATTTGGTGGGGAACGGGACCGAGTCCATCCATAAGGGATATGGTGGCTTGATCCCATGCTCCTTGAGTATATCCTCTTCTTTTGCTTTGGCGAGGATACCGTCTACGTCCTTTTGGTAAGGGCGCGTGACTCATTTTCTTCTCTATTTACCTCGTCGTCTTGATGATTCGGAGGAGGTTCATTGTTCGCCTGATTTTGGAAGGCGAGGAGAAGGTTTTCCATCAGAGTTTCAATCCTCTGCTGGCCCTATTCCAACTGCTGGATGCAGGTGATCGCATCTTCTGGAGGTGGATTGCGGGGTGGTGGCTCAGAATTTGTAGCCAAGACATTCATCCTTCGTGATTCGAACGAAGAAACTGTCCTGGTGACTGAGCTGGGGCTCATTCTTTTTGAAGAGGAGCTTGAGGAAGGATCACTCTGCTGTCCTTTGCTTGAAGGAGCAGGGGATTCTTCTGAATGTCTTCTTGTCCTTGAGACGCTGTGGGTCATCGGACGTCGGACATGGATTTTTGTTGCTGATTTTTGGCATCTTCTGGTTTTTCCAACCATATGGACGGCAGCAACTTGGTTGGATCTTTCTTTTTCGGCCCATTTGGGAGAGACTTGAAGTGTGGGAGGCTGGGTCCTTTGCTTCTCTAGTCTCTCTTGTCGGTACGACGCGCGGCGGCGTATACGACGAGCAATTTGAGCTTCGGTCAGCTCTGACTGGGCTTTGACGATGAAGGATGTGCTCCCTCGGGCGCAGCAGCCGAGCCTGTCTTCTTTGTAGCTGGGCAAGGACAGGATGCGAACCCTATCCTTCGCCAGTTGCAGCGAAGCTTTGAATTTTTGAAGTTCGGCCCCTGTAGAGATGAAGGGTCAAACTGCAGGTTTGTAGGCCTTAGCAGGTGCTTGTGGAGGCCTTGTGATGCATGACTTGATTTTGGGCTTGTAGGAACAAGCCGGCTCATGCTGGGATGACTTGGAAGTCAAGTCGGAGATGGGTCTCTCCTCTTTCATGTAGGCAAGAGGATAGAACTGGTTCTCCTTAAGTGGGGCCAGGAATGCTGGCTTAGTGGATGTCTGGGACCTTCTCTGTTTTGGTGAAGGTCTTGGGGACCAAGTCTTGGGGTAGACCTGGTTGTTTGCAGGTTGAGGCTTCGTGGGGCTGCCACGGGCTTCAGGCCTTCTGGTGCTCGCCTTTGGTGTCACGGTAGTGACACGTTGAGAGGCGAGTTTCTGCTTCTTGGAGGGAGCAATTTGTTCCTCAGGAAGTGGGAATGGTCCCAGCGTCCCAAAGACGATAGTCCGGGGAGTCGAGGTCGACCCGGAGTTTAGAGAGTTGCCGAGGGAGTTGACACTTCGGCAGCTGATGGGGCGCTTGTAGGTGCGCGTGGTTTGCTTCTGTTGAAGCATGAGTTGGTGCTTGTTTTCATCGAAAGTAATGGTTAGTGAAGCTGCCATTGTTAGTTTTCAAAAATTTCTGAAACAAGACCACATCCATTAGTAATCACAAGAATATAATGATCATAAATGGGAAGTTCTATGGTTTCGTCTTTTCAAATTGCTCGAGGTAGATGACCCAAGCAATATGAGGAAGGCAAAATGCCATAGAAGGTACAATTGTTCTGATCGCAGGTATGGTAAGCACGGAATGGGCATCCCAGTGACTGCTAGAAGCAATTGTGAACTTAATTTCGACTTATCGAGAAGCAGAGCTTGCTCGAGGTAAGAAGAATATAAAGTTGGAGTTACAGATGTGCCGGTCGCAATACAGTAGACCCTGAAAGGGCGTACTAGTACCGCTAGACACAAATGTTTTGAGACCGCATCCATGAGATGGGATTCTCTGTTTTGAAAGGTCAAGATTGGATTCATCAAAGAGAGCAGATGGTATTCCAATCTGAACACGGGCTCAGCGATTTCCGCGAGCGCCAGTGCTCAGAAAGAAATGAACCATAATTTCTAGGATCTGAATCTAAAGATGAAGAGTTTTTTTTTTTGAAAAGTCAATATCGGGTTCAACAAAGAGAGCAAAAGGCATTCCAATCTGAACACGGTCTCAGCGATTTCCGTGAGCGCCAGTGCTCAAAAAGGAGAAGACCAAGATTTCTCCAATCTAAACCCAAAATGACGGAAGTTTTTTTTTTGAAGATTTTGAAGATTTTTTTTTTTTTTTTAAATCTTTTTTTTTTATTTTATTTTATTTTTTTTTTTTTATTTTTAAGATTTTTTTTTTTAAAAAAATTTTTATTTTTTATTTTTTATTTTAAAATTTTTATTTTTTTTTAAAAAAAATTTATTATTTTTTTTTTATTGTTTAAAAGACGAGAGAGTACACATAGGCCTCCTAACCCGGTCTTATGAAATCTTGATTGATAGAATTGCCCCCAGGTAAGGGTAGGATTACTTAATGAACCCGTTTGGAGGACCCTTGCCTAGAACAGTCAAGCTGTCTCCACACTCTGGACAAGGCTTTTCTTTGAATCAACCATGATCAAAGAACACAGTTGGTTTAACCTTAGTGGTCTATGTATTTTTTTTTTTTTTTTTTATTATTTTTTTTATGAACTCATCGAAGAGAAACAATGGCCCAACCCCCGATCCGAACACGGTCTCAGCGATTTCCGTGAGCGCCAGTGCCCAGAAGGGAGAGGATCAAAGTTTCTCAATTTTGAATCCAAATTGAGAAATCTAAAATTTTTTTTTTTATATATATATATATTTTTAGATCTTTAATGAACTCATCGAAGAGAAACAATGGCCCAACCCCCGATCCGAACACGGTCTCAGCGATTTCCGTGAGCGCCAGTGCCCAGAAGGGAGAGGATCAAAGTTTCTCAATTTTGAATCCAAAATGAAAAATCTGATTTTTTTTTGTTTTTTTTTTGTTTTAAATTTTTTTTTTTTTTTTGAAAAGAGAAAGAGTGGAAATAAATTCAAAGAATTAGAAATTTCCAAACAAAAAATCTCATCTCATTTTTTTTTAGATGCGGAATTCAACATAGGCCACCAATTATAAAGTAGCCAAGAAATCGAGAAAAGAAATATAAGCCTAGAGCAAAATATATGATATGCAAATATTTCATTTCTAGCATCGTGTTCTCAAATAAACGAGTCCCACCGGGTGGAGCCAGCTTGATGGACCGCGCTCCTAATGCTCGGTTCCTACCGAGGTCGGCGGACGTGGGAGTCCGTTTGGTTCCGACCCTTTCGTAACCAGGGGGCAGGGGCGTGCATCAACATTTCTTTTTTGTGTGTGGGTGTGCCAGATTTTCTATTTTTACTTGGAATTGCAAGTGGTGATCCGGAGATCAACCTTCGCAAGTAAAAAGGAAATCAACTTCTTTCAAGTTTTCCATTGCACATATATTTAAGAAAAGAGATATTTTTCTTGGTTTGCCGTGAAAGGCGATTTTTTTTTGCATTTATAGCCGATTTTGGCGTTTATAGCCGATTTTTGGCGTTTATAGCCGATTTTGGCGTTTATAGCCGATTTACAATCCTTATCAATAATGAAAGACAAGAATTGTGATTTTTGTCTCTTTTGAAAAAATACAAACTACAATGAAAAGCAAGAAAAGGAGGATCTAACTTCTCAAGAGATTGTGGGGGACTCATTTAGATTGACGGTCGCAAGCCATATGTGGGCTTCGCCGTCATCCATGCAGATGAGAACAGAGGATGCTATTGATTCGCTTGGCTTGGCTATAACCTCAGGTTTTTAGAGGACAAAGACCAAAAGGAGGTCCTATGTCCAATAAAAAGCCGAGTAGACGGGCTGAAAAGCCACATCTAAGCCATTGGAGGCAGGAGGAGAAGGCAAGGACCTTGGGGGGGGGGTACCCCCCAAGGGACTTTTGTCACCTTGTTGCGGTGGCCGGTGTAGAACTTCCGTAGAGTTTTCTCTCTTTTTCCTTTCTCTGGATTTCTGTGCTTCTGTCTGTCTGTGTGTTTGTGCTTTTTTTCTGATGCCCTGTTCTTCTTGGAGAGCTCTCCTATTTATAGGCTTTTAGGTAGCCATTTAGGAGGGTTTATGAGCCTTGATTGTCATAAAGCTGCATAATGGGAGGAGTTACAAAATTGAATTGTTTATTTTGTAACTCCTTTTTCTTGGCTTCTGATTGGCCGGAGGAGATTGAGGGCATTTAATCGCCTTTAATCGCCATGATGGGAGGAGTTTCATGGGTTAAATGCCATGAATCTCTTAACTTGTAACTCCCGAATGCTTGCTTCTGATTGGGCCGTCCAAAGAAATGGATTAATGACTGTAATAAAGCTAGTCAATTAATCGCATTAAGTGGTCGCCGAGCAGCTGAAGAGTCGCGGGCAGTGCCACGTCTTTTGGGATTCTTCTGTCGATGATCATCGATGGATCTTCATGTAGATCGACATCAGATGACCATGTAATTTCAGGTGTTTGTTGCCAACAGCGGGTCGGTGCCATCTGTCCTGTCGATTTCTCGAACGGTCGGGTAGAAAGCACACTTTTTTTTGGTTGACCGGGTGGCGATCAATATTGTTTTCGATACTCTTGATGATTGACCCGTGTTTTGGACGGATGTCAGAGGACTTGGTGTCTCAAAAGCATAAATTTTGAAAAGTACCAGAGGCTGGGCTCTTCGAATCGCGAAAAAACGGCGAAAACCGGGGTTTCCGGGGCCTTCCCTGCGACCCCAGGTTCCAAGGTCGCCGGCTGGCCCAGGGTCGCAGGGGCCTGCGACCCTGGGGGGTTTTCCCCCTTTTGTGTCCCGTTTTGTGTCCGTTTTTGCTGTTTTTCGATTCTTTTTCCTCCTGTACTTTTCCTTGACATTTTGACCATTTATTGGCCTGATTTCTTTGTAGGAAACCTGATGAGAATCCTTGCATTTTATTTTGCAAAGTTTCCAATTTCCTGAGAAAGCCGAAGACTTTGTCGCGCAGAGCTGCCGATTTTCTGTCAGAAGCTGAAACTGGGTCAAACGATGTCGGAATGACCTGAAATTTGGTGTGAAGCCTCCTGAGCAATAAATAAGACCAACCATAGGCTTTTGTTTGAGTTTTGAAGCCGTTTGGGGTCCTATCACCAGTAGACTTGCTTTTTGTCGCGATGAAGATGTCGCGGTTTGATGTGCGGTCAACCGATGTCCGATTGACTTGAAATTTGACAGGGAACCTATTGGAGTCATTTTAAGATGATCCATAGGCTCTGTCTTGGAAACCATGGTCCCGGAGAGCTTTGCCGCCGAGAGGCCTGATTTGGCTTCCGAGCGTCAAACTATGGTCAAATGTTGTGGAAATGACCTGAAATTTGACGTGTAGCCCTTTATAAGCATTTTGAAGCTGTCCATGTGCTCTATCTGATGAGTAATGGCCTCGGTGGTTCTCACCGCCGAGAGGCTTGATTTAGCTGTTCGAGGGTTGATGTAGGGTCAAACGTTGTCGGTTCGACTCGGAACTTGACGTGGAGCCTTTTGGAAGTATTTTGAGACTATCCATCGGCCCTGATCGAAGATTTGGTGTCTCCGATACTTTTTGCCGCCGAGAGCTCCTTTTCGGCTGTCTGAGAAGCGAAGTTAGGCCAAATGATTTTGAAATGGCCCGAAACTTCTTGTGTACTCCTCTTTTGGCTGTCTTGAAGAATCTTGCAGTTTTTGTTTGATTCTGACAAGATTTGATTTTTGGAAGCAGCATTGCCTATTTATGGCAGGTTGCGACTTCATGTAGCTCTTTGGATCTTGAAGAGGCAAAGTGACATTTTTGGTGTCAACAATAGCGTTTGACCCTACATCAACCCTCGAACAGCTAAATCAAGCCTCTCGGAGGTGAGAACCACCGAGGCCATCACTCATCAGATAAAGCACATGAACGGCTTCAAAATGCTGGGCTGCACGTCAAATTTCAGGTCATTTCGACAACATTTGACCAGACTTTGACGCTCGAAAGCCAAATCAGGCCTCTCGGCGACGAAGCTCCCCGGGACCGTGGTTTCCAAGACAGAGCCTATGGATCATCTTAAAATGTCTCCAATAGGTTCCCTGTCAAATTTCAAGTCAATCGGACATCGGTTGACCGCACATCAAGCCGCGACATCTTCATCGCGACAAAAGCAAGTCTACTAGTGATAGGACCCCAAACAGCTTCAAAACTCAAACAAAAGCCTATGGTTGGTCTTATTTATTGCTCAGGAGGCTTCACCTCAAATTTCAGGTCATTCCGACATCGTTTGGCCCAGTTTCAGCTTCTGACGGAAAATCGGCAACTCTGCACGACAAAGTCTTCGGCTTTTTCAGAAAATTAGAAACTTTGCAAAACAAAATACAAGGATTCTCATCAGGTTTTCTAAAGGAAAATCAAGCCAATAAATGATAAAAAAATGCCAAGGAAAAATACAGAAGAAAAAAGAATCGAAAAACAGCAAAAACGGACACAAAACGGGACAAAGGGGGGGAAAACCCCCCCAAGGTCGCAGACCCCTGCGACTCTAGGGCCCGGGATCGCCCGGTGGGCCCCGGAAACCCCATTTTTCGCCTATTTTTTTCGCGATTCGAAGCGTCCGACCTCTGGTATTTTCCAAAATCCATACGTTTGAGACACAGAATCCTCTGACATCCGTCAAAATCATGGGTTAATCATCAAGAGTATCAAAATCAACATTGATCGCCAACTGGTCAACCAAAAAAGTGCTCTTTCTACCCGACCGATTGAAAAAACGAAAAGACAGATTGCATCGACCTGCTGTTGGCAACCAATACGTGAAGTTACATGGTCATCTGATGTCGATCTACATGAAGATCCATCATTGATCATCGCCAGAAGAATCCCAAAAGACGCGGCACGGCCCGCGACTCTTCAACTCCTCGGCGACCACTTAATGCGATTAATTGACTAGCTTTATTACAGTCATTAATCCATTTCTTTAGACGGCCCAATCAGAAGCAAGCATTTGGGAGTTACAAGTCAAGAGATTCATGGCATTTAACCCATGAAACTCCTCCCATCATGGCGATTAAAGGCAATTAAATGCCCTCAATCTCCTCGGGCCAATCAGAAGCCAAGAAAAAGGAGTTACAAAATAAAGGAATTAAATCCTGTAACTCCTCCCATTATGCGGCTTAATGACAATAAAAGCCCATAAACCCTCCTAAATGGCTACCAAAAAGCCTATAAATAGGAGAGCACTCCAAGAAGAAAGGATAAGTCAGACAGCACAGAAAACACACAACAGACTGCAGAAAATCCAGAAACTCAGACAGAAAAAGGCATCAAAGAGAGAAAACTCTGTGGAAGTTCTACACCGACCACCGCTACAAGGTGCCAAAAGTCCCTTGGGGGGTATGAAAGTCCTTGGGATCCTAACCCTAGAGGGGGGGTGAATAGGGTGAGCTACACTTAATGACTAGTTATGACCAATTTGTTAGATCTCGTGATCACTGAGAGGGGGGGGTGAATCAGTGATCTCTTTTAAACAGGTCCTTGCTAACAACAATTCAAATCAAACCACACAATTGACACCAGATTTTACGTGGTTCACCAAAAGGCTACGTCCACGGTTCAATCCCGTCCGAACAACAATCCGGTACAGGTCTGAATCTTATTTAGTCGCACCGACGACAAAGAGCACCAACCCTTAAATTCAGATAGCACCAACTATCTAGGAAGCACCGACTCCCTTAGGTTTCAGATAGCACCAACTATCTAGGAAGCACCGACTCCCTTAGGTTTCAGATAGCACCAACTATCTAGGAAGCACCGACTCCCTTAGGTTTCAGATAGCACCAACTATCTAGGAAGCTACAACTCCCTTTACAATTTGTCTGCACCCACAGACAGGATCACCAAACCCCAAAACACCAAGCACCAACTTGATGATTACAGCAAAGAAGATAAACTGATCTACAGCCCTTTCCCCTCTACAATTCTCTCTCTCTCAATCCCTTACAAATAGAAATCTAAAGCATAAAAGAGAGACTTATCTTATGAACGAAAATACCATCTTCATGAGGCTTCAAATTCGTCCACACTTGCTGTAGAAAGTTGCTCCACAACAGCAAGACACAAGCACCTTCTTCTCCAAGCACTCTTCTCTCCAAAACTCTCTCAAACTCTTCTTTCTTTGATGCTTGTTATTGAAAACGAGATTAGGAGTGTTTATATAGGTTTTAGCAACCCTTAAGAGTCTTCAAAATAGGCTACAATTCGTTTAGAAAGAGTCCCAAACGAAATACAAAAAGTTCCTGAATTTTCGTGCAAGTCTTCTGTTTCTGCGCAACTCTGATCCCGTGCTCGGTCGACATCATACTGTGCTCGGTCGACATCATACACTGACTGGAAATCAGTCACTTATCGAGCTCGGTCGACATCCTGGGGTCCCGGTCGACCGAAGACACACTGTGTCACGAAAATAACTGAGAGGTGCCTTTTTCTGTTTTCTGCAGGTTTCTTCTTTCTCGGTCGACCGCATGGGGTGCCCGGTCGACCGCGTGCTCTGCTTCAGGAATGCTGAATTCCTGAACTGTGTCAACTCTTATTTTTCTTTTTAAGCTCTATCACTTCCACTCTTTCAACACATGATTGAGACATAGTGTTGACAATAATTCCAATACAATTTGATGCTTGAGACACCAAACACACCAATGCTTCAAGATTCAACTCAATGCATCTCAAATTCCAACAATCTCCCCCTTTGGAATTGTTGGCAACACTTGGAACTTCAACACAGACACTTGGAACATGTTGACATCATAGAGCCTTTTTAGAACAATAAACTCCCCTTGGAACATGATCTTCTCATTCACTTTCTTGATACCAATTTTCATTCCAATCTTCCATCTTCCTCATGCTATCATATTTCCATCTTCTTAGCATAAGACTAACTCAACATGCATATAGTCTTTCCTTGCATAATCTTCTCAGCATAACTTGATACCAATCTCCAGATAACCTTCTCAAGATGACATGCATATCAACCTTTCCATGCATAATCTTCTCCCCCTTTGACAATAATTCCAAAGGGACCAATCTAGGAGCAAATAAGATATTCAACGAATTCATTGCTCCCCCTTTCTGGCACATCTCCTAAGGTGTAGGAGAGTGAGTAACTCCTAATTTCTTTCGGAGATACTCGAAGACTTCCTTTGGCAAAGGTTTTGTGAAGATATCAGCCACTTGCTCAGTAGTAGGAACGTATTCCAACTTTACCTCACCATCTGCAACTTTATCCTTGAGAAAGTGATAGCGGATTGCAACATGCTTAGTCTTTGAATGCTGAACTGGATTCTTGGAGATATGAATTGCACTAGTGTTATCACAGAGGATCGGCGTAGGATCTGTTGTTGGAACTCCTAAATCAGAGAGCATTTGCCGCATCCATAACACTTGCGTACAACAAGTTGCTGCTGCAATATATTCTGCTTCCGCTGTCGAAAGTGAGACGGAGTCTTGCTTCTTGCTGTGCCAAGCTACCAATCTATCACCAAGATAGAATGCACCACCACTTGTACTCTTGCGATCATCTACGCAACCAGCCCAATCGGCGTCTGAGTATGCGACAAGAGTAAAGGATTTACCTTTAGGATACCATATTCCAAGCTCCATAGTACCTTTTAGATATCGAAATATCCTTTTCACTGCTGTAAGGTGCGTCTCAGTTGGTGATGCTTGAAATCGAGCCACCATACATACTGCTTGTAGAAGATCTGGTCTTGTAGCAGTCAAGTAAAGCAAGCTTCCTATCATAGAACGATAGGTGGTGTGATCAACGGACGAAGCCTTATCATCTTTGCTAAGTTTCGTGTTCGTTGTCATTGGCGTGCTCACGGGCTTGCTGTCTTCCATGTTAAAACGCTTCAGCATTTCCTTTATATATTTCATCTGAGATATAAAAATACCATTTTTCAGCTGCTGAACTTGTAATCCTAGGAAGAACTTTAGCTCTCCAAGCATAGACATCTCAAATTCTTTCGTCATATCTTCAGCAAAAATCCTGCACATATTCTCATCATTGCCTCCAAATATTATGTCATCAACATAAACAATAACCACCAGCTGTTTGCTTGAATCAGATTTGACATACAGATTGCTATCGACTAGTCCTTTTCCAAAACCAATCTTGCGAAGATAAAGATCCAGCCTTGCATACCATGCCCTTGGCGCCTGTTTCAGTCCATATAGAGCCTTCTTCAGCTTGCAAACTAAGTCTGAATTTTTGCTAATTAGAAAGCCATCAGGTTGCTCAATGTAGACCTCTTCTTCAAGTAAACCATTCAAGAAAGCTGACTTAACATCCATCTGAAATACCTTGAAGGTTTCATAGGCAGCCAATGCAAGAAACATACGAATGGCTTCCAGACGAGCCACCGGTGCAAAGGTCTCTTCAAAATCTATGCCTTCAACTTGTGCATAGCCTTTACAAACCAACCTTGCCTTGTTTCGTATGACCTGACCATCTTCATTCAGCTTGTTCCGAAAGACCCATTTTGTACCAATCACATTCTTATCAGTAGGTCTAGGGACTAGTTCCCATGTGGAGTTTTTCTCAATCTGCTCCAACTCCTCATGCATAGCTTTTAACCAGCTTTCATCTAGACTAGCTTCAGCTACTGTCTTGGGCTCAATGGTGGACACAAGTGAGTAATTGCTAACTACACTTTGTCTAGTTTTTACACCGGCCTCAGGATCTCCAATGATTTGATCCTTAGGGTGTTGCTCTACCCAAGTACTTTTCTTTCTAGGAGAAGTATCCTCTGAATCATCTTTTGCCTTTTCAGAATCAGGTTCAGCCACTTCATCATCAATCTCACTCGAGTCCTCATACACTGGACTGTCATTATGAGTTACCTTCTTTGACTCATGGTTTTCATCAATTCTAACATCAGCACTTTCAATAATTTTTCTGGTCCTTTTGTTAAGGCATCTGTAAGCTTTACTAGAGGATGAGTAACCCAGAAAAATACCTTCATCGGCTCTTTCTTCAAATTTGCCCGGATTTTGTTCGAGCCGCTTGATGTAACACTTGCTACCGAAGACTCTGAAGTGCTTGACTGTAGCTTTTCTTCCAAACCATAGCTCATAAGGTGTTTTATCTTCATGTGGCCTGATCAAGCAACGATTCTGAATATAAACAGCCGTATGAATCGCCTCTTTCCAATACTTATCAGCCATCTTACTTTCAACCAGCATGGTGCGTGCCATTTCTTGCACAGTGCGGTTCTTGCGCTCAACAACTCCATTCTGCTGTGGAGTTCTAGGGGCTGAGTATTGTCTTTGGATGCCATGATGTTCACAATACTTAGTGAATTCATCAGATGTGAATTCGCCTCCACGATCAGACCTTAGCGTCTTGATCTGCTTCCCTAGCATGTTTTCAACCTGTGCTTTAAACACTTTGAACCGATCAAGTGCTTGATGTTTATGCTTAAGAAATAATACCCATGTCATGCGAGTAAAATCATCAATGCAAAGCATAAAATACTTATCTCCATTGGTGCTTTGAGTCCGCATCGGTCCACAGAGATCAGTGTGTACCAGCTCAAGAGGTTTCTTCGTATGATGCTCCTTCGTTTTGAACATTACCCTCGTTTGCTTTCCCTTTTGACAAGAGTCACAAATGGGGTTTGAAGGCTTTTCAACTGTAGCCATACCTCTAACAGCCTTTGAATTGCAAATCTTTGACATGTTGCCAAAGCTTAGATGCCCAAGGCGTTTGTGCCACAACCAACTCTCTTCTGACCGACTCAATAAGCATGTCTTTTCAGCTCCATCTGTCAAGGTGTAAAGATTTCCAGCTGTCCTTGACCCAGTAGCCACTGTTTTGCCGTTGCTACTCTTCTTGATAGCAAACCCATTCTTTGTAAAAACAATTTCGTGGCCCTTATCACAGATCTGGCTCACACTCAACAGATTGTGTCTCAATCCAGACACATATAAGACCTCTTCAGATCTGATCTTGTTTGCCATCAGCTGAACAACACCTTTTCCAACAATTTTGGCACCATCATTGTTACCAAACTTTACCGAACCACCTTCATAGTGCTGTAACTTGATGAATTTTTCTTTATCACCAGTCATATGACTCGAACAGCCACTATCAAGGACCCATGGTGCTGTCTTCTTTTGTGCATTGAAAGCGGTTTGCACAATGAGAGATTTCTTGCCTTTTTCTGCACTTTTCTTTGCCCTCCAAGTTTTGACTAACTTGGGTTTCTTTTCAACCTGAATTGGTTTAGCAGTAGGCAGCCTACAATCCCTAGCCATGTGTCCAAAATTATGACACTTGTAGCACTCAATATTGTGGCTATTTAGGATTGAGAAAGGGTTCCTTCTCACAACTGGGCTGTTTCTCACATAGAATTTACAATCTGCCCTTCTATGTCCATACCTATTGCAATGATAACAATAGCCATAAAATTTGTATCTTTTATATGGCTGGTTAGGCTTCATGTCCTTTCTCACTTGAATGGGCTCTTTTCTAGGCAGTGTGGGCTTCACAGAATTGGAAGGTGTAGTAACTTGCTTTACAAACACCGTCTCTACAGAAGGTGTAACCTTAGAAGATTCTCCATTCTCAAATCCTATTCCAAATCTGAAGTGAGGGGGTCTTTGAACTTTCAAAATTTCATTCAGCTTCAATGTACCATTGATAGCTTGAAACTCCTTGAGCTTTTGTTTCATTTGCATATTTTCAGTCCTTGCTCCAAGGATTTCAGTCTCAAGTTTCATCACTTCCTCAGTTTTGGTACAGATTTGTATTTCTAGGACATCTACCATTCTTTTATACTCTTCTAATTCAGTTTTCAAAGCAATAACTGAAATTTCAGATTCATGAAGAAGTTTCAGATTTTTCTTACTTGATCTTCGCTCCTTGCTAAGCTCCTCAAGTGCAGCAATGAGCTCTTCTTCAAGATTCACTTCAGCCTCCTCTTCGTTTTCCAGCTCTTGCTCATCGTCTTCTTCAATAGTAACCATGAAGAGTGCTTCAGTCGCCTCGACTGATTCATCATCGTCCGAAGATTCAGACGTGCTGTCATTATGCTGACTGATGAAGCTCTTTGCTTTGCCCTTCTTTCTGAAATTCTTCTTCCATTTACTCTTATCAACATAAGAGTCATTATCATTGTCTTCTTTCAGCGGGCACTTCGCAGCAAAGTGGCCAACACCGCCACAATTGAAGCATTTAAAGGGTAGCTTCCCTTTATACTTGCCATTGCTTCCTTTCTTCAGCCTTCTAATAAATTGAGCCTCAAGCTCATCATCATCAGAATCATGACCAGCAATCTCTTTTGCCTTTTTCTGAACTTTGAAGGCCGCTTCTCTATCCGATGAAGACGTCTTACCTATGCGCATCTCATAGGCAGTGAGAGAACCATGCAGCTCATCCATTGAAAACTCGTTCAGATCTTTGGCTTCTTCTATGGCTGAGACTTTAGAATCAAACCGGGGAAGGAGAGATCTTAGAACCTTTTTGACGATGACTGGTTCTTTAATCTCCTCTCCTAGTCCACGAATGTCATTCGTGACTTCATTCACCCGTTGCATGTAAGAATCAACATTCTCGCTATCCTCCATGCGAAGAGACTCAAATTGGGAGCGATGAGTTTGCAATTTCGCTTCTTTGATCTTCTCATCTCCTTCATGGATGCTTTTCAGCTTATCCCAGATTTCCTTGGCTGTCTTGCATGCTATAACTTTGATCAGCTCGCTGTCAACAAGGCCGCTAAAGAGTGCATTCTGCGCCTTAGAGTCGTTGTCTGCTAACTTCTTCGTTGCAGCATCAGTGGGTACAATGGCAGAATTGTAACCGACTCTGACAGTCTCCCAGACATCATAGCCAAGAGATTTGATGAAGGCCTGCATTCTAATCTTCCAAAAGCTGTAATTAGAACCATCAAACAACGGTGCTTTCATATTCGCTGTGCTGGTTGCCATGTGATTTGACAAAGATCACCCTTAGCGTGTTAAGCTTATCAAGGGAAACCTTACGCTCTGATACCAATTGTTAGATCTCGTGATCACTGAGAGGGGGGGGGTGAATCAGTGATCTCTTTTAAACAGGTCCTTGCTAACAACAATTCAAATCAAACCACACAATTGACACCAGATTTTACGTGGTTCACCAAAAGGCTACGTCCACGGTTCAATCCCGTCCGAACAACAATCCGGTACAGGTCTGAATCTTATTTAGTCGCACCGACGACAAAGAGCACCAACCCTTAAATTCAGATAGCACCAACTATCTAGGAAGCACCGACTCCCTTAGGTTTCAGATAGCACCAACTATCTAGGAAGCACCGACTCCCTTAGGTTTCAGATAGCACCAACTATCTAGGAAGCACCGACTCCCTTAGGTTTCAGATAGCACCAACTATCTAGGAAGCTACAACTCCCTTTACAATTTGTCTGCACCCACAGACAGGATCACCAAACCCCAAAACACCAAGCACCAACTTGATGATTACAGCAAAGAAGATAAACTGATCTACAGCCCTTTCCCCTCTACAATTCTCTCTCTCTCAATCCCTTACAAATAGAAATCTAAAGCATAAAAGAGAGACTTATCTTATGAACGAAAATACCATCTTCATGAGGCTTCAAATTCGTCCACACTTGCTGTAGAAAGTTGCTCCACAACAGCAAGACACAAGCACCTTCTTCTCCAAGCACTCTTCTCTCCAAAACTCTCTCAAACTCTTCTTTCTTTGATGCTTGTTATTGAAAACGAGATTAGGAGTGTTTATATAGGTTTTAGCAACCCTTAAGAGTCTTCAAAATAGGCTACAATTCGTTTAGAAAGAGTCCCAAACGAAATACAAAAAGTTCCTGAATTTTCGTGCAAGTCTTCTGTTTCTGCGCAACTCTGATCCCGTGCTCGGTCGACATCATACTGTGCTCGGTCGACATCATACACTGACTGGAAATCAGTCACTTATCGAGCTCGGTCGACATCCTGGGGTCCCGGTCGACCGAAGACACACTGTGTCACGAAAATAACTGAGAGGTGCCTTTTTCTGTTTTCTGCAGGTTTCTTCTTTCTCGGTCGACCGCATGGGGTGCCCGGTCGACCGCGTGCTCTGCTTCAGGAATGCTGAATTCCTGAACTGTGTCAACTCTTATTTTTCTTTTTAAGCTCTATCACTTCCACTCTTTCAACACATGATTGAGACATAGTGTTGACAATAATTCCAATACAATTTGATGCTTGAGACACCAAACACACCAATGCTTCAAGATTCAACTCAATGCATCTCAAATTCCAACACAATTTTAATTTCTTTACAATTAACTAGTCACATGTGATGATTAACATACATAAAATGCGGAAGCTAAACAAATACAATCACCATAAAAGCAATCACCACAACACAAGATTTATAGTGGTTCGGTCTCAATGCCTACATCCACTACCGGCTTGTGACTCAACACCCCACCGGATTTCCACTATTATGCTTTTCAAAAGGCTAAGCAATAACCTCTACAACTATGCTTTTCTAGGCTAAGCAATAACCTTACAATGTGCTTTTATAGGCTAAGCAATAACCTTTACACAATGCTTTTCTTAGGCTAAGCAATAACCTTAATACATAAAAGATTTCTCTCAAAGAAAGTGTCTTCACAAAACACTCTTATGAGATTACAATTTAAGCTCAATAACTTTGCCTCTAAGATAGGCGGATATGAAAGTGAATAACAACTCACACAAACACACTAAGAATTACAAAGATGAATGCTTATGAGGTGTGTGTGTGAAAACTTCAATCAAGATTAAAATTAAAGCTTAATCAAAATATATGCTTAAAGCAATTCAAAAGTTTAATGCACATAAAAAGATTTGATTGAAGTTATATGCAAATCACTTGAACAACTACAAACTTGTTAATGATATGAAAATCAAAAGATCACAAGTTGAATGTAAATGTTTAAGCCTAATCAAGTGATGCATGTGCTATGCTATGTTGTTTTCAAAAACAAAGGTTTAACTTAAGATTCAAATGAATGAAAACAACAAAGATGATTCAAACAAGTTAATGAAACATGTTTATATAACAAATCAAAGGTTTTAACAAAACATGGTTTATAAAGTTTTAACACAAAACTTGGTTTGAATCAAAGTGAGAAATCCATCACAATCTAAAACAAAGATTGAATGAAGGTAATGGATTTAACACATCATAGTTTATATGCTACAAATCATTTACCAATAATTTACTCAAAGCATAAAACATATGATTAATAAAAGTAAAGCTTACTTGATGATTTAACTTAATGATCCAAGCTTTAGCTTTACTAATGACCCCTTAATCTCTCTTAGTTCATCCCCTTTTCCTTGTCTCCAAACACCTACAAGAAGGCTTAAGAGTTCTAAAATCTTCAACCCTTTTCTCATGGGAATGAACTCATATTTATACTCAAAAAGTGAGTATCAACGTGTCTTCGGTCGACCCCATACCATCCCCGGTCGACCGAATACAAACGGTCACAAATATGACCGTTGGAAGGCCAACGGCCCTCTGCCCGGTCGACCTGCAGTGTGCCAGGTCGACCTGGTCCATGGGCAGGTCGACCTGGTACACTGCAGGTCGACCCTGGGACCAGAATTCCCATTTTTTCTCATACTTTAAAGTGATTCTTGAGGGGATTCTTTTGGGCCATTAAATCAAGCATGGAAACATGATTTTAAATCATTCTAAGAGGTTTAAAATCATGAAATATAAAAAGCCTAAAATGATTAGAAAGTTTTAAAACCATAGGCTTGCTTGATTTATAAAACTCTTTTTCAAATTGAATGCATCCAAGATTAAAACCAAAACATGCATGAAACATATGATTTACAAGATTTAAAACAATGCATGTGTAAATCAAGATTTCAAGATTTTCTAAATCAATGCATGTGTGTGAATTCAAATGATGAATAAAATGAATGATGCATCCATCAAATTGCAATAAACAAAAACCTAACAATCTCCCCCTTTGCAATTTGATGGCAAACCTTCAATATGTTGGCAAACCTTGCTCAACACTAAGACTTCACACACAGTCTTCAGCTCCTCCTTGGCTGGACAATTCTTGAAATCTCTTTGGATGCTTCTTCATTTAGCTTGGGCTCTAGCTTCATTCTTCATTCTTCTTGATGCTTGGAGCTTGATCATTCTTCAAGCTTTCATTTCATCTTCCTTTCTTTGGCCAAGCAACTTCTTTAGCTCCCAAGCTTTCTTCTCTTCATTTCTCCCTTTTGACCATGCACTCTTCTTTTGGCAAGATGTGCATTCTCTCCACCTTTAGCACTTTCTCCCCCTTAATTCTTTCTCCCCTTTTTGCCATTAAGCTTGAGAACTTTCTCCCCCTTTGCCATTAAATTGCAAAGGTATCAATTGAAGAGGGGTACCTACACACATGAAATAAGGAAAATACCTTTTAGTAGCACCTGTTAACAAAGGAAATCGAAAATGAAGTAAATAACAGGTCATCATGCATGGGTAAAAAGCTATAAGGTATATCAGAGCCAATACAAGGGTGAATTTGATCAAAACTAATACTTCCTATGAAGTTTTTCACTCCCCTCAATCCATATTCTCCTTTTGTCAAACTTTTGACAAGAATATAACTATTTGGTACAAGAAGAAGATGGTTTAACCAATTGAGGGTTAACTTCAAGTGAAGGATTAGATTTAATTGATAATAATATTTGACTATAAAGCTCAATATGATCAAATTACCAAAGTAAAGGGCAAGGTCATTGGGATATACTAAACATAGCATCAATCAATATAACTATGAAAATCATATGCTATGAATATTTTTGAAATCATTTCATCCAATCATAAAATATGACTATCATGTGCAAGATGAGTGAAATGAAGTTCAATCATGAAGCCTACCTCAACCATTAACCAGCCAAGATTATGAACACATAAACATGGTGGTCATGTGATTTACCTATAAGTTCAAGAGAGGTGGCAATCATGAAGATTATGATGCTAATGGAATGTGACATGGAACAAAAGACATGTGACTATCAAGATCAATCCAATGTACACAAGGTCTATCACAAACTCAAGATATGATATCAATTGGAAATGATACTAAATGAAAATGATACCAATTGATTACCAATTGAACATGAAACATGATTAAGAGCAAGCATGTGACAAACACAAAATTCCAACAAGCATCATAAAATGATTATTCATCACTTTTAATGATATGACTAATGAGCATAGTGATGAACAAGAGAAATTGCATTTAAAAAAATATACCAAGGTAAAGCATGCAATTTACAAAAGTGTCAAATCATATGAATTCAACAACTATGAAATCCATCAAACAATCTATGAAATACAAGGAATGGATTTCAAAGAGGTTCATATGATTCAACACTACTATGAAGTTGAAACATGTATAAGAATGATATCAATAAGAAAAATACACATGAATCAACATCATAACCATCCATTAAAAAATAACTAGAAATCATAAAGGATGGGTTTTTGAGTTCTAGTATGGTTTTTACAAATGTAAATAAGATCACAACCATACAAGAAACTAATAGACATTTGCATATAAAAAGAATGAAACTAAAAGATGCAAATTGCCTATAACAACATTCATTTCCATTTGAAATGGTACAATCAAATACAAAAGGAAATGACAACATGGAACATGCTTTGAAGAATATAACTAATAATTTTTTTAAAGCAATTCCATTCAAACAGTCTTCAAATCATAAACAAAATCCAACAATGGACAAAATGAGTATGAAAATGAAGATAAAACTTTTTCAACTTGTAATTTTAAAAGATATAACTTATTTGAAGCACATACAAGTTGGTTTTTCAAAACAATAATTTTCCATATGAAAATATAACTTAGAAATCTATGGAAAAACTAAATTATTTTAAATCATTTGTTTTTCAAGATAATCTTACTATGACATACAAACAAATGAATTTGCAACATCAATTGATTATGAGAGATCTAGCTATGAAAGCTTTTGGAATCATAATCAATTGATCATGTAGAAATGCATTACAAAAGATATAACTATATGAGAGCAAAAAGCAAATCTAACATGAGAAATTATTCAAAAGATTTTGAAAACCATGATATGTAACTAGTATGGTGTATGAAAACAAAATCAATTGATTACAAATAAACATTGCATTTAAAGTAATGTAACTAATGAAAGAACATAAATGCAAATGCAATCATGACCAACAAAAGGATTTAACTATAAAGAATAGGTTGGTCAATGAGGTCCAAGGCCTTAAGGTTTGACTAAGTAAATAACTTTTGGAATCCACCTAAGGTCTTGGGAGGGTTGGTCTTTGAGGTCTATCTTAAAAGTCTTACCAACTATTGGAGATTTGACTTGATAAATTTTCAATTTAGACTTATCACCATGATGTTTAGATTTAACTAAATTTGGCTTAGGATGGTGATTAGTCTTTTGAGGTTGGTGACTTTTCTTCTTAGGGGATTGAGCCATTTTTCTTTTCTTCTTATTTTCTCCCTTTATTTGACTTTTGAATTTTAGATTTAACTTTGCAACTTTCTTCAAAAGTTCTTTCATGTTTTGATTTAAGGGAGATAGATTGAGAAGCTTTTTATTTATAGATTCTTTTAAAGTTGGTTTAACTTGTTTAAACTTTTTAGAATCTATTTTAAGAGACTCCTTTTTAATAGGTTTTACTTGTTTAGTCTTCTTGGAGTCTTCCTTGGTTTTTAGTGTCTTAACCATCATAGAATTTGATTTTACTTTCTTTGGTTCAAAGATGGGTTTAGACACATAGCTTCTTCTTTGTTTGCACTCAAACCTAAAATGTCCTTCAATGCCACAATAATTGCATTTAGTCATGGGCAAAGAAGTGTGAGTGCTAGAGAATGAGGACTCACCTTTCACAAATGTGTTAGTGAATTTAGGGTCATGAGAAATATTCCTATCAAATCCAAGACCCGTCCTATCTCCTTTTGATTTACCCAATTTAAATAACTTTTCAAATTTTTCTTCACTATGGGTAAATTTGCACTCATACTTTTGTTTGTAGGTTTCAAGTTGAGTGACTTGTTCTTTAAGGGTTGAATTTTCATTTTTAACTTTTGTAAGTTCATTTTCAATTCCCTTAAATTTATTTAGCTCTTCATGGGCAAGTTTTAATTCAAATTTAATTTCATTAATAACATTGGATCCAAGTTCTAGAGTGTTTATCTTAATTTGAGCATTAGATAAATTTTCCTTTGAGATATTCAACTTGGATTCTAGGTTGTTAATGTTTTCATCTTGCCTTTTTAATTGATCTCTTAGTTTTGAATCTTCCTTATTAAGATTATCATAATCTATCTTTGATTCTCTTATGTCATCTTTAATATTAGATAGATTATGTAAAGAGATCATGAACTTAGATTCCACACAATTTATCAATTCATCTTTTTCTCTAAGTTCATTTTTAGAAGAGACTAATTCTTGGTTTAGTCTTTTAGATTCTTCTTTTAATCTTCTATTCTTCTTAGAAAGCTCTAAGGATAATGTGCACAAATCCTCATAAGCTTCTTCAATGTCATTATCATTTTCATCATTTTTCTTCCTCTTTTAATTCAAACTGAGATTCTTTAAATTCATTGTTTGAATCTCCAATAGTGGGAAGAAGGAGGGGTCTAGAAGAATCTACCAAAGAATCTACAAAGTCTAAACTAGTGGAATCCATTCTTATGATTTTCATGGAGGCACAACACTAGGGTTTTAACTCTAGGTTTTTACACCTAAGCAAGAGTTCCAAACACTTGATCCTAATATAGAGCACGAGGCTCTGATACCAATTGAAAGTCCTTGGGATCCTAACCCTAGAGGGGGGGTGAATAGGGTGAGCTACACTTAATGACTAATTATGACCAATTTTAATTTCTTTACAATTAACTAGTCACATGTGATGATTAACATACATAAAATGCGGAAGCTAAACAAATACAATCACCATAAAAGCAATCACCACAACACAAGATTTATAGTGGTTCGGTCTCAATGCCTACATCCACTACCGGCTTGTGACTCAACACCCCACCGGATTTCCACTATTATGCTTTTCAAAAGGCTAAGCAATAACCTCTACAACTATGCTTTTCTAGGCTAAGCAATAACCTTACAATGTGCTTTTATAGGCTAAGCAATAACCTTTACACAATGCTTTTCTTAGGCTAAGCAATAACCTTAATACATAAAAGATTTCTCTCAAAGAAAGTGTCTTCACAAAACACTCTTATGAGATTACAATTTAAGCTCAATAACTTTGCCTCTAAGATAGGCGGATATGAAAGTGAATAACAACTCACACAAACACACTAAGAATTACAAAGATGAATGCTTATGAGGTGTGTGTGTGAAAACTTCAATCAAGATTAAAATTAAAGCTTAATCAAAATATATGCTTAAAGCAATTCAAAAGTTTAATGCACATAAAAAGATTTGATTGAAGTTATATGCAAATCACTTGAACAACTACAAACTTGTTAATGATATGAAAATTAAAAGATCACAAGTTGAATGTAAATGTTTAAGCCTAATCAAGTGATGCATGTGCTATGCTATGTTGTTTTCAAAAACAAAGGTTTAACTTAAGATTCAAATGAATGAAAAAAACAAAGATGATTCAAACAAGTTAATGAAACATGTTTATATAACAAATCAAAGGTTTTAACAAAACATGATTTATAAAGTTTTAACACAAAACTTGGTTTGAATCAAAGTGAGAAATCCATCACAATCTAAAACAAAGATTGAATGAAGGTAATGGATTTAACACATCATAGTTTATATGCTACAAATCATTTACCAATAATTTACTCAAAGCATAATGTCACGCCCCGAAACCGGGACCTGCAGCGAACCGATCTCGGGGTGCGAAATTTTGGAATAATTTGAAACTTTTTGTATAGTTCCCAAGATCCGCGTGAATGAGGATAATCACATCCCAACATAATCAGAGTATATTTATCGCGGAAGCTAAACATGGTGTTACGACCCGGAATCCGTGGCCATCGGGTTCCGCGTCGCACTCAACCAATATCACAAGCCATCAATCACAACACACTGAGCTGGTAGTAACAATTCTATTAATTCCCATATTCAAATTTCAATTAACAAGTGTCTTAATTACAACCCAAATAAAAAGGCTACCAAGCCATACAAATATAACCAACTAAACAGAATACTACCCTCAATATTTGATACGAACTCCGGTGCCAAACTTGACATCTAAATGATATCAACGGGCAGCCTCTCACGTCAGACCGGCGGTCCCACCGCCTCCTCTGATCAAACACCTACAAACAGAAAGAGAAGGAACTGGCACCAAACAAAAAGGGTCAGACACGACGGTCTGGCAAGTAAATAAACAAATAATATGAACAAAAGAACATAAATAAAACCTGATGAAATCATCGTAAAACCGGATAAGTAGTCTAAACAATAATGACAATAAAACATGCTAAGACAATCGAAAATCCGAACATAAATATCAAGACGAATAAACGAGCAGTCTCTAAAGCATAAATGTCTCGAAAAGATAACCACCTAAGCAAGGCATTTAATAATTGGAAATACATTTAAAAACTGAATAGTAGAAACAATACGATAAAGGTCGATATCGTAAACATTAAACAAATCAAAGCAGAGAAAGCATAACCGACAGTAATCATAAACTAAAGTAATATGCGGATAAAACCTAGGCGACCACAAATAGCTAAATCCTCCTATCACCGAAGTAATAAGAGCAAACAGAGCGTAGCCACTAAACGTGGTACTAAACAGAGGATCAGAACCGTAGCCATACAAATGGGACCGGCAGATCATTACCGTTGCCATGGTCGGTACAGACGGAATCCAAGCTGCAGCTGGCGGACAGAGTAAAGATCCCAAGCCGGGTGATCAGCCCGACAAGGTGACCTAAGCCTAGTGGTGCCTTTAGTTTTCAAACTTAAACAGATACAAATCTAACATAATACTAATCCCTTTGGCTCAGGGGCTCGCACCACATAGCTCTGGCCCCGTCTTGCCTCGGGGTTTGTTTTCGAAATCATAGCCTCTTTGGCTCATGGGCTCGCACCACATAGCTCTGGCCCCGTCTTGCCTCGAGGTTTTTATTTTCAAATACTAGTGTTGTCAAAACAATAGTTTTATCGAAGAAATCCCGAATGTAACGAACATACTCAATCTCTTTTCAAATCGAATCGGAGAAAACATACGAATATCTCGGGTAAACCGTTCAAATACGCATCAAGGTGATTTGTATAAAATCGTACGATCAACCCTTTCGAACATGGGAAGACACATGATTTTATAACAAATCATTGATGCTATTTAAGTTAGTTCACCAAAGAAAACAAATACAAATTCAAATACAAAGACAAATACAAATACATTTTTCTGACTTGAAATGGAATGGACAGTGGAGAATGACCTAATGACTTACCAAGGGACCATCACAATGCATATTTAACCTTTAAACATTAATAAATAAAGAATGTGTTTGATGCCAATGAAAATCCATAATGTTTAAATGATAAAGTGCGCATTGAGACACGAAAGGTTCCCGGATAATTCCACATATGTACATTCTCACATCATTCCCATTTCACCGATTTCCAAGTATCAAAGTAATGACAAAACTCTTGAAAACAGGCCATAACTGGCCTTGAACCAAACCCCCAAAACAGTCCTTTAAATCCGGCCTAAACAGACCTTGAAATTAGTTCATAGTTAAACCTTGAATGGCCCACAAAACACATCTTAAAAACAGCCCAAACTAATCTTGAGATGGCCCACAGTACAAACCTTAAAACAGCCCAAAACAAATCCTTTAATGGACAAGAAACAAGTTTTTAAAACAAACCCAAAACTAAACCTGAACCAGGCCCACAAACAGATCTTAAAACAACCCAACACTAGACCTGAACCAGGCCCACAAACAGAATTTAAAACAACCCAACACTAGACCTGAACCAGGCCCACAAACAGAATTTAAAACAGTCCAAAACTAATACTTAAATGGCCTTCAAAACAATTCTTAAAACAGCCCAAACAAACTTCGAACAGGCCCACAAAACTGATTTTTAAAAACAGTCCAAAACTAATTTGAATCAGGCCCAAGAAACAAGTTTTAAAACCAACCCAAATTAACCATAAAACAGGCCCACCAACCAAGTTCTAAAACAGTCCACTAACAGTCATTAAAAACAGTCAAATGTCAGGCCCAAAGATGACCCAACATCAGATCTGAAATGGCCCAAATAAACAGTTTTAAAATAGCCCAAAACTAAACTTAAAACAGGTCCATAAACAGATTTTTAAACAGCCCAAAACTGATTTGAATCCGGCCCACAAACAGATTTTTAAACAGCCCAAAACTGATTTGAATCCGGCCCAAGGAAGTCCCTGAAAACTGGCCCACAAAAATCCATGAATCCAGGCCCGAACCCGAGCCCAGACTGAGCTGGGCTCGCTCGAGCGGACCCAGGCCCGCTCGAGCGGACCCAGACAGAAGCTGGGTCGCTCGAGCGGACTGGGCCTGCCCAGTCCAGCCCGAGTGCACATTTCTTGCATTTTTTTCCCTTTTTTCTTGATTCTCTTGATTCCTTTTCTTTCATACTGATTTCCATGAATTGTTGGGCCCTTCCTTGTCCTTCCAAACTCATCAAAACCATCCATAAATCTATCCAATTGATCAAACACAATACTTTTTCAAAGATCCAAGTTTTCCCCCTTTCTTTAAACCCACCAATTAGCATAAGAAAGACTAATGTTTCAAAGTGAGCAAAGTGAAGAAGAACCTACTATACAATGTAAAGCAATAGCATAAATGGAGTACACATAGTGCTTCATCATTCATTCAAAACCAATCCATAAACCATGAAAATTAAGCAAAATGAGGAAAAGACATGAAGCTTAAACAAGAAACACAAGAACATCATATTAAATTGTGAAATTCACTTGCCTTGGTCAAAAGAAGATGAAAGACACTCTATGAAAGTCCTCTAATGGCCTCAAGCTTCAAAATCATAAAACCCCCAAATAGCTCATGGAAAACCCTAAAAATCCAATCCATTGTAAACCTTCATGAAAACCCATTGCATGTGGGATTAAAACACTCCAAATGAGGAGGAAAACAAGGATGAAAAGAAAAGAGAACCAATGCTAACCTTTGGGTGCCCCAAACAAGAAGAAGAGCTTGAAAGATGGGTCTTCTCTAGCTCAAACATCTCAAAAATGGTGTCTAGGGGAAGCTAGGAAGATGGGGAAGAAGAAGAGGAGCTCAAATCTCCATTTAGCATCAAGGGAGGAGGGATACATGAGGAGAGAGAAAGGGGGCTGGGAGAAACCCTAACCCCACTTTGTTGCAGGAAATGAGAGAAAGAATGGGGGAGACAAGAAGAGCCCATGGCTTTTATAGAGAAAATGGGCTGGGCCCCATGGGCCCCAAGCTTACCAAGCTAAAACTAAGGTTTGCGGGTCCCGAATGAAAACGACGAAGAAGACAAAAACGATCGGCGAAATATCTACTTTCCAAAAAGTATAATTTCCCCAATTTCTGGAATTTTCGAAATTCATGGACAGATTTAGGGTGAAAAGTCAGTTTTGCCCTTTTTCTCGAAAAAACGCATTTTCTGCTCATCAAATCAAAATGGTTAAAATATGAAAGTTGTTAAACTTCCTAAAATGAGTCGAAATACTCCAAATCCCGAATTTTTAGAAATCCGAAGTAATTTCCCATAAAAATACAAATCCTAAGGACCGGGTCAAACTAAAGTCAACGGTCTACAAAATCTCCAAGGCAAGGAAAAATCCGGTCAAACTCAAATACGCGGTCAAACTAAATCAAATCTCGCTTAACAAGTTAAACCTCGATTAAAACAATGCTAAACAAAAGGATTGGGGTCGGGATCTTACATCCTCCCCCCCTTAGAATCCATTTGGTCCTCCAAATGGCTTAAACCAAATCGAAATTGAAAACCCAAAAAGACAAACGAAGACACTGACGCCCTATGCTAGACCTCGGCTACTGAGAGACAACCTCTGACCAAACCTGACGGTGAGATGCACGGTCGACCACATTCTGATTCGGTTGAAGGCTTCACACTGTTCTACATATCTGCCAGAAAACAACTCCTCTGACCAAACTGGTGCCCAACACTCCCAAGTATCCTTGGTGTCATCTGTAGGTCTTGCACTGGATCAATCCTTTTACTTAACTCGTCAGCGACTGTCGGTCCAAAGAACTGTAAGTTTCTGCCTCTTTCTATCGGCTTTGGAATCATGAGCCCTTAGATCCTTCAAAGATGTACACGGTGCTCCCGATGCTTGCCTCTTCAGATTTCACTCTTCAAATCTCCTACCCTTGACCTGTAAAGCCGACCTTGGAAATCCAATCTGATGTCAATCCCTGAAGAACTGAAACTGTCAATTCGAGTCTTGAATGACGTTTACTCTCTCATAAATCCAACTTTACCTCCAACTGAACTAGTACACAACTTGACATCCATCATCCCTACAATTCTTATACTTCCAAGCTCCAACTATACTAATACAACTCCTTCCATTCGATGCCAACAACCCCTTAAATTTCAAACATAATGACCAAAATAATTACTTAGCTAAATTTTATCATTTCAAATCATAGTAAAAATTGAACTTCCAAATCATCAAATAAAGCTTAATAAATGAGGTTTTTTCAAAGTTTGGACCTGAAATAACATTATTCCTTTTTGAAATTCATATTTTTAGTATAACTGTACATCAAACTTCGCTGAAATCTGAGTGTTAATTGAATACGAAACCTTGTTGAAAACTAACTCATTTGTTTATAAAAATCTTGCGAAAATCTAAACAAAGTTGAGCGTTAAAACAAATGTAGGAAATCTACATAAAATCTAAACACAAAAACCCTTAAGAAATTTCATTTTACATAACCATAGAAAACAACTCAATAAAATAGACATCTCACACTACTCTTTGAGAAAGAAACACAATTTTGAGTTACATGCTTTTAAAGACCAATCTTGAAAACAAAATCATGTGACTCATGAAAAGAGTATAGTAACATAGTTTTTAATTCAAAATAAGCCTCAAAGAAGAAACATAAATCCATTTTTAAATACTACAAGGATAAATCGTAGATGTTAATGAAAACATACCAAAGATGAAAACACCAAGAAAATCATTTTAAATAAGAAATGGACATCCACATTACTGAGGTACTCCCTTGCATCTGCACGTTGTCCAATCCAACACCCTATAAGTCGGTAAAGCCCACAAGGTTCCTTCTGCTGCCAAAAATTATCTTAACTACTACTAACCATCCACTTGGTATTGCCTCTGAAAACTACACTGGCTAAGCTACAAGTCCTGAAAATTCTCAGTCAAATCCATCCTTTTGCAGTCCTTCATCTCGGAAAGATAGTCTGAGTTCACCCAAAATCCACATTTACTCACCTTAGTACGCTGCATGACGATCCTTGATTAGCTGAAAGGGGATCTTCAACTACTGCTCGAGTCCAACTCTGACGGGCAAATGCACAAATCTTCTCTCAATAACCACATTGAAGATGCTGAAGGCTGAAGGTCTGCTGATGTTCTCCGAAGACAACATACTAAATCCAAGAGGTTCTCAGTCTCCGACACAAGCAAAGATAAAAGACACTGAACAAGAGTATGGAGATTTTAAATTCTCCACCACTAAGGAGGAAATTTGGCCGTCCAAATCTCCTAACAACAGAACTAAAAGAAAAGACAAACAAAATCTCCCGAACTGAAAGAAAAGCTGACTCAAATCCAACGAAACAAAGACACGAGAAAACAAATCGACACAATCTAACGAGTCCTCACCACACGTCTTAATGTCTCTAGAGTATTTTATTTCCTAGAAACTAACCAGCTCTGATACCAAACCTGTCACGCCCCGAAATCGGGACCTGCAGCGAACCGATCTCGGGGTGCGAAATTTTGGAATAATTTGAAACTTTTTGTATAGTTCCCAAGATCCGCGTGAATGAGGATAATCACATCCCAACATAATCAGAGTATATTTATCGCGGAAGCTAAACATGGTGTTACGACCCGGAATCCGTGGCCATCGGGTTCCGCGTCGCACTCAACCAATATCACAAGCCATCAATCACAACACACTGAGCTGGTAGTAACAATTCTATTAATTCCCATATTCAAATTTCAATTAACAAGTGTCTTAATTACAACCCAAATAAAAAGGCTATCAAGCCATACAAGTATAACCAACTAAACAGAATACTACCCTCAATATTTGATACGAACTCCGGTGCCAAACTTGACATCTAAATGATATCAACGGGCAGCCTCTCACGTCAGACCGGCGGTCCCACCGCCTCCTCTGATCAAACACCTACAAACAGAAAGAGAAGGAACTGGCACCAAACAAAAAGGGTCAGACACGACGGTCTGGCAAGTAAATAAACAAATAATATGAACAAAAGAACATAAATAAAACCTGATGAAATCATCGTAAAACCGGATAAGTAGTCTAAACAATAATGACAATAAAACATGCTAAGACAATCGAAAATCCGAACATAAATATCAAGACGAATAAACGAGCAGTCTCTAAAGCATAAATGTCTCGAAAAGATAACCACCTAAGCAAGGCATTTAATAATTGGAAATACATTTAAAAACTGAATAGTAGAAACAATACGATAAAGGTCGATATCGTAAACATTAAACAAATCAAAGCAGAGAAGCATAACCGACAGTAATCATAAACTAAAGTAATATGCGGATAAAACCTAGGCGACCACAAATAGCTAAATCCTCCTATCACCGAAGTAATAAGAGCAAACAGAGCGTAGCCACTAAACGTGGTACTAAACAGAGGATCAGAACCGTAGCCATACAAATGGGACCGGCAGATCATTACCGTTGCCATGGTCGGTACAGACGGAATCCAAGCTGCAGCTGGCGGACAGAGTAAAGATCCCAAGCCGGGTGATCAGCCCGACAAGGTGACCTAAGCCTAGTGGTGCCTTTAGTTTTCAAACTTAAACAGATACAAATCTAACATAATACTAATCCCTTTGGCTCAGGGGCTCGCACCACATAGCTCTGGCCCCGTCTTGCCTCGGGGTTGTTTTCGAAATCATAGCCTCTTTGGCTCATGGGCTCGCACCACATAGCTCTGGCCCCGTCTTGCCTCGAGGTTTTTATTTTCAAATACTAGTGTTGTCAAAACAATAGTTTTATCGAAGAAATCCCGAATGTAACGAACATACTCAATCTCTTTTCAAATCGAATCGGAGAAAACATACGAATATCTCGGGTAAACCGTTCAAATACGCATCAAGGTGATTTGTATAAAATCGTACGATCAACCCTTTCGAACATGGGAAGACACATGATTTTATAACAAATCATTGATGCTATTTAAGTTAGTTCACCAAAGAAAACAAATACAAATTCAAATACAAAGACAAATACAAATACATTTTTTCTGACTTGAAATGGAATGGACAGTGGGAGAATGACCTAATGACTTACCAAGGGACCATCACAATGCACATTTAACCTTTAAACATTAATAAATAAAGAATGTGTTTGATGCCAATGAAAATCCATAATGTTTAAATGATAAAGTGCGCATTGAGACACGAAAGGTTCCCGGATAATTCCACATATGTACATTCTCACATCATTCCCATTTCACCGATTTCCAAGTATCAAAGTAATGACAAAACTCTTGAAAACAGGCCATAACTGGCCTTGAACCAAACCCCCAAAACAGTCCTTTAAATCCGGCCTAAACAGACCTTGAAATTAGTTCATAGTTAAACCTTGAATGGCCCACAAAACACATCTTAAAAACAGCCCAAACTAATCTTGAGATGGCCCACAGTACAAACCTTAAAACAGCCCAAAACAAATCCTTTAATGGACAAGAAACAAGTTTTTAAAACAAACCCAAAACTAAACCTGAACCAGGCCCACAAACAGATCTTAAAACAACCCAACACTAGACCTGAACCAGGCCCACAAACAGAATTTAAAACAACCCAACACTAGACCTGAACCAGGCCCACAAATAGAATTTAAAACAGTCCAAAACTAATACTTAAATGGCCTTCAAAACAATTCTTAAAAACAGCCCAAAACAAACTTCGAACAGGCCCACAAAACTGATTTTTAAAAACAGTCCAAAACTAATTTGAATCAGGCCCAAGAAACAAGTTTTAAAACCAACCCAAATTAACCATAAAACAGGCCCACCAACCAAGTTCTAAAACAGTCCACTAACAGTCATTAAAAACAGTCAAATGTCAGGCCCAAAGATGACCCAACATCAGATCTGAAATGGCCCAAATAAACAGTTTTAAAATAGCCCAAAACTAAACTTAAAACAGGTCCATAAACAGATTTTTAAACAGCCCAAAACTGATTTGAATCTGGCCCACAAACAGATTTTTAAACAGCCCAAAACTGATTTGAATCCGGCCCAAGGAAGTCCCTGAAAACTGGCCCACAAAAATCCATGAATCCAGGCCCGAACCCGAGCCCAGACTGAGCTGGGCTCGCTCGAGCGGACCCAGGCCCGCTCGAGCGGACCCAGACAGAAGCTGGGTCGCTCGAGCGACCCAGTGGGTCGCTCGAGCGGACCCAGACAGTGCCTGGTCCGCTCGAGCGACCCACTGGGTCGCTCGAGCGGACTGGGCCTGCCCAGTCCAGCCCGAGTGCACATTTCTTGCATTTTTTCCCTTTTTTCTTGATTCTCTTGATTCCTTTTCTTTCATACTGATTTCCATGAATTGTTGGGCCCTTCCTTGTCCTTCCAACTCATCAAAAACCATCCATAAATCTATCCAATTGATCAAACACAATACTTTTTCAAAGATCCAAGTTTTCCCCCTTTCTTTAAACCCACCAATTAGCATAAGAAAGAATAATGTTTCAAAGTGAGGCAAAGTGAAGAAGAACCTACTATACAATGTAAAGCAATAGCATAAATGGAGTACACATAGTGCTTCATCATTCATTCAAAACCAATCCATAAACCATGAAAATTAAGCAAAATGAGGAAAAGACATGAAGCTTAAACAAGAAACACAAGAACATCATATTAAATTGTGAAATTCACTTGCCTTGGTCAAAGAAGATGAAGACACTCTATGAAAGTCCTCTAATGGCCTCAAGCTTCAAAATCATAAAACCCCCAAATAGCTCATGGAAAACCCTAAAAATCCAATCCATTGTAAACCTTCATGAAAACCCATTGCATGTGGGATTAAAACACTCCAAATGAGGAGGAAAACAAGGATGAAAAGAAAAGAGAACCAATGCTAACCTTTGGGTGCCCCAAACAAGAAGAAGAGCTTGAAAGATGGGTCTTCTCTAGCTCAAACATCTCAAAAATGGTGTCTAGGGGAAGCTAGGAAGATGGGGAAGAAGAAGAGGAGCTCAAATCTCCATTTAGCATCAAGGGAGGAGGGATACATGAGGAGAGAGAAAGGGGGCTGGAGAAACCCTAACCCCACTTTGTTGCAGGAAATGAGAGAAAGAATGGGGGAGACAAGAAGAGCCCATGGCTTTTATAGAGAAAATGGGCTGGGCCCCATGGGCCCCAAGCTTACCAAAGCTAAAACTAAGGTTTGCGGGTCCCGAATGAAAACGACGAAGAAGACAAAAACGATCGGCGAAATATCTACTTTCCAAAAAGTATAATTTCCCCAATTTCTGGAATTTTCGAAATTCATGGACAGATTTAGGGTGAAAAGTCAGTTTTGCCCTTTTTCTCGAAAAACGCATTTTCTGCTCATCAAATCAAAATGGTTAAAATATGAAAGTTGTTAAACTTCGTAAAATGAGTCGAAATACTCCAAATCCCGAATTTTTAGAAATCCGAAGTAATTTCCCATAAAAATACAAATCCTAAGGACCGGGTCAAACTAAAGTCAACGGTCTACAAAATCTCCAAGGCAAGGAAAAATCCGGTCAAACTCAAATACGCGGTCAAACTAAATCAAATCTCGCTTAACAAGTTAAACCTCGATTAAAACAATGCTAAACAAAAGGATTGGGGTCGGGATCTTACACATAAAACATATGATTAATAAAAGTAAAGCTTACTTGATGATTTACTTAATGATCCAAGTTTTAGCTTTACTAATGACCCCTTAATCTCTCTTAGTTCATCCCCTTTTCCTTGTCTCCAAACACCTACAAGAAGGCTTAAGAGTTCTAAAATGTTCAACCCTTTTCTCATGGGAATGAACTCATATTTATACTCAAAAAGTGAGTATCAACGTGTCTTCGGTCGACCCCATACCATCCCCGGTCGACCGAATACAAACGGTCACAAATATGACCGTTGGAAGGCCAACGGCCCTCTGCCCGGTCGACCTGCAGTGTGCCAGGTCGACCTGGTGTGAGACCCCGACCCAGGTTTGAATATGTAATTATGTTTTAACCGTGATTAGTGGATAAGTGGGGTTAGTGGACGATTAGCTTATTTTATTAAGCTAGATTAGAAGCTTTGATTAGCTTTGAGAACCATTGTTAGCCTTCGACTTAAGTTTGACACGGGCCGGGGCGCCCGTGGATTGTGTGTAAAATTGTTGTGTTTGTTCATGATGCTTGTGAAATCCCAATTTATGTGTATTTCGACTTATTTCATCTAGATCGTCAACTTTCATGTTTTGGCCAACTTGATTTTGTGATCAGAAATCGCGGTTTTCGAGAAAAAGGGCAAAACTGACATTTCACACAAAACCTGTACCCAAATTTCGAAAATTCCAGAAATTGTCAAAAATATACTTTTTGGAAAGTAGAAATTTCGCCGATCATTTTTGTCTTCTTCGTCGTTTTCGTTCGGGGCCCGCAAGTACCATTTGTAGGCTTGTGAAGATCGGGGCCCACAATGGCTTGTCTCTTAAGAAGGGAACTCTTCCTTCTCCTTTCTTCATTCCATTCCAGCAACTCTATGTGCTAGGGCTTTTCCTCTTCTCCCTTCTCACTCTCTCTCATCTGAAACTCTCACTTGGTGAGGTGCTCTTGGAGGATTGATCTCCTCAAACTCTTCCTCCCTCTTCAAGCTTCCCAAAGATACTCTTCTTGAGGAGTTTGAGCCAAGAGAAGCCCCTCATTCAAGCCTCTCTTCTTTGTTAGGGTTCCTCAAGGTTAGCATTGGTTTCCTAAACTCAAGATCCTTGTTTTCCTCTCCATTAGGAGTGTTTTAATCCCATTTGCTAAGGTTTTCATTGAGGATTCACAAATATTGACTTTTTAGGGTTTCTTGGGAAAATTTTTGGGGTTTTTGTAGATTTGGAGCTTGAAGCTCTAAGGCTTGGGTTAAGGAGTGATTCTGATCTTATCTTGGCTAAAGGCAAGTATATTTCAACAATTATGTGATGATTTCTCTCATTCGTTCTATTTCTTGATTTCCCTTTTCGTGTTATTCTCCTTTAGTTTATGGTTTGTTTTTGATTTAATGGAACATCTTAATAGTTAGCTTAATTTATGTGGTGGTTCTACCATGCATTGGAAGTTTGCTCTCAATTTGGTTTCTTGTAAAGCTTTGTTTCATTGTGTTCAAATGGGTGTTCAAGAAATGGAAAAGAACTTGGATTCTTTTAAAAGTGTTGAGTTTGTGTTAATTTAATGATTATGGGTGATGGTTTAATGATTTGTGGAGGTTGAAAAGAGGCCCAATATGTTGTAGAAGTGTGTATGGAAGAAGGGAATGAAAGGGGATGGAAATGATCAAGAAAGGAGGAAGAAAAACAAAAAATAGAGTGATTCCTGCACTCGGGCCGGACTGGGCAGGCCCAGTCCGCTCGAGCGACCCACTGGGTCGCTAGAGCGGACCAGGCACTGTCTGGGTCCGCTCGAGCGACCCACTGGGCCGCTCGAGCGACCCAGCTACTGTCTGGGTCCGCTCGAGCGGACCTGGGTCCGCTCGAGCGGACCTGGGTCCGCTCGAGCGAGCCCAGCTCAGTCTGGGCTCGGGTTTTGGGCCTGTTCTCAGGGCTCCTTGGGCCTGTTTTAAGGTCAGTTCTTGGACCAGTTTGAGACCTATTGAGGGCTATTTCAAGACCTGACTTTGGACTGTTATATGGCCTGAATCCTGGGCTGCTTTAAGGACTGAATTGGGCCTGATTAGTGGACTGTTTGAGCATTGGGGAAGGACAGTTGTGGGCCTGATTAAGAAGGGATTTAAACCTACACTTTTAAGGACACATTCTATATAATTTCAAGCCCACTTCGGGCCTATGTCCAAGCTCAATTCAGCCCCAAACTCTCTCCTATAAGTGAAGCCCATTCAACCTTTTACAAGCCTAGAATCCATGGCGAGAAGTGTCTTGGACTATGGCCAATACCACTTGAAAAACCCTCAAGTCTAAATGTACGTTTAATCCCTCATGATTGTCAATGATCTTCGGTGGCACCAAACCACTTTCTTTTAATGACAAAAAAGGGGTCAAATGTATATCGAGACTACCCGCTTAGTCGACCGAACTATCATACATTCTTTTGTGTAAAAGACTTTTGTTTTGGGTTCTTTCTCCAATTCTTTTATTGTTTTGAAGTGGGTTTACCCCCATACTTTAGAAATGATGAAACTACTCACTTGTTTTGCTTGGCTTTGCCCATATGCATTTGTTTGGAGTAGTTCTCTATCGACTTTGGAAATGTATCTTATAAATAGAATTGCATTTCTTCGAGGTTTCGGATTTTCACTAAAATGGCACCACTAGGCTTAGGTCACCTTGTCGGACTGATCATCCGGCTTGGGGTCTTTATTTTGTTTGCCAGCTGCAGTTTGGATTCTGTCTGTACCGACCATGGCAACGGTAATTATCCGGTCCCACGAGTAGTGGCTACGGTTCTGTCTGATAACGACTATGTCGTTCCGGTTCCACGTTTAGTGGCTTCGGTTTGTCTGCTCCGGTTACTTCGGTAACAGGAGAATATAGCTTTATGTGGGGTTGCCAGTGTTTTTATGCATTGATGTTCATCTCATGGCATTTATTTATGTCACTCATCATGACATTGGATTTGTAAACCATCGAGACGTATCTTCTATCTTCACTTTGACATTGTTATTAATCGTGATTTAATCGTAGCTCTTACTTATCATGTTTTGCTTCGCTTTCATCCTATTATTGTTGTAATTGCTTGCCAGACCGTCGTGTCTGACTCTCTTTTGTTTGGTGTCAGATGTCGAGCCCCTCGCGGATGAGGCGCATTTCGAGGCGGAACCTATAGTTCCAGCGGAGGGCGAGTGGCGGCCCGATGATGTCAATTAGACGTCGGGTTGTCTTGGAGCTGCGATCACATTTTGGGGATTTCATGATATACATTTTGGGTTTTTGTCATGGCCACTGTGGCTTATTTTCTTTTGGGGAAAAGTTTGTAATTAATGATCTACTTTACTTTTGTATCAACTTTAAACTAACGTTGGGGCCTACAGTAAATGTTTCTCTTTTGATGCTAGTCTCTTGCGTTCTCATTTTTATACCCGTTTGAGAGACTTTTATGTTTGCTACAATGCTTCCGCGTAATTCATTTGTATGAAAGTGATTCTATATATCACTATTGGATCGGATTCCGTGAATCCTTACCGCGGAAACCTGTGGGAAACTAGCATGTGCGGGCGGAATTTTCCGGCCCGTCGCGCCGCGTCCCCGGATTAAGGCCTCGTTTAGCGGGACCTCGGTCCGGGGGCGTGACAGGCTTGGTATCAGAGCGAGAAATATTTGAGGCAATTAAAATTGGATTAGAAACATAAGGACGTGGCAAGGATTCGTTAGCATTACCGTTAGTTAGCATCGATTTGGGATTGGGAACGCTTTATTATTATATCTTGTTGTACTAACAAGTTGTTTTGCAGCACTATGCCTCCGCGTCGACCTCCGGCAGGTGCGAATGCATCAGGTAGCAATCATGACAGCGAGATTGAAAACCCGGTAACGGGTCAATTCCAACAACTCATGCAAATGTTAGTCGAACAACAGCAGCGAGCCAATGAAAATCAAGCTCGATTTCAAGAACAAATGGCCAAGAAGGATGAGGAATTGACTCAAGTTCAAAGGCAACTGCTTGAAGTGTTAGGTAGAAGGCCGGAACCAGTAGCTAATGTGGAAGCGGTGCAGAATAGGGACCGAGATCCTAATATCCTATTTGAGAAGTTCAGAAAAAGGGGTCCTAAAGAATTTACGGGTCAGGAAGACCCTTTGACAGCAGATGATTGGTTGGCTCATACCGAGAACATCTTCGATATTTTTGTATGTACAGGCAGACAGCGGGTTCACTTAGCAGCATCCATGTTTACTGGGTTGGCAGACATTTGGTGGAAGACTGTCAAGGAAGGCTATCAGAATATTGAAGATGGGATTGCTTGGGCCACTTTCAAGCAGCAGTTTAGTGAGAAATATGTCCCAGCACATATTAAGAAGCAAAAGGCAGCGGAGTTCCAGTTGCTTAAGCAAGAAGATATGACTGTCCTGGAATATCTTACCAAGTTTGAAAAGTTATCTCGCTATGCTCCAGAGTTGGTGGACACCGAGGAGAAAAAGATCACTAAGTTTATGGATGGGCTCAATCCCATTATTTTGAGAGATGCTTTGGGTGTGGTACCACCAACCACCTTTCAAGAGGCTATCAAAAGGGCCTACAGGTTTGAAGATATAAACAATCAGATTATTAAGGACAACCAAAGAAAGAGGCAGCAGTTTCAGAGTGGGCAGAAATCATACCAAGGAAAGAAACAAAAGAAACAGCAGAATGCTCCAACTCAAGGCGGGTGTGAGCATTGTGGCAAGAATCACCCTTCTCAGCAGTGTTATCGACTTTCAGGTGCATGTTTTAAGTGTGGTAGCTCAGACCACCAAGTGAAGGATTGCCCGAACAATAGGAACCAGGGCAACAGGGCACCCCAGCAGCCGCCAAGGCAAGCCCCTCAGCAAAATCAACAAGTAGTTCAGAATCCACCGAGGCAGCAGCAGAACCAGCAGCCCCGTCAACAGCCACAGAACCAGAATGCCCGTCCGCAGCAGCAAAATAGGAATATGCAGCTTGGGAGGCCAAATCAGAATCAGAACAGACCTCGTCAGCAAGGCCGTCTCAATCATATCAATCAAGTGGATGCAGAAGCGGCGGGTGATGTTGTGGAAGGTAAACTTCTAATTTGTGATGTAGAAGCTAAAGTGTTGTTTGACCCGGGATCTACCCATTCTTTCTTATCCCTTGTGTTTGCTAAGAAGATTAGTGTACCTGTTAGAGAGTTAGAGTTTGTTTTGACTGTTACTACTCCAGTAGGGAAGCAAGTGGTGTGTAGTACTTTTTACCCTGGCTGTCCAGTGAAGATAGGAGAAGTCATTTTTCCTGCAGATCTTATTACATTAGTTATGCATGACTTCGATGTTATTCTAAGCATGGATTGGCTAGCGGGTCATCATGCCTCCATGGATTGCTATAGTAAGACCATCATGTTTAAGTTGGATGGGTCGTCCTCCGGAGTGAAGTTTCAGGGAGAGAAAAAGGATTTCCCAGTTAGGTTTATTTCAGCTCTTTCTGCAGCTAAATTGTTAAGATCAGGTTGTGAGGGATTTATTGCTTTTGTTTCCAAGGACGAACAGTCCCTAGGGGTGGAGAATATTCCGATAGTGTGTGAGTTTCCCGATGTTTTCCCAGAAGAGATTCCAGGTTACCACCCATCAGAGAAGTTGAGTTTACAATAGAGTTGGTGCCAGGAACTGCTCCGATTTCCATTGCTCCTTATAGGATGGCTCCAGCGGAGTTAGGTGAATTGAAGTTGCAGTTGCAAGAGTTGCTAGATAAGGGCTTTGTTAGGCCAAGTGTTTCCCCATGGGGAGCCCCAGTACTTTTTGTCAAGAAGAAAGATGGAAGTTTGAGGATGTGTATAGACTATAGGAAGTTGAACCAAGTGACCATTAAGAACAAGTACCCTTTGCTAGGATAGACGAGTTGTTTGATCAATTGCAAGGTGCAAAGTTTTTCTCGAAGATAGATTTGAGGTCCGGATACCATCAGTTGAGGGTTAGAGAATCAGACATCCCGAAGACAGCTTTCCGAACTAGATATGGGCACTACGAGTTTTTGGTGATGCCCTATGGACTGACGAATGCACCAGCGGTATTCATGGCTCTCATGAACAAGATTTTCGCACCCTATCTAGATCAGTTCACCGTCGTCTTCATCGATGATATTTTAGTGTATTCCAAGTCAAGAGAAGATCATGAGCAGCATTTAAGGACTTCTTTGCAGTTGTTGAGAGATAATCAGTTGTATGCGAAGCTTGGGAAGTGTGAGTTTTGGCTAGAGCAAGTCTCTTTTCTTGGTCACATTATTTCTGAAGAAGGGCTAGCAGTTGACCCATCAAAGATTGAAGCAGTTATCAATTGGGAGAGACCGAAAAATGTGACAGAGATTAGAAGTTTTCTGGGTTTGGCAGGTTATTATAGGAGATTTGTTCAAGGCTTTTTCGTCTATTGCAGCACCATTGACTAAGTTAACCCGGAAGAATGTCCCGTTTGTGTGGTCAGAGAAGTGTGAAGCTAGTTTTGAAGAGTTAAAGAAGAGGTTAACTTCAGCGCCTGTCCTCACCTTACCTTCGGGGAGTGGTGGTTTCGTTATCTTTACGGATGCTTCAGGAGTAGGACTCGGTTGTGTGTTGATGCAAAATGGAAATGTGATTGCATATGGCTCGAGGCAATTGAAGGAACATGAAAAGAAATATGCAACGCACGATTTGGAGTTAGCAGCCATAGTTTTCGCGTTGAAGATGTGGAGACACTACTTGTACGGAGAAAATTTTGAAGTTCATTCGGATCACCGTAGTCTCCAGTACTTGTTCTCTCAAAAGGAATTAAATATGAGGCAAAGAAGATGGATGGAGTACATCAAGGACTATGATTTTCCGATTATTTATCATCCGGGGAAAGTTAACGTAGTGGCTGATGCGTTGAGTAGGAAATCAGTTTGTTTGGCCAGTTTGCATGGGTTTTATAATTTTCAGCAATTTGAGGATTTGGGAGTAGAGTTCCAACCTTTGAGAGAAGGAGTTGTGTTGGTAAATATGACAGTGTCCGAGCCAGTCTTCATTCAGAAAATTAAGGACAATCAGATGCAAGATCCAGACTTGGCTAAAATTGTGGAGCATATCTCGGAAAGGTCAGATTTTCAGATGTTGGATGGAGTTTTGTACTTCTGTGGCAGACTTTGTGTTCCTAAAGTAGACAATCTAAAAGATGACATTATGGTAGAGGCTCACAATACGAGGTATTCAGTGCACCCAGGGAGTACGAAGATGTATCAAAATTTGAAGAGTCGTTTTTGGTGGAACAATATGAAGAGAGAGATAGCAGCCTTTGTGTCTAGGTGTATGACTTGTCAATTAGTGAAGGCAGAACATCAGAAACCACCTGGTCTTTTGCAACCGTTAGAAATCCCAGAGTGGAAACGGGAGCACCTGACAATGGATTTTGTATCAGGTTTACCGAATACGAGCAAGGGGAACAATGCCATTTGGATCATAGTGGATCGGTTGACGAAGTCGGCACACTTTATTCCTTTGAAGACCGGTAAGAAGATGCACATGTTGGCTTTAGCGCAAGCTTTTGTAATGGAGATCGTTAGTCGTCATGGTCAGCCGGTTTCCATCACTTCAGATCGGGATAGTAGATTTGTTTCGAGGTTTTGGAAGACTCTACATGAATCGATGGGAACGAAGCTTCAATTCAGTACAGCGTACCACCCGCAGACGGATGGTCAGTCGGAAAGGACCATTCAGACCCTTGAAGACATGCTTAGGGCTTGTGTCCTTGATTTCAAGAATCAGTGGGACGAGAATCTACCGCTTGTGAATTTGCCTATAACAATAGTTACCATTCAAGCATAGGAATGGCCCCTTTTGAAGCGCTATATGGCAGGAAGTGTAGAACCCCCGTGTGGTGGGAAGAAGTCGGAGAACGCAGTTTTCATGGTCCATCTTTAGTTGAGGAAACAAGTGATAAAGTTAGAATCATCCATGAGAGATTGAAGATTGCGAGGAGTCGACAGAAGAGCTATGCCGATGTTCGAAGAAAGGATCTCCAATTCCAAGTTGGAGACAAGGTATTCTTAAAGGTATCTCCGGTCAGAGGGACACTGAGATTTGGGCAGAAAGGCAAATTGTCTAAGAGATTTATTGGTCCGTATGAAATCTTGAGTCGAATCGGGGAAGTGGCGTACAGATTAGCTTTGCCTCCAGAACTGTCGGGTGTGCATAACGTGTTTCACGTATCAATGCTAAGGAAGTATGTTCCAGACCCTTCGCACGTGTTACAACATGAGCCGTTGGATGTCAGAGAGGATGCCACCTACATCGAAAAAACCGGCAGAGATTATCGACACTAAAGAGCAAGAACTGAGGAATAGGACAATTCAGTGGGGTAAAAATTCGTTGGGAGAATCATGGACCAGAAGAAGCCACTTGGGAGCTTCGTGAGCAAGTTCAAAAGAAGTACCCTCAGCTATTCCCAGAGGTTAGTGATCATTTGGAGGACCAAATGTAATTCTTAGGGGTGGAGGATGTCAGACCCCGACCCAGGTTTGAATATTTAATTATGTTTTAACCGTGATTAGTGGATAAGTGGGGTTAGTGGATGATTAGCTTATTTTATTAAGCTAGATTAGAAGGTTTGATTAGCTTTGAGAACCATTGTTAGCCTTCGACTTAAGTTTGACACGGGCCGGGGCGCCCGTGGATTGTGTGTAAAATTGTTGAGTTTGTTCATGATGCTTGTGAAATCCCAATTTATGTGTATTTCGACTTATTTCATCTAGATCGTCAACTTTCATGTTTTGGCCAACTTGATTTTGTGATCAGAAATCGCGTTTTTCGAGAAAAAGGGCAAAACTGACATTTCACACAAAACCTGTACCCAAATTTCGAAAATTCCAGAAATTGTCAAAAATATACTTTTTGGAAAGTAGAAATTTCGCCGATCATTTTTGTCTTCTTCGTCGTTTTCGTTCGGGGCCCGCAAGTACCATTTGTAGGCTTGTGAAGATCGGGGCCCACAATGGCTTGTCTCTTAAGAAGGGAACTCTTCCTTCTCCTTTCTTCATTCCATTCCAGCAACTCTATGTGCTAGGGCTTTTCCTCTTCTCCCTTCTCACTCTCTCTCATCTGAAACTCTCACTTGGTGAGGTGCTCTTGGAGGATTGATCTCCTCAAACTCTTCCTCCCTCTTCAAGCTTCCCAAAGATACTCTTCTTGAGGAGTTTGAGCCAAGAGAAGCCCCTCATTCAAGCCTCTCTTCTTTGTTAGGGTTCCTCAAGGTTAGCATTGGTTTCCTAAACTCAAGATCCTTGTTTTCCTCTCCATTGGGAGTGTTTTAATCCCATTTGCTAAGGTTTTCATTGAGGATTCACAAATGTTGACTTTTTAGGGTTTCTTGGGAAAATTTTAGGGCTTTTGTAGATTTGGAGCTTGAAGCTCTAAGGCTTGGTTTAAGGAGTGATTTTGATCTTATCTTGGCTAAAGGCAAGTATATTTCAACAATTATGTGATGATTTCTCTCATTCGTTCTATTTCTTGATTTCCCTTTTCGTGTTATTCTCCTTTAGTTTATGGTTTGTTTTGATTTAATGGAACATCTTAATAGTTAGCTTAATTTATGTGGTGGTTCTACCATGCATTGGAAGTTTGCTCTCAATTTGGTTTCTTGTAAAGCTTTGTTTCATTGTGTTCAAATGGGTGTTCAAGAAATGGAAAAGAACTTGGATTCTTTTAAAAAGTGTTGAGTTTGTGTTAATTTAATGATTATGGATGATGGTTTAATGATTTGTGGAGGTTGAGAAGAGGCCCAATATGTTGTAGAAGTGTGTATGGAAGAAGGGAATGAAAGGGGATGGAAATGATCAAGAAAGGAGGAAGAAAAACAAAAAAATAGAGTGATTCCTGCACTCGGGCCGGACTGGGCAGGCCCAGTCCGCTCGAGCGACCCACTGGGTCGCTAGAGCGGACCAGGCACTGTCTGGGTCCGCTCGAGCGACCCACTGGGCCGCTCGAGCGACCCAGCTACTGTCTGGGTCCGCTCGAGCGGACCTGGGTCCGCTCGAGCGGACCTGGGTCCGCTCGAGCGAGCCCAGCTCAGTCTGGGCTCGGGTTTTGGGCCTGTTCTCAGGGCTCCTTTGGGCCTGTTTTAAGGTCAGTTCTTGGACCAGTTTGAGACCTATTGATGGGCTATTTCAAGACCTGACTTTGGACTGTTATATGGCCTGAATCCTGGGCTGCTTTAAGGACTGAATTGGGCCTGATTAGTGGACTGTTTGAGCATTGGGGAAGGACAGTTGTGGGCCTGATTAAGAAGGGATTTAAACCTACACTTTTAAGGACACATTCTATATAATTTCAAGCCCACTTCGGGCCTATGTCCAAGCTCAATTCAGCCCCAAACTCTCTCCTATAAGTGAAGCCCATTCAACCTTTTACAAGCCTAGAATCCATGGCGAGAAGTGTCTTGGACTATGGCCAATACCACTTGAAAAAACCTCAAGTCTAAATGTACGTTTAATCCCTCATGATTGTCAATGATCTTCGGTGGCACCAAACCACTTTCTTTTAATGACAATAAAGGGGTCAAATGTATATCGAGACTACCCGCTTAGTCGACCGACCCATCATACATTCTTTTGTGTAAAAGACTTTTGTTTTTGGTTCTTTCTCCAATTCTTTTATTGTTTTGAAGTGGGTTACCCCCATACTTTAGAAATGATGAAACTACTCACTTGTTTTGCTTGGCTTTGCCCATATGCATTTGTTTGGAGTAGTTCTCTATCGACTTTGGAAATGTATCTTATAAATAGAATTGCATTTCTTCGAGGTTTCGGATTTTCACTAAAATGGCACCACTAGGCTTAGGTCACCTTGTCGGACTGATCATCCGGCTTGGGGTCTTTATTTTGTTTGCCAGCTGCAGTTTGGATTCTGTCTGTACCGACCATGGCAACGGTAATTATCCGGTCCCACGAGTAGTGGCTACGGTTCTGTCTGATAACGACTATGTCGTTCCGGTTCCACGTTTAGTGGCTTCGGTTTGTCTGCTCCGGTTACTTCGGTAACAGGAGAATATAGCTTTATGTGGGTTGCCAGTGTTTTTATGCATTGATGTTCATCTCATGGCATTTATTTATGTCACTCATCATGACATTGGATTTGTAAACCATCGAGACGTATCTTCTATCTTCACTTTGACATTGTTATTAATCGTGATTTAATCGTTGATCTTACTTATCATGTTTTGTTTCGCTCTCATCCTATTATTGTTGTAATTGCTTGCCAGACCGTCGTGTCTGACTCTCTTTTGTTTGGTGTCAGATGTCGAGCCCCTCGCGGTTGAGGCGCATTTCGAGGCGGAACCTATAGTTCCAGCGGAGGGCGAGTGGCGGCCCGATGATGTCAATTAGACGTCGGGTTGCCTTGGAGCTGCGATCACATTTTGGGGATTTCATGATATACATTTTGGGTTTTTGTCATGGCCACTGTTGGCTTATTTTCTTTTGGGGAAAAGTTTGTAATTAATGATCTACTTTACTTTTGTGTCAACTTTAAACTAACTTTGGGGCCTACAGTAAATGTTTCTCTTTTGATGCTAGTCTCTTGCGTTCTCATTTTTATACCCGTTTGAGAGACTTTTATGTTTGCTACAATGCTTCCGCGTAATTCATTTGTATGAAAGTGATTCTTATATATCACTATTGGATCGGATTCCGTGAATCCTTACCGCGGAAACCTGTGGGAAACTAGCGTGTGCGGGCGGAATTTTTCGGCCCGTCGCGCCGCGTCCCCGGATTAAGGCCTCGTTTAGCGGGACCTCGGTCCGGGGGCGTGACACCTGGTCCATGGGCAGGTCGACCTGGTACACTGCAGGTCGACCCTGGGACCAGAATTCCCATTTTTTCTCATACTTTAAAGTGATTCTTGAGGGGATTCTTTTGGGCCATTAAATCAAGCATGGAAACATGATTTTAAATCATTCTAAGAGGTTTAAAATCATGAAATATAAAAAGCCTAAAATGATTAGAAAGTTTTAAAACCATAGGCTTGCTTGATTTATAAAACTCTTTTTCAAATTGAATGCATCCAAGATTAAAACCAAAACATGCATGAAACATATGATTTACAAGATTTAAAACAATGCATGTGTAAATCAAGATTTCAAGATTTTCTAAATCAATGCATGTGTGTGAATTCAAATGATGAATAAAATGAATGATGCATCCATCAAATTGCGATAAACAAAAACCTAACAGGGTACCCCCCCCCAAGGTCCTTGCCTTCTCCTTCTGCCTCCAATGGCTTAGACGTGGCTTTTCAGCCTGTCTACTTAGTTTTTTATCGAACATAAGACCTCCTTTTGGTCTTTGTCCTCTAAAAACCTGAGGTTATAGCCAAGCCAAGCGAATCAATAGCATCCTCTGTTCTCATCTGCATGGATGATAGCGAAGTCCACACATGGCTTGCGACCGTCAATCTGAGCGGGTCCTCCACAATCTCCTGAGAAGTTAGATCCTCCTTTTCTTGCTTTTCATTGTAGTTTGTATTTTTCTAAAAGAGACAAAAATCACAACTCTTGTCTTTTATTATTGATAAGAATTATAAATCGGCTATAAACACCAAAATCGGCTATAAATGCCAAAAAAATCGCCTTTCACGGCAAATCAAAAAATTGTCTCTTTTCTTAAATATATGTGCAATGGAAAACTTGAAAGAAGTTGATTTCCTTTTTACTTGCGAAGGTCGATCTTCGGATCACCACTTGTAATTCCAAGTAAAATAAAAAATATGGTACACCCACACAAAGAAATGTTGATGCCCGCCTCTGCCCCCGGTTACGAGACTCCCACGTCCGCCGACCCCGGTAGAACCGAGCAGGAGCGCGGTCCATCAGGCTGGCACACCCGGTGGGACCCGTTCATTTGAGAACACGATGCTAGAAATGAAATATTTGCATATCATATCTATTGCTCTATGCTTATACTTCTTTTCTTGATTCTTTGGCTACTTTCTAATTGGTGGCCTATGTTGGATTCCGCATCTAAAAAAAAATGAGATGAGATTTTTTGGAAATTTCTAATTCTTTGAATTTATTTCCACTCTTTCTCTTTTCAAAAATAAAAAAAATAAAAAAAATCAGATTTCTCATTTTGGATTCAAAATTGAGAAACTTTGGTCCTTTTCGTTTCGTCTCTGTGCTCGCGGAAATCGTTGAGCCGGTTCGAATTGTGGAAATGGCCATTGTTTTTCTTCGATGAGTTCATTAGAAATTAAAAAAAATCAGATTTCTCATTTTGGATTCAAAATTGAGAAACTTTGATCCTTTCCTTTCATTCGTGTGCTCGCAGAAATTATTGAGCCTGTTCGAATTAGGTTTTGGGCCATCGTTTCTCTTCGATGAGTTCATTAAAGATCTAAAAAAAAATAAAAACAAAAAAAAACGACATAGACCACTAAGGTTAAACCAACTGTGTTCTTTAATCATGGTTAATTCAAGAAAAGCCTTGTCCAGAGTGTGGAGACGGCTTGACTGTTCTAGGCAAGGGTCCTCCAAACGGGTTCATTAAGTAATCCTACCCTTACCTGGGGGCAATTCTGTCAATCGAGATTTCATAAGGCCAGGTTAGGAGGCCTATGTGTACTCTCTCGTCTTTTAAATAAAAAAATTTCAAAATAAAATTTTTTAAAATAAAAATTTTAAAATTAAAAATTCAAAAAAAATTTTAAAAAAAAATTCTTTAAAAAAATTAAAATAAAATAAATAAATAATTTTAAAAAAAAGATTTTTTTTTTAATAAATCTTTAAAAATAAAATCTTCGAAAAAAAACTTCCGTCATTTTGGGTTTAGATTGGAGAAATCTTGGTCTTCTCCTTTCTGAGCACTGGCGCTCGCGGAAATCGTTGAGCCCTGTTCAGATTGGAGTACCTTTTGCTCTCTTTGATGAACCCGATATTCGCCTTTCAATAAAAAATCGTCATTTTTGGATTCAGATCTGAGAAATTATGGTTCATTTCCTTCTGAGTACTGGCACTCGCGGAAATCGCTGAGACCGTATTTGGATCAGAATACCATCTGCTCTCCTTGATGAATCCAATCTTGACCTTTCAAAATAGAGAATCTCATCTCATGGATGCGGTCTCAAAACATTTGTGTCTAGCGGTACTAGTACGCCCTATTAGGGTCTACTGTATTCGCGACCGGCACATTTGTAACTCCAACTTTATATTCTTCTTACCTCGATCAAGCTCTGCTTCTCGATAAGTCGAATTTAAGTTCACAATTGCTTCTAGCAGTCAATGGGACACTCATTCCGGGCTTACCATACATGCGATCAGAACAATTGTACACTCTATGGCGTTTTGCCTTCTTCATATTACTTGGGTCATCTCCCTCGAGCAATTTGAAAAGACAAAAACATAGAACTTCCCATTTACGGTCATTATATTCTTGTGATTACTAATGGATGTGGTCTTCTTTCAGAAACTTTTCGAAAACTAACAATGGCAGCTTCACTAACCATTACCTTCGACGAGAACAAGCACCAACTTATGCTTCAACAGAAGCAAACCACGCGCACCTACAAGCGCCCCATCAACTGCCGAAGCGTCAACTCCCTCGGCAACTCTCTGAACTCCGGGTCGACCTCGACTCCCCGGACTATCGTCTTTGGGATGCTGGGACCATTCCCACTTCCCGAGGAACAAACTGCTCCGTCCATGAAGCAGAAACTCACCTCTCAATGTGTCACTACCGTGACACCAAAGGCGATCACTCGAAGGCCCGAAGCCCGTGGTAGCCCCACGAAGCCTCGACCCATAAACGACCAGGTCTATCCCAAGACTTGGTCCCTAAGACCTTCACCAAAACAAAGAAGGTCCCAAACATCCACCAAGCCAGCATACCTGGCCCCACTCAAGGAGAACCAGTTCTACCCTCTTGCTTACATGAAAGAGGAGAGACCCATCTCCAACCTGACTCCCAAGTCATCCCAGCATGAGCCGGCTTGTTCCTATAAGCCCAAAATCAGATCATGCATCACAAGGCCTCTACAAGCACTTACTAAGGCTAGGGCTGCACAGAACCGGACCGCAGACCGGACCGGGCCACAAAACCGGACCGGACCGGATTTGTGGTCTTAGCGGTCCAAATCCGGTCCGGTCCGGACCGGACCGGACCGCATTTCTTAAAATAATAAAAAAAAAATTTCATATAGATGAGCCCATGAGGCATGAGCCCAACACCCATTTGTAAAACCCATCATTCATTCATTTGACATTTGCCCACTTTTTAGATGTGAGGTGAAAATGAAAAAAAAAATGAAAAAAAAAGTGAAAAAAAAATGAAAAAAAAAATGGAAACCGGTCCGGACCACTTTAAGTGGTCCAACCGGACCGGTTTGGACCGGTCCGGTCCTTCATTTTAGGCCGGACCGGAAATCCGGGTGATCACCCCTAGCTAAGGCCTACAAACCTACAGTTCGACCCTTCATATCTATGGGGGCTGAACTTGAAAATTTTAAAGCTTCGCTGCAACAGGCGAAGGACCAGGTTCACATCCTGTCCTTGCCCAGTTACAAAGAAGACAGGCTCGGCTGCTGCGCCCGAGGGAGCACATCCTTCGTTGTCAAAGCCCAGCCAGAGCTGACCGAAGCTCAAATTGCTAGTCGCATACGCCGCCGCGCGTCGTATCGACAAAAGAGATTAGAGAAGCAAAGGATCCAGTCCCCTACACTTCAAGTCTCTCCCAAATGGGTCGAAAAAGAAAGACCCAACCAAGTTGCTGCCGTCCATATGGTTGGAAAAACCAGAAGACGCCAAAAGTCAGCAACAAAAATCCATGTCCGACGTCCGGTGACTCGCAGCGTCTCCAGGACAAGAAGACATTCAGAAGAATCCCCTGCTCCTTCAAGCAAAGGACAGCAGAGTGATCCTTCCTTTAGCTGTTCATCAAAAAGAATGAGCCCCAGTTCAGTCACCAGGACAGTTTCTTCATTCGAATCACGAAGGATGAACGTCCTGGCTACAAATTCTGAGCCACCACCTCGCAATCCACCTCAAGATGATGTGATCACACGCATCCAGCAGTTGGAACAAGGCTAGCAGAGAATTGAAACTCTGATAGAAAACCTTCTCCTCGCCTTCCAAAATCAGGTGAACAATGAACCCCCTCCGAATCATCAAGACGATGAGGTAAATGGAGAAGAAAATGAGTCAAGCGCCCTTACCAAAAAGGACGTAGACAGTATCCTCGCCAAACCAAAAGAAGAGGATATACTCAAGGAGCATGGGATCAAGCCACCATATCCCTTATGGATGGACTCGATCCCGTTCCCCACAAAATTCAAACATCCTACTCTCCAAACATATACGGGGAAAGGATCAGCCAGACAGCACGTCATCCACTTCAAGATCTTGACAGGAGCTATCACGGATCAAGATGCACTCAAGATCCGCCTCTTTGCAAGTACCCTAAAAGGTACGGCCTTCGATCCACTCTGCCGGAGGACTCCATTCAAAATTGGGCCATGCTAGAGACACGCTTCCTGACTCACTTCAAAGGTGAGGATCATCCCGCTACTATGGCTCAGCTGTGCAGCCTAAAACAGGGGGAGAATGAGTCAACGTATGACTTCATTCACAAGTGGAAAGCAATGGCATACAAATGCTCTGATGTATTGCCACAAGCGTCGCTAGTCGACATCTGCCGAAACAACATGAGAGCTAGAATCCGTTCCATGATCATCGGCAACAAATCAAAAAACCTGGGAGAACTCCTAGAAGCTTCCATGGAAGCTGAAACGGTGATTAAAGACCTCAACAGTCAGAAATTATCAAAAAAAGAGCCAACCGCCATTGCAACCTCTAAACCAAAGAAGAAAGAGGTCCTCAATGTGCAAACCAAGTCAGCTCCTCAGACACCAAAGAAAGCTGAAAACAAAGCTGCTGGTAAGAGACCTGAACTCTCATATGCCTTCAAAGAACGAGTAGAGAAGAAATACCCGTTTGATGATGTTGATGAAATATTCGGGGTTCTTATTGCAAACGGCAAGCTCACCTTGCCTGAACCAAAAAGACCGGGTGATGTTGGTAAAACCAACGATCCTCGGTACTGTCCATACCACCAGGTGATCTCACATCCTCTCAATCAATGCTTCGTTGTGAGAGAGAAAATAAACGAGATGTGGAAAAACGGAGTCATCACCTTTGACAAAAAACTATGGGTCTGCCTCCGTCAACATGGTGACATGTGGACAAACATCAAAATCACTGAAGAAGAAGATCACTACTTCCTTCAAGGTGATAAACTCAATCCAAGCGTCCGAGGAACTGGTTCCTTACCCGACACCAGACGGACAACCCATATGGGTACATCCCGATCTCCTGGAAGATGAAAATTGGGAGGTCGTGAAAACAAAGCCTATAACTCAACAGCGAAGGCAGGCTAGGAAACATCTCCTCAAGCTCAAACGGCAAGAGAAGACCCAGCCAAAACAAGAAGTCAAAGAAAAGGCAGAGGCTTCCTCTACCACTTTGCTGGAGGCAATAAAAACATCCCTTCCAGGAACTTCAAAGGGGGTAAGAAAATTCACTCTTAGTGATTTCATGCCACCTCAATTCAAAGAAGCCACGCAGGAGGCATCATACTCTTGCAATTCGGTAGTTGGATTCTCCATTGATGGATACGAGTCCAGCGACACCGATGATGGATTCGAATCCAACTACACAGACAAGTGGGAGGAGTCCCTTGAAACAGGAGAATATCTCTCCGGTCAAGAATGGGTTCCTGAGACTCATCTTATGCCAGTAATCTGGTATAACCCCCTACAGCCACAAGGATCCTGGTCTGATGATGAAGAAGATCAAGAGGCTGTACAAGAAAATGTTGCTGACCCAGCACCTCTCATTGCTCCAGTGGAAATCAACCATGTTGAGCCACAAAGAGTTGATGAAGAAGAACATTTGGCTCCCATGCCTGATCTCGAAGAATATGCAAGGATCTTGCAGCGTCTCGCTCTAGAACAAGAGCAAGACCGTGTCAACGAGCTTCCTCGCAATCCAGAGCCTGAAGTCTATGAAGACCATCAGGTATATCCTCCCTTAACTCCTGAAAATGGAGAAAATTACTGGATAGACGATCCTCTTACATCCGAGGATGAGTCTGACTCCGATCAGACAACGTCTCCTGTAATGTGATAATTCAGGATTATAACTCTTCCAAAGCATCGTTTGATGAGAGCACTTATACTCCGGCGACGCCTAGCAATGTATCTTCTGGAGCCACCTCATCTCACGTGACTTTCACTGAGATGACACTCTCTCAGGTTTCTTCTCCTGAGACTGTGACTTCAAAGTTCACACCCTTCCTGACTGAAGAATTCCCAGTTATTGATGCTTGGGATGATGAATTGGTCAATAAAGAATAAAGGTTGCTGGATGCTGTTCAGGACTTATTCCCGGAAAATGCTCCATGCAACACAATCACTAAGGATGGTAACTCTGCTGCAAATACATCCTCAGTAAATGAAAAACGACGGCCTCTTGATCCTGAAGACATTCTTCCAAACGAAGACCCTTTTCAAGAAGCTCTCGAAGTTGGTAGAGGCACCCGCTCTGGCCGGGACTACCACAAAAATTACAACCAATCTTCCTTTACATATGTAAATCCTTCGGGAAAAGATGTTCTAAGCGCCGCTAGTGGCAACAATGATGAACATGCAGGCCCTAAGGAGATTTCAAGTATGACTTGCTTGAACACTTCAAGCACATACCTGCACGTCTACACATCCTAGATTTATTGCGAATGTCTCCGCACACTCGTGATAATCTCATTTCAGAATTACAAAAGCTGAATGAGGATGTCGACAAACATGCCCAGCAAGTCCTCCAAATTGAAATGGATTACCTGGTCAAAAACTCATAAGCTTCCTCAAGGGGAGAAAAGAAGAAAACTGAGGGATCATGTATTGAATGCCTCTTGGTTAAAAAAGCAGCCAGTGCAACCATCGCCTTCACAAAGGACGACCTCCTACTTGGCGAAACCAGGCACAACCGACCCCTGTACTTCACAGGGTACATCAAGGAAATGCCTATGCACAGAGTTCAGATCGACCCAGGTTCTGCACTCAACCTCATCTCCACTTCGGCTCTCGAAGAGTTGGGCATCCCACCCAGCAAACTGAGCCACACATCTGTATCTATATTTGGATACGATGGGAGTACTCAAAGGCCTATCGATAAAATCAAGTTCAAGTTGCAGATCGGTGATCTTATCTCTGAGGTCACTGTGTATGCAATAAAAACCCCTTCATGCTACAACATCCTTCTCGGACGCCCTTGGATCCACGAGAATGGTATTGTCCCTTCAACTCTACATCAATGCATCAAGTTTGTTGGCGACGACGGCATGATACATCGAGTCTTTGCGGATAGAAAACCCTTCAAAGGTAAAGAAGTCCACTTTGCAGACTCACAGATGTATGAAGGTGAAAGAAAAGAAGAGGACACAGCACCCTTTGCCGAAAATCTCCAGAAAGATAAAGGCAAGGCTCCTCAACAATCACCGGAAGAAAACAAACCATCCGGTAAATTTGAAGAGAGCATTCAAACTCCCTTCATCATCTCCCTCAAACCTTCAAAGCCTTTGGTCATCACAACTAAAGTGAAGAAGGCAAAGCAAAGGCCTGGGGGCAAATTTGTTGTCTCTTTCGTGTCTATCATGCAAGACACGGATTCGGATTTGGAGCCAGAAGATGACACATCGTCAAGCCAAGCTGACACTCAGCAAGTTCAGCCTGCTCTTACTCCAATGGAGACAACCTCTGACATAGAAGATCCTACGTCAGCTTCCTTCATTGTTCCAGCAACTTCAGCAAAGGAAAAACCGATCTTCTTCCATAGATCGGATGCTTCTTCATCAAACTCCATGCTTGAACCTTTCCAAAATGAAGGTATGCCTCAACTATCCTTATATAGTCATGTGGCACAAGCTATTATGAAGAAAATGGCTTGATGCTCAAAACCCAGTCGGTTTGGGAGAAGGACGCGGTATTCTCACGCCATTGGGGCCCGTCTTGACCAAAAGCCAGCTGGAAGATTGGAGACTCTACGGTTATGTAGAAAAGTCTTCACATGGGCTAGGGTACGATCCCGGCACTCCTCTGAGATAGTTGACACAAAGGCTTAAAAGTCAATTTACTGACCAAGCCTCAACATCTCAAGTCCATGAAGACATCGATCTCCCTGGATATCTTTTCGATGAGTCACCTGACAAAGATCCAAGAAGCTCATCCAATTGGTACGATTTCTCTGACAATGAAGAGGAGTTGTCCGATGGCACAGACGTGTGGTCTTCTGATCCAGAAGAACCCTCATCTCCAAAAGAAGTAGCCTACTTCAACCCGGTTTCAACAGGCGATTGGGATCATCTCATAACAAGCCTTACGGAAATTCCCGATCAAGAAGACCCATGGAAAGGAACAAAGCCTTGGTCTGGAAATGCCCTTGAAACCCCAGAAGGTTTCGTTGAGATGGAAGCCTCCGAAAATATTGTGGAGGAACCACCTTCGAACCTTCCAATAGAAGATCCTGTTCAAAAGATAGACTTAAGAACACCAGATAACCCACGTCCTGTATTCATAAGCAAGAATAAAAAGGATGATGAGTTACCCGAGTACATCACCTTTCTTCGTGAGTTCGTTGATTGCTTTGCATGGTCTTATGCTGAAATGCCTGGTTTAGACCCCAAAATAGCGGTCCACAAACTCAATATTCAAGAAGACATCAAGCCTGTCAAGCAGGGTCAAAGAAGATTCCATCCAGATGTGATGGATAAAATTGAACAAGAAGTTCAAAAACTCAAAAACGTCGGCTTCATCCGTGAGGAACAACATCCTGAATGGTTGGCCAACATTGTCCCCATGACAAAGAAATACGGGCAGATTAGGGTCTGTATTGACTATAGAGACTTGAATGGCGCATGCCCAAAAGATGAATTTCCGCTCCCCATACCGGTGGTAATGATTGATAATACCTATGGATTCGAGCGAATGACATTCATGGATGGTTTCTCTGGCTACAATCAGATAAAGATGCATCCTGAGGATGAAAAACATACATCCTTTCGGACCCCATTTGGCGTGTATTGCTACACTGTCATGCCATTTGGTCTGAAAAATGCTGGTGCCATATATCAGAGGGCTATGATGAAGATATTCCAAGATATGCAGCACAAGACGGTCGAATGTTACGTTGATGACCTCGCCGTCAAAAGCAAAAGAAAAGAAGATCATCTCGAAGACCTTCGAGAAGTCTTCCTCCGGCTTCGCAAACACAAACTGCGAATGAATCCTTTGAAATGCTTCTTCGGCGTCTCGTCGGGTAAGTTCCTCGGATTCTTAGTTCGGAAAGCTGGAATAGAGCTTGACCCCATAAAAGTCAAAGCCATTCTAGAAATGCCCTCTCGAAGAACCTTGAGAGAACTCAAAGGGCTTCAAGGGAGATTGGCCTACATCAGACGGTTCATCTCCAATCTTTCGGGGAAATGCCGTCCATTTTCCCGGTTGATGAAAAAAGGTGTAAACTTTGTCTGGGATGCTGACTGTGAAGATGCTTTCCAAGACATCAAGTCATACCTAACAAAACCTCCAGTGTTAGCTGCTCCTACCACTGGAAAACCATTCATCTTGTACACAAGAGCCCTTGATCACTCTTTGGGAGCTCTGCTTGCGCAAGAAAATGATCAAAGAAAAGAAGCTGCTCTATATTACCTCAGCCGCATGCTAATAGGTGCAGAGCATCGCTACTCTCCAGTCGAAAAAGAATGTCTTGCAGTGATGTTCGCCGTACAAAAGCTGCGTCACTACTTGCTTCCAACACAGTCTACCTGGTCTCGAGAGTCAACCTCTTGAAGGTCCTTGTCACAAAGGCAGGTTCTCTCAATGCTCGACTGGCAAAATGGTCCATCCTTTAGTCACAATTTGATATTAGGTATGTACCACAAAAGGCAATCAAAGGGCAAGCTCTAGCGGACTTCCTCGCAGAGCATCCATTGCCTAAAGATTCTCTGCTCAGAGATGATCTCCGAGACGAACTAGTCTACAATGTGGAGACTTTCTCACAAAGTGCTTCCTGAGACATGTACTTTGACGGTGCAACCAGCACAAATGAAAAGAGACAGCTGATCTCGGGAGTTGGCATCCTCTTTGTTAGCCCCGACAAATATATGATTCCACACACTTTCTCGCTAGTAGAACCATGCACAAACAATGCAGCTGAATATCAAGCTCTGATCCTAGGATTGGAACTCGCCATCGAATCCGGTATCACCATGATGGAAGTCTTTGGAGACTCTCAACTGATTGTCAACCAGATGAATTAGAAATTTGAAGTCACGAAGCCTGATCTGCTGCCTTACTACAACAAGGCACAATCGCTTCTGCAAAAGTTTGACATCTGTCACATCACCCACATTCGTAGAGGTGAAAACATACGTGCAGATGCCCTGGCTAGACTTGCCGCATCTATGGCAATCCAGGAAGGAGAAAACATGCAAATCACAGTGTGCGAAAGAAGAATCCTTCCTCCTCTTAACACACATCAAGCAGTTGCTGAATGCCACCAAGTGGTTGGAAGTTGGATTTCAATCCTTCAAACTTCGATCGGCGACTGGAGGGATCCGTTCATTGATTACATTATGTTCGGAATCCTACCTGAAGATCCAAAAGAATGGGTAAGCATCCAAAGGCGAACCCCAAACTTTCATTTGGATATTCCTTCAAAAATCCTTTACATGAAATCCTTCAACGGAGTACTTCTACGCTGCTTGTCACAACAAGAGGCTAAAGAAACGCTCAAAGAAGTTCATGCTGGTCTTTGCGGAGCTCATCAGGCTGGTCCCAAGCTCTATGATCAGATAAAAAGGTTAGGTTATTATTGGCCTACCATGGTAGCTGACACAATGCAATTTGCTAATCGTTGCCAACAATGCCAAGTTCATGGAGATTACGTTCACATGCCTCCAGAATGGCTACATCCTACAGTGATTTCATGGCCTTTCGAAGCCTGGGGTATGGACATCATAGGTCCTATTTCTCCCCCTTCGAGCAAAGGTCATCGCTTCATCTTCGCCGCTACGGATTATTTCTCCAAGTGGTCTGAAGCATTTGCGTTCAACGAAATGAAGACCTTATCAGTCCTTCAGTTCCTGCGCACCAACATCATTTGTCGCTTCGGCATACCCAAAAGATTCATCCATGATAACGGACCGCAATTCCGGGATCATCGATTCTACAGGTTCTGCGACAACTACAAGATCCAAAGCCGTCCTTCGACTCCATACAATCCGGCAGGAAACGGATTAGCAGAAGCTTTCAACAAGATACTCTGCAAAATCCTCAAGAAGATGGTCTCTAGTCACAAAAGAGACTGGAGCGACAAACTATTTGAAGCTTTGTGGGCCTATCGAACCACAGTTCGAGGACCAACCCATAGCACACCATTCTCCTTGGTCTATGGATACGAAGCTATCGTGCCCTTGGAAGTACAAATTCCTTCCTTAAGGGTATCTTTGCAAAATGATATGACTCAAGAAAGCAATGTCAAATTGCGACTCCATGAGCTGGACAATCTCGATGAGAGACGGCTCGAAGCTCAACAAAGCATTAAACTTTACCAAGCATGCATGGCAGGATCTTTCGACAAAAAGGTTAGGCAACACGCCTACAAAAAGGGTGACTTGGTTCTTGCGGTAAAAAGACCAATGGTCTTCGCTCACAAGTCCAAAGGCAAATTTGAGCCAAAATGGGAGGGACCTTATGTCATCGACAAGGTTTTCTCCAACAGCGCATATGCACTCCTAAACATGGAGGGTGACAGATGTATGCTGCCCATCAACGGTAAGTTCTTAAAGCGGTACTACCCTTGAAGACGTACCCAACTTGGTAAGAGCAATGCCTGTACGGCCAAAAACCGATTTCCAACTACACGCTCGCTAAACCCACCTTTTTTAGAATTTTCATGTCAAATGTTGAAATTTCTAAAAATTTAAACAATGCTTACTTTCATCGTTTCATTGTTCAAAAATCCAAGTTTAGGAACCTTTCCCTAACTTGAACTCAAAATTCATGGTTTGAAACAAAATCCGGATTCAGGGATTTCCACCCTAGTCCACCCTACCTTTTACCGCCTAAATGGTTTTAGGTCAAAACTTATGACCCTCGTGTCTTTAAACAAAAAAAAAAGGTTTTTCAAAAGGCCGCGGGGAAGTGATGCTTATTCGATACTCACACAAATCGGAAGCATACGAACCACGTTCGACACTTCCAAAATTGCAGGGAAGCGACATTTCGTCGATACTTGCAAAATCTAAAACCGTGGAGATGCAACATTTCAATTGATATCCACAACCCAAATTTCAAAGGTTCGAAAAAACCTAAAAAACCATGGAGACGCAACATTTCAGTTGATATCCATAACCCAAAGGTTTGAGAAAACCACAAATTTCAAAAATCATGAGGAAACGACATCAAGTCAGTACCCGCAAAACAAAAAATTTTGAAAAGCAAGGATGCGACATTCCATCGATACTTGCATCCAAATCCGCGAGGATGCGACATTCCATCGATACTCGTAACCGAATGAGCAAGGATGCGACATTCCATCGATACTTGCAAGAACATTCAGCAAGGAGGCGACTTTTAGTCGATACTTGCATTTTTGAAAACCAAAACCGGCTATAAATGCCACCAAAATAGGCTATAAATGCCACAAAACAAACCGGCTATCAATGCCACAAATCAAAACTTGGTTTTCAAAAAACCCGGCTATAAATGCCACCAAACTCGGCTATCAATGCCACAAAAAACTGGCTCTTATGCCACAAACAAAATCTGGCTCCCATGCCAAAACAATCATTTGACAAAAGATTTTCACAAAATGACAACCTTTTGATCAAATCTCATTTAGCAATTACTTTTATCACAAAAAGATTTAAGTGAGCGTAGGGAAAACAATAAAAAAAGTGCATCCCATTTAGCAATTACTTTTATCACAAAAAGATTTAAGTGAGCGTAGGGAAAATGAAAAAAAAAAGAGCATCCCATTTAGCAATTACTTTTATCACAAAAAGATTTAAGTGAGCGTAGGGAAAATGAAAAAAAAAGAGCATCCCATTTAGCAATTACTTTCATCACAAAAAGATTTAAGTGAGCGTAGGGAAAACAAAAAAAAAAAAAAAAAAAAAGAAAGTACCAAAAAAATGCATGTGGTACCAAAAAAAAAGAAAGTGTTCACAAGCACTACAAAAAAAATACCAAAAAATACATGTGGTACAAAAAAAAAAGAGAAGGATAGTTTCTACTACAAAAATCAGGAGTTCAGCCAAAAATGGTCTCCAGCCAAGAGTTCAGCTCCTCAAGCAAACTTTTGGCCTCAGCCGTCAGGGATTCCAAGGCACGCTTCTTCAGGAACCTACCATGAGATGCTGGAGAATGCTGCAATCATTCTTTCACACCGGGAAGCTTATCCCGAGCAGTTTGCCATCGTTTGCTTTCTTGAGACTTCCTTTCAAGAACTCGATTGGCGTCTGCAACCCAGCGAATCAGAGCACCCTCCCTGTCGCGTGCCTCTGTTATTGCAGCCCACTTGGCAGCGACTTATGCCTGCAGATGCTCAAGACGTTTCCTGGCCTCATCGACCTCCCTATCAAGGATGTTAAGGTCATGTGTCAGCCCAATGATGGCTAGCTCTTCTAAGTTCTTCTCTCGCACTATCTGCTTCCTGCTTTGTGTAGCCTCATCCAGGTTAGACTGAGCCTAATCCGCAGGGTCCAGGAACATCTCCTTGAAGAACTGGTCGTCAGGAAGACCCATGGTCTCAAACCACATGTCACCCAGCACAATGATCCTATCAACGATCGCCCTGGCACCTGTGACATCCAGACCAGCCTCTTCGGCATCACTGAGAATCTCCTGCACATGCTGGATCATGCCAAATCCGGCATCCAAGTGTCTAGAAAGGAGAGTCTCAATCCAAGAGCCCAGAACCCGCACCACCACCTTCTTCGCAAAAAGAAGAGATGGCCCAGCTGACGATTCGCCCAACTCCGTTGGTCGGCTGCTCATGTCATCACTCGTTGGAAGAGTAACAAAAGAACTCTTTCCAGTTGGAGCTGCTGAAGAAGTAACCTCAGCACGAGGTATCTCCTCAACATTGTCAGAACTGGTCCCAGGAGCCTCCACCTCTGGATCGACCTCTGGCATCCCTTGCTCTGGTTCCGAAAGAAGCGACGGACTCTCCTCTGTCACCACAAAACCTGCCAAAGAAACACAAAAAGGTATGAATATGATCCTGTTTGAAAATCATTATCAGGGTTATTACTGCAAAATACCTTCTTCGACGACTGGCGGAAGACTCTCTTCCTCCATGAACTCATTGGAAGCATCATCAACATTTGCGTCCATCGATGGTTCAAAGTCATCGGAATCCTATGCCAAGTCAGCAGACAAGAAAAATGTTAGCAAACCAAGTCACAGACAAAACAAAAAAAAAAAAAAGAAGAAAGCAAAAGAAGTCATACCAATTGGAGATTCTGGAACCACTCCAGAGTCCCTCGGTTCTTCTTCTGGTGCCACAACTGAATCCGTCACCGCCTCATCGGTAGGAACCTCAGGCATCACCAAGTCTTCCACTGCTAAAAAAAAGAGAAGAAAAGCAGAAACAAGAAGCAAATCGGAACATGGAAAAATCCCATGAAAAGAAATGAAAAGAGAAAAATGAAGAATCATACCTTCACCGATGGTCTCTTTTTTCTCGGCTTCTCTTCTCTGGAGGCTCGTCAGCATCCCCTGGCGCCTCCTCATTGACAGCAAGAGGTACTTCCAAGTTAGGAGAGTCCTCATACTGCCCCTTACTGTGATGATGACTCCTACTCCTCTTACTTCTGTGGGCTCGCTTCCTAGAAGACCCTGCCCCACTGTCAGAGTCAGGTCTCCCACTTGACTCCTCACTGGATGGTCTACTCTTGCCAGTAGACTCCACGGAAGCTTGCCTTTGCGCCGCTTGCATCCAAGCACCAAGTTCGGCTTCCTCCTGTTCTAGCTGCTCTAAAGCCTCATCAGGTATTTCTCGAACAGCTTCAGAACCAATGACGCCCTGGTCACCGAGAAAGCCTATCTTGTGCTTCTCTCCAGAAAGGAAGGCCCAAACTTCCTCTCGTCGGATGCCATACGACTTTCCAAGGCCCTTTCCAGATGCCAGCTTCACATCAAGCTCCTTCTTGGAAAGCCCCCTATACGCCGAAAAGCTCTCCGCGAACCACTTCGCAAAGCCGACAGTCCGGGAAGTCAACAACAGAGGATAAGAGATCATGGCTGTAGTGTCTTCAGCACTATAGAAAGCCCATGCATTTCTCCCGTCCTGTAAACCTTCAAAGTGCTTCACCATGCTTGAAGGCGCTCCAACAACGCCTTGAGAAAAGCCCAACTGCAAAGCAAAGCGATAAGGTACATACGGCTGGATGTCGGCGAAAAGATGTCTACGGTACACCATCATGCCGACACGTATGCTGAAAAGCCACTCCTTCTCTGTGTTTGTCAAGGAGTAATGCCTTCCCGACCCCGCCCTGGTAGAATCTCGGGAGGCACCAAAATCAAAAGCCTTCTTTCGCAACTCCGGAGAAAGCTTTACTGAAGACTGCCCCATCTCGACGTCTCTGAACCGTCGGATCCTCATGCGGGCGAACAAAAATGATTCGGACACGGCTTTGCCCTTAGCCAGTCGAATCATCAGAGGATCATCATCCTGTGCAGTACCCAACCGGTGGAAGCCAGGACAGTGGTACACATACCACGAGTAAAAGATGTGGGCTGAAAATACCCTATTCATTGGAAGCCCAAGCCGAACCAAAAAAGCAGTAGCCTGCAGTTTGGTACACAGGTAGGAGTAGAGAGCTGGCACCAAAGCAAGCTGCTCTCCAAACGCCATCTGACAAGCCGGGAAAATACAATGCGGCCTGATGTGCGTTCCATCTCCTCCAGCAAAAACAGCCTCACCAAGCCAATAAGTGAGGTACACAGCGAGGTCTCTCCGTAGTGCATTGTCAGGACATATGGCGTTTGTACTCGCACAGAAATCTCTCAACTCTTCTTGCATAGCCAAGATCTTCTTCAAGCTTGGATCCTGAGCCCTCGCTTCCTGGGTCGCACTATCATAAGACTCCCTGCTATCAAAGAAGTTGGGGAACGAAGAGCTAGAACTCTTCCAACTGCTGGATCTAACTTTCAAACCCTCCTTTTCCTTCAAAAAATTATAGAAGGCGACGAGCTGAAAGTACAGAAGTCTGAACTCCTCAGACTGCTCCTCAAGGACGATGTCGATCGGCATAAACTCCTCATAGAGTCTGCCAAGGATAGGCAATCCAGTAATGGCGCTCAGCTCCTTTAAAGAGAAACCAATCTCACCATTCGTCACAAAGAAGGTATTGGTTTGTGGAAGGAACGACTCCAACATAGCCATGAAGGCCTCGTCGGAAAAAACCATGGTCTCCCTAAAGGCGCGGACAGCATCAAAAATCACGGCTTCCTTCAAAACGGCGCCACCAATCAGCAGGATGCTATCAGTCCACGACTTCAACTCAGAGTCACCACTGAAACGGCCACAAAGTCGAAATGGCTTCACCCAATTGCTACCGTCACCGCTGAAAATGCCAAGGCCCACCGGTCGTAAATCGACCGACGGATAATCAGAGCCCTGGTAACCGCTGGCTGGCATCAACTGTTGGAAATAGGGTGGGCCTCTAGGATAGGTTTCAAAACTTTTGACCCACTTGATGCAGGGATCAACTATCCAGAAGGCTATAAAACCCAATCCAAGATCTATGTCCTCAATCTCAGCCATCATGATCAGTAAGACAATCTATCTAAAGGATAGAACCAGCAACATATAAGCTACAAATAAATCTACAACATGCAAGGAAGTAGATTATACCTTTGGAGCTCGGTTGTGCTCTAATGGAGAAGTTGCGTCTTTCTTTGATGATGAAATGCTTTCACTAATCAAATAGGAATCTCCAAGACCTCTTGATCTTCCACGCTATGACCCATATCAGATTCTCTTTTTTCTCAAGAAGATGGTGGGATCTCCAAGAGAAAACTACTAGGAACTCTAGGGAGGAACTAGAAAGAGAACTAGAAGAGGGAAGAGAGGAAGAAGCATGTGCAACTATTGCACAAAGGGGCCTTGGGCGTGAATCCCTATGCTAGGATAGTGCATGCATGCCCAGGCCTCCTCTCCTCTATTTATAGCTTTTGCAAGCCCCACTTACTAATTTTCATTAGAAGTCTTACTTCCAAAAATTAGTAACTATCTCTTCTTAATTAAAATAGAAGTCTTACTTTCATTAATTAATTAGTAACTTACCATATCATAATTAGAAGTCTCACTTCAAATATGATTAGTAACTTTCCAATTCCTTTCTAATTAAAATAAAAGTCTCATTTCTACTAAAATTAATAAGTCTACTATTACCACTATTAGAAGTCTCACTTCAAATAGAAATAGTAACTTTCTTTTTAGAGTTCAACTAGAATTATATACTTTCTAATAATTGGGCTAGCGTGGGGACCACTAGGGATTCCTTAGAAAAATGGCTCCAACTGGGACACGCGACCCCACATCTCATGTGTAATCTGGGCCCACAGTTAATTGCAAATAACTCCACTATATAAATGCAATTGAACTCCAGTCTTAGGAATATTATATAGGAGACCCTAAACTTCCACATTACCATAAGTAGACTCCTCTATCAATATCTATGGATCAATTGGACCTGTCTTCCAAACTAGATCCATATCTTATTATCCTTGAGCCCCAATTAATTATAATGATCATAGGTACCTTTCCAATTAACTCTTAATCGGAATGGGTGCGCACTTACCAATGATAAATCCATTAATTGGCACAAGGGGATATTAGAGATAGATTCCATCTTGACCATTGAATGTTCCCACAGCTCTACTACAACGTACCCAAATCACCGAGGTGTTGACCTACAGTTGGCCTCACTCATTGGTGACTCAAAGCAAATGAATAGATAGAAACTTGAGTTTATTAATGTCTCAGGATTGAGAGCCTATTGCTAGGGAATTATAAGAGCAGACTTTAAAGTAAAGACAGTGTTTATAAGGTGCTTCTCATGGTCCTTCAATACATCCAATGTACCAGCACTATGATCCAGAATCTTCCATTCTGATGATCGAGACAAATCACACTATCTCATAGTGATCAAAGTGCTGCAACCTTGTCAGTATGAGATGTCCAGTCTCATCACTAGTTGTGAATATATTTTAAGTATAAGATTTGTCACACATGTCTCCCGTATGTGGATCTCATCCATACACAAGTGTTACATCTAATATACTTGTAGACTCCGGTTCATCTCATGAACCATCATGTCATTCGTATTGGTTATGTGCAAGTATATAATAAATCACCATTCATCTCATGAAAGGAAAGCATGAATATACTGATAAATAAAGAAATTAATCAATTTATTATATCATCTACTGGATTGAGTCCATAAAACTAACATCAACATGTCAATGTCAGTAGGCGATTTCTCCACATATCCAGGAGAACCGCCAACAAAAACCCCGGTCTTGATTACATTTGTCCTTCTAACCCAGCTTGGAGGATCTTCCTGAAAGACCAAGATCGAATCCTAGAGGGGGGGTGAATAGGATGCTACTAAAATTATAAACCACTTCTGAAATTTTGAGCTTTTAGGTGACTTATGCTTTGATGATGGTAAATTAGCTTGAGAATAGAGAGAGTATCTAAGTTAAGCATTCAATATCAAAAGACAACTACAAGCTATCATTCAATCTCACACTCAAACATAAAGTCAACAATCATAAAAGGAAAGGTAAACATCAATCACCACAACACAACCAATTATAGTGGTTCGGCCAAATTGCCTACATCCACTCCTGGTAACCCTACCGGATTTCACTAATCAATTCAAGGTTTAGGATCACCTCAATCCTTACAACCTCAACACTATGCTTTTCAAGGATAAACATAAACCTTTACATCACAACAAGTGCTTTTTGAGGCTAAACACCAACCTTTACAACATAGATTTTTCTCTTAAGTAAAATGCCTATTTATGCATGGATAAGAGAACAAATTAAACACAATGGTTTGCCTCTAGATAGGCTGAATAGAAAATGACAACTCAACTACTAGAAGCATGCATATGAATAATAAAGATTATGACTAATGCATGGACTAGAAAGTATTCTTTCTCTCTTAAAAGGATGACACTTCAAATGATGCAAAAGTTGATAATCATATTTAAGAGAAAGAGTTGTATTACTCAACACATGTTTTTCAAAAGTTCAAACTTGCAGAGAAAAGGAAAATACAATCATAAGATTGACAAAATGGATTTGAAAGCTAACGATCAAAAACGCATGTGAATGAAAAGACTTATGTTGATTTCATAGTGCTAAAGGTTTTCAAAGATCAAAGCATGTTATGAAAAGCAACAACATCTTAAAAAGAGAGCTAACAATTTGGTCATGCTTAAAAGAACACAAAGTTTAGGAATCTAAGCATTAAATAGAAATACAGATTTAGAAAGCACACCCATTTTAAAGATCAAAGATTCAAAAGTTGGAATGCCTTCATAAACCCTTTTGAAAAGCTCTTGAAAAGTTCCTCTCCGTTGGGCTCAAAGGTTCTCAAAAAATCAGCAACTTTTCCCAAAGAGAAAGTCACTTTTTTATAGAAAAAGTGCTCCCAACGGATAGCTCTCAGCTGGCCGACAACTAGGTGTCAGTCAACCGACAGCCTAACGGTCACAAACCAACGGCTATAATTTTGAAAAAAAATGCTAACCAAGAAACACTTGGCGGTTTGACCGACATCATCGGTCGACCGACATGGAACCGACATAGGAACCGATAGCACAAAGATGATGAAAAAATCACTGTCTGTTTTTGGAACCGACGAGCTCTCGGTCTTACAATTCATGTACTGTCGGTTGACCGATAGGAACTGAGGGCTGACCGACAGAAAATATGTGAAAATGTAGCTCTCTGGAAATGGAACCGATGGAGCCATCGGTTGGACTCGGTTCTTACATCGGCTGACCGACATGAGCCGACAGACTATACAATCAGAAATCCCGAAGTTCTGAAGGTTTTTCAAATAAAAACAAAGTTTATGATAGAAAGATATGCAAGAGGATCCTAAGAAGGAGAACATGAATGGGAGTGAGGTCAAGTAATGACAATGAATGCATCCAATCAAATTGCAACAAAATAAACACTCTAACACTTCCCTCTTAGAGCACGTGGGGGCAAGGCTCATGATCGAGACGGTGCGATCAAACGTCGACCGGGTAGCAACAGTCTTCTTATCACCATCTGCAGTGAAAGAGAACTAAAAACATCTCCTCCGGTATGTCATGTCACCAGGGACGGCATCACCAAAGAAGAAGGTAGGCTTGGGAAAAAACCCTCTGATCTTCCATCACCCATGGACGACTGCTTACCATGATCTTATAAAAGTCCTCTCCCTTGAGAGCAATCAGTTGCTGCCTCATCTCATCTTTATTGAGGGAGTCGCACTCTTCCAGATTTCTCTCAACATACTGGACCTTCTCCCAGGCCTGCTGAACGGCTGGATTAGAAGATCTAGAAGATCGACGAGGTACGCTTATAGCAGGCTCTTTACCTTTGTTCGTTCTGGAGGAACCACCTGCAAAGGATTGGAAAAGAAAAAGATCAAACATCAAAATGACAGAATTTCGCTAAAAAAATATGGCGAAAGGGCAATTCCGTAGAAAAGAAATTATCCCGAAAGAACTAGAAAGCTTGAAGATGGGCTCAACATTGCTGCGAGCTCCGAAACTCCAAACTTTCGAAACCTCAAAGTCTCCGCAAAATCAGGAAGGGCTCAACATCGCTGCGAGCTCCAAATTTCCAAATTTGCAAAAACTTCCAGGTATGCTATCACATCATGCTACAATTCAATTTACAAAAAATATGCATGCATGAACATCTTGGTTTGCAAAAAAAAAAAATACATTATCAAGATGAGCAAAAAAAAAAAGAAGAAAAGAAACTTTCTCAAAAAAAAAGGAGAAAAGAGAAAGAAAAAGAACAAAAAAAAGAAGAAAAGAAACTTTCTCGAAAGAAAAAGAGAGAGAAAGAAAACAAAAAAAAAAGAGAGGGCTGACCCACAGGCCACGTGGCCGTTCGGCCAGATCCGCATAAAAAAAAAAAACAACATGCAAAAAAAAAAAGAGAAAGCACGTGTAAAATAAAAAAAGGGAAAACACGTGAAAAAGAAAAGAAAAGAAAAGAAAAGAAAGAAACAAAAAAAAAAGAAAAAGAACTTTTTTTTCTCTACAATGGGGTTTTCTTGAAAAAGGGAACTTACTTGACGCCATTGATGGAGAAGAAGAAGAAAAGTCTCGAAGATCTTGAAGAAGAATGACTCTTGGTCTTGAAGCCCTCTTGGGATTGTTGCAAAAGAAAGCAATAAGAGCAAGAGATCCAACCTCCTCCTTGCTTTTATAGAAGAGAGCAAATCAAAGAAGGAAAGAAGAAAAAGATAAGTGTTACTAATTAGTAACCTTACCAAAAGAAAGAAATTAGAAAGATTATTTCCCAAAAGAAAGATATCTTGAAAGATTCTTTCCCAAAAAGAATTCAATGAGAGATTTTTTCCCAAAAGATAGGATCAATGAAAGATTCTTTCCCAAAGGAAAATATCTTGAGATATTCTCTCTCAAAATAAAGGGAACATGAGAGATTCTCTCCAAATAAAAGATATTCTTAGATATTCTCTATCCAAAGGAGATATTTTTGGATATTCTTTACAAAAACAACACCATATGAGATCTAAGCCATTTCAAAAGCTTAAGGTCCCATGGGTTAGCCCATATGAGCCAGGTTTGACCACCTAGGCACTAAAAAAAAAATTTGGGCTTTTAGTCAAAGAGAAATCCCTCTTACCAAGAGCATACAAAAATGGTTCCATGCCTCTTTTGAGTTGATTGGACCATACATGCAAAAAGAATTCCAAGCCCCATGAGCTTCCAAAAATCAAACCATCCAACCTCATATACCAAATTGAGCCAAAATCTTGAAATTGACATCCGCAAAAAAAAAAAAAAAAAAAAAAAAAAAAAAAAAAAAAAAAAAACAAGAAAACCAAACCAAATCCTAGTCCCCTAACTTACCACATACAGCCTGTTAGGTCACAAGACCAAAACCAAAAACCAAAACCTGATCCCCTAATTTGCCACATACAGCCTGTTAGGTCACAAGATCAAAACCAAAATTGACCCCCCAACATTCCACATACAGCTTGTTGGGTCACACGGTCAAAACCAAACCCGACGCCCTAACCTGCCACATACAGCTTGTTAGGTCACAAGGTCAAAACCCAAATCCACATCCCTGATGTCATCTTCAAAACTTTGCCTCGAGATGGTACATGATCCCATTCACTACCATAAAATTCCCCAAGAACCTCAAAAAGCTACAAATACCAAAAAGAAAGACTGCTCAAAGACTCTTGGTCAAGTCACAAGCTCTCCTTCACAAATCTCTTCAAGGCACATCGACTACAAAAGTTAAGCAACTCGTCGCTGCACCTCGAGGGGGCATTTGTTGACACCAAAAATGTCAATTTACTTCTTCAAGAGCCAGAAAATTGCGTGAAGTCGCAACCTGCCATAAATAGGCAATACTACTTCCAAAAAATCAAATCTTGTCAGAATCAAACAAAAACTACAAGATCCTTCAAGACAGCCAAAAGAGGAGTACACAAGAAGTTTCGGGCCATTTCAAAATCATTTGGCCTAACTTCGCTTCTCCGGCAGCTGAAAAGGAGCTCCCTGCGACGAAAGCATCAGAGACACCAAATCTTCAATCAGAGCCGATGGATGGTCTCAAAATACATCCAAAAGGCTCCACGTCAAGTTTTGAGTCCAACCGACAGCGTTTGACCCTACATCAACCCTCGAACAGCTAAATCAAGATGAGAACCACCAGGCCATCACTCATCAGATAGAGCACATGGACGGCTTCAAAATGCTTACAAAGGGCTATATGTCAAATTTCAGGTCATTTCGACAACATTTGACCAGACTTTGACGCTCGAAAGCCAAATCAGGCCTCTCGGCGGTGAAGCTCCCCGGGACCGTGGTTTCCAAGACAGAGCCTATGGATCATCTTAAAATGACTCCAATAGGTTCCCTGTCAAATTTCAAGTCAATCGGACATCGGTTGACCGCACATCAAGCCGCGACATCTTCATCGCGACAAAAGCAAGTCTACTTGTGATAGGACCCCAAACGGCTTCAAAACTCAAACAAAAGCCTATGGTTGGTCTTATTTATTGCTCAGGAGGCTTCACCTCAAATTTCAGGTCATTCCAACATCGTTTGACCCAGTTTCAGCTTCTGACGGAAAATCGGCAGCTCTGCGCGACAAAGTCTTCGGCTTTCTCAAAAAATTAGAAACTTTGCAAAACAAAATGCAAGGATTCTCATCAGGTTTTCTACAGGGAAATCAGGCCAATAAATGATCAAAAATGTCAAGGAAAAATACAAAAGAAAAAAGAATCGAAAAACAACAAAAACAGACACAAAACGGGACAAAAGAGGGGAAAACCCCCCAGGGTCGCCGGCGACACTGGGGCGACCCTGGGGCCCAGGATCTCCCGGTGGGCCCCGGAAACCCCGTTTTTCATCATTTTTTTCGCGATTCGAAGCGTCCGGCCTCTAGTATTTTCCAAAATTCATACTTTTGAGACACAGAATCCTCTGACATTCGTCAAAATCATGGGTCAATCATCAAGAGTATCAAAATCAACATTGATCGCCAACTGGTCAACCAAAAAAGTGTGCTTTCTACCCGACCGATCGAAAAATCGACAGGACAGATAGCATCGACCCGCTGTTGGCAACCAATACCTGAAGTTACATGGTCATCTGATGTCGATCTACATGAAGATCCATCATTGATCATCGCCAGAAGAATCCCAAAAGATGCGGCACGGCCCGCGACTCTTTAACTCCTCGGCGACCACTTAATGCGATTAATTGACTAGCCTTATTAAAGTCATTAATCCATTTCTTTGGACGGCCCAATCAGATGCAAGCATTCGGGAGTTACAAGTCAAGAGATTCATGGCATTTAACCCATGAAACTCCTCCCATCATGGCGATTAAAGGCGATTATATGCCCTCAATCTCCTCGGGCCAATCAGAAGCCAAGAAAAAGGAGTTACAAAATAAAGGAATTAAATCCTGTAACTCCTCCCATTATGCGGCTTAATGACAATAAAAGCCCATAAACCCTCCTAAATGGCTACCAAAAAGCCTATAAATAAGAAAGCACTCCAAGAAGAAAGGATAAGTCAGACAGCACAGAAAACACACAACAGACTGCAGAAAATCCGAAACCTCAGACAGAAAAAGGCATCAAAGAGAGAAAACTCTGTGGAAGTTCTACACCGACCACCGCTACAAGGTGACAAAAGTCCCTTGGGGGGTACCCCCCCCCCCCCCAAGGTCCTTGCCTTCTCCTTCTGCCTCCAATGGCTTAGACGTGGCTTTTCAGCCCGTCTACTTAGTTTTTTATTGAACATAAGACCTCCTTTTGGTCTTTGTCCTCTAAAAACCTGAGGTTATAGCCAAGCCAAGTGAATCAATAGCATCCTCTGTTCTCATCTGCATGGATGATGGCTAAGTCCACACATGGCTTGCGACCGTCAATCTGAACGGGTCCTCCACAATCTCCTGAGAAGTTAGATCCTCCTTTTCTTGCTTTTCATTGTAGTTTGTATTATTCTAAAAGAGACAAAAATCACAACTCCTGTCTTTCATTATTGATAAGAATTGTAAATCGGCTATAAACGCCAAAATCGGCTATAAATGCCAAAAAAAATCGCCTTTCACGGCAAATCAAGAAAATGTCTCTTTTCTTAAATATATGTGCAATAAAACTTGAAAGGAGTTGATTTCTTTTTTACTTGCGAAGGTCAATCTCCAGATCACCACTTGTAATTCTAAGTAAAATATAAAATCTGGCACACCCACACAAAGAAATGTTGATGCCCGCCTCTACCCCCGGTTACGAAAAGGTCGTACTCAACGGACTCCCACGTCCGCCGACCCCGGTAGAACCAAGCAGGAGCGCGGTCCACCATTTACTAATTCATGGGTTGGACAAAACTCTGGGCTCATTGAGTTGTAATTTTTATTTTTTAGATGGATCAGTGATCGTATGCACAAAGTGGTCTGAAAGATAATCAGTAGCAAAGTGCATTACCCGATCAATCGAATATAGGGCCCGATTGATCGGATCTCGGTGACCCCTCAGTTAACAGAGGTACCCGATCATTCGGATGGCAGCGTAGAAGTCTGCACGAAATTAGGAGTTTATTTCTAATTTTTTTCAAACTGCCTTTTTGAGTTCGAATTATCTCAAGTAACCTTAAGCTCGTCCCTAAGCCTATTTAAAGGACTCTTTGGCTGCCCTAAAGATGTATCAAGGAGACCAACAAACCTCTCTCATTGTTCTGAGCAAGAAAACATAATTGAGAGAATTCTTCTTCTCTAGAGATTTCATTGAAGACTTGTGCTGCAGAGTTCAACTAAAGAGTTGTTTCTTCTACATTTCTCGTAGAAGATCATATTCTTTTGTAGAAGATTTAAGGACTCAAGCGGGTTTGAACTTGTTGAGGTCAACGGTGTGAAGTCGTTGAGGCATGAAGTTACACAAGAGGTTACTGCAGTCCTTACGTAGTGATTATTTGGGGAGGGATCTGTGAGTGTCTTGTAACTGCGATATTCATAGTGCTTGATTATTGATGCAGTTTAGATCCGTGGTTTTTCACCCGATTGGGTTTTCCACGCTATATTTGGTGTCCCTTGTGGTGTGTGCTTTTGTTTTAATTCTGTTACATATCATATTATTTTTGCACACTTTGTTTGGGCTGTTTTGTTGACCAATCTAGAGATCTCACAAAAACCTTCACTTGGTCTCAGAGCGGGTTGCTTAAATTTGTTGTGTTTGATCCTTTGAGGTTTCTAGAATGACACTCAATCAAGAAGGAACATCAACTACAAAGCCTCCTTTGCTTGATGTGTCAAATTATGCATATTGAAAACAAAGGATGTTTGGGTTCCTTAAGTCCATTGATGATGATGTTTGGCATATTGTTTTAGGAGGGGTACTCCAAACCAACATCTGTGACAAATGGGCTAATTATTCCTAAACCAAAATCCCAATGGACTAAGGATGAGAAGCATGCCTCCAATTGCAATAATAAGGCAATGAATGGTTTCTACAATGGAGTGATTGCTGAGGAGTTTCATAGGATTTCCACATGCAAAACTGCAAAATAAGCATGGAGAGTCTTACAAACTGTATATGAGGGTACAGACACTGTCAAGCAATCTAAATTGCAGAGGCTGAAAAAAGAATTTGAAACCATTGTAATGGAAGAAGATGAGACCTTTGATCAATTTTATGCTGAGCTAAATGGTATTGTTAATTATGTTTTCAATTTAGGTGAGGAAATACCAAAAAACAAGATTGTCAAGTAAATCTTAAGGTCTTTTCCTTCGAGGTTTGATTCTAAAATTGATGCAATTGAAGAGAACAAGAATTTAGACATCCTCAAGGTAAATTAGCTGGTTGAAAATCTTCAGATTTTTGAAGCAACCCGTTTAGATAAAGGTATTGCTTTCAAAGCCATCAAAGAATCATCTAAGAAGCCTGAAAAGAAAACTGAGATTGATTTTGATTATGAGCCTAAAGATGATGTAGCAGAACTTATGAAGTGTTTTAAGAAATACATGAAGTCAAAACAAGCCAAGTGGAAGAGTAAAAAATTTGAGAAAAAGGATTTTCCAAAAGTGACTAAGTATTATAAGTGCCAAGGCTATGGTCACTTTGCAAATGAGTGTACCAACAAGAAAAATAATTCCAAGAAAAAGGCTCTCAATATGATATGGGATGATGAATCTTTTGAAGAAGAGAAAAAAGAATCTCAGACCGATCCATCTCAAATTGTGGATGGCAAGTTTATGGCTTTCATGAATAGATCTCTATCTGACAATGATTCTGATGACGATAGTAATGATGATGAAGTGCCAGATAAAGAAAAAGACTATGAGGAGTTGTATCACTCTGCATTTACTAAACGTGTAAGGATGACCAAGTATGGGAACAAGGTCACAATCAAATTGAAAGCTGCTTAAGAAGAAAACTTTACACTAGAGAATAAGTTAGAGCAAGCAATTAAAAATGTTCGTCTTTTGGAAAGTAAAAAAAATAAAAATTTGACTACCGAGAGTCAGAAACTTTAGAAGGCTGAGCAAGAGATTCAGAATCTAAAGATAGAACTGCACATAGTAAAAATAGAAAAAGAAGATTTAAAAGATAGACTAAAGATCACTTTGTCTAAGTTAGAGGTTAAATAAGCTGTTTGGTTCGAATATTCTTAAAGACATCTTGTGCAGTCAGAAGACTCCTTTTGACAGAAACGGTCTCGGTTATGATCATGGTGCATCCACTTCAACTAGTAAAGTTAAAAACCTTTTTGTTACAAGTGTTGCACACACTACTCCATATACTGCACATGAAAATAATGTGTTGGGTAGTTCCAAGAAAAAGAATGTGTCACGCACTGCACACACATCGACCTGTCATCATTATGAAATAAAAGGACACATTCGACCCCAATGCAAGAAGCTGCAAAGTCTACCAAAGACCAAGCAATAGCAGAAGACTTTCTCTCCACCTAAGACGACTACAATTTGGGTAAGAAGATCTAATTAGCCTAAGGAAGTTGCTCGCACTGTGCTGAAAAATCAAAGTACACAAGTTTGTGTGGGTAGCTACATACAAAAAGCTCTGATCAAGAAGATCAAGCTTCCACCTCCAGTGCTGCTATAAAGATACAATTCAGGGGGATTGCAATTGAGGGGGAGCTATTGATCATAATTGATAAGTATGTTGCATGGTAACATCATTAGAGTTGTCAATTATGGACAAAGAGCGATCATGTATAAAAGATGCTAGATCAAGGGGGAGAACAAGAAAACTAGAGAGGAAGCTAGAGACAATGTAGATCTACTAGTGTTGATTGTTGATTTTTTTACAGTCATTGTATTTTGTGTTTTGTTTTATGTAAATCAATTTGTATTGTCTTAGGGAGTTTTGGCCATGAATTTTCAAAGGCGAATATTGTTAGGTTTTTGGGTGTTGGCTAATTCATGAGTTGGACAAAACTTTGGGTTCATTGAGTTGTGTTTTTTTATTTTCTGGACGGATATGAGGTCATACACACAAAGTGGACTGAAAGATAATCAGTGGCGAAGTGCATTACCTGATCGATCGGATCTCGGTGAACCCTTAGTTAACAAAGGTACCTTCTCGATCAGAAGGTTGGCCCTATCGATCGGATGGCCGCGTAGAATTTTTCACGAATTAGAAGTTTATTTCTAATTTTTGTCAAACTACCTGTTTGAGTTCGAATTATCTCAGGGAACCCTAAGCTCGTCCCTAAGCCTATTTAAAAAACTCTTTTGCTGCCTTAAAGATGTATCAAGGAGATCAACAAACCTCTCTCATTGTTCTGAGCAAGAAAACCTAATAGAGAGAATTCTTCTTCTCTAGAGATTTCGTTGAAGACTTGTGCTGCAGAGTTCATCTAAAGAGTTGTTTCTTCTAGATCTCTTATAGAAGATCATCTTCTTTCTTTTGAAGATTTGAGGAGTCAAGCGGGTTTGAATCTGCTGCGGTCAACGGTGTGAAGGTGTTAAGGCATAAAGCTACACAAGAGGTAACTGCAGTCCTTGAGTAGTGATTATCTGGGGAGGGATCTTTGAGTATCTTGTAACTGCCAGATTCATAGTGCTTGATTGTTGATCCAGTCTAGATCCGTGGTTTTTTTACCTGATTTGGGTTTTTCACGTTACATTTTTTGTCCTTTGTGGTGTGTGCTTTTGTTTTAATTCCACTTCATATCATATTATTTTTGCACTATTTATTTGGAGTACTGTTGAGCTGACCAATCTAGAGATCTCACAAAAACCTCCATTGACTCTATCGGACTTGTCTATATTTGATAAAGAGTCATAGGGTTTGTATTATTCCGTCTCATAGGAAAGACAAGAGGTGAAGATATCCGCGGAACTTCTCAATCGCCTAACGTACATAGATGTTTTGCCACATGTCGGAGTTCCCGTATCCAAATCCATCATTTTCAATAACGCTGCCATGGTGAAGTTCATCATTTCAAGTTTGATTTTGATGACAGAGGATGACAATGCCATTTGAGATTCAATTTGGAAGAGAAGAGAAGAAAAGATGGGAAAAAGAAAAAAGAAAAAACCCTAACCCTCTTTTGCCTCTGAGTAGTTACTGCTATGAGCATGAGGAAGGGGTTCAGAGGATTCTCCACACAGACAAAGGTAAGAAAAAAGATAAACCTGCTGATACAAACACTGATTTCGAGAATACTTTTTGGCCAACACACTGCTAGCCAAATTCAAAGTCACGAGACGCCCGTGCATTAAATGACCCAACAAGAAATCTATCTATATTATAAGACAAAAACTATGGATGGAAAGTCCTGCCATGTGTCAACAATCTAAATTCTTTATATTTTGACACTTGGCAGTATTATTTGGACAATTGGCAGTATTTTTCTTAAACATTTAATACCCTCTTCTCACATTTTCTTAAATATTTAATGCCCAGGTGTTTCTTCTTTTCCCAATAACTAGCAAATAAATTATCTTTATTAAAATTTATTATTATAATTTTTAATTAAGTTTTAGTAATATTTTTAGACCCGGGCTTTTAGCACGGGTCTTATTTTTTTTGCTAGTACAAATAAAAATGTAGATTCGTTGATGGGAGTATAAGGTACAACATAGTTGAAGAACACCTCTAATTGAGTAAGAACACCTCTAATTGAGTTAGTGCACTTCCAAACCAAGCCCAAATCATCAAATTAGAAGGAAAAGATCAGGAGGGTCTGAGATGTTAGGAATTTTGTGTATTGCAATTTGATGGATGCATATCATTTTAATCATCATTTGATTTCTCACACTTGCATTATTTTAGAAAACATTGAAATCTTATTTTATCCATGCATTGTTTTTAAAATATGGTAAAACTCATGTTTTATGCATGAATTGGTTTTAATTTTGGATGCAATTGATTTTGTAAAAGGAATTTCAAAATTCAAGCCTAGCCAATGATTTAAAGTTTCAAATGATTTTTGGCTTTTTATGTTTCATGATTTTAAAATACTTAGAATGATTTAAAATCATGTTTCCAAGCTTGATTTAGTGGCCCAAAGATCCCACAAAGAAATCTCTTTAAATATGCAAAAAATGGGATTTTCGGTCCTTGGGCTCGGGTCGACCCGCAGTGTGGTCGGTCGACCGAACCCATGCCTTCGGTCGACCGAAGACACTGTGGGTCGACCGAGAAAGTGTCCGTTGAGCATTTTTCAAACGGTCTGATTTTTGACCGTTAAGGGTCGGTCGACCGAGCCAAGCTGGGGGTCGACTGAGGACACGCAGGAACTCAACTTTTGAGTATAAAAAGGGGTTCATTCCCATTGAAAAAGTTGTTGAACATTTTGGAGCTTCTAAGCACTCTTTGAGGTGTTTGAAGAGAAGAAAAAGGGGATGAACCAAGGGGATTAAGAAGGTCATTAAGGAAGCTAAAGCTTGGATCATGAAGTTAAATCTCCAAGTAAGCTTTGCTTAATTTAATCATATGTTTCATGCTTGGTTTTAAATCTTTGGTAAATGTTTTTAGCATGATAACTATGATGAAATGAATTCATTACTTCCATTCAATCTTTGATATTAAGTTGTAATGAATTCTTTTCTTTGATTCAAACTTAGTTTAGTTTTAAACTTTGTTAAACATGTTATGTTTGAAACTTTGATTTCTTTATAACATGTTAATTTAACTTGTTTGAATCATCATTGTTGTTTTCAATCTTTTTAAAACCTTTGTTAAATCTTGTTTTTGAAAACAACACTACAAATGCATCACATGTTTAAGTTAAATTAATTTCATACAACTTGTGAGCCTTTATTTTTTAAATCATCAACAAGTTAGTATTTGTTCATGTGATTTGCATTTAAACTTCAATCAGTTCTTTCTATGTGCTTTAATCTTTGAATTGCTTTGAGCATATATTCATTGGACTTTACTTTTTAAACTTGATTGAAGTTGTCACACACACACCTCATTAGCATACATCTTTGCACTCATTAGTGTGTTGTGTGAGTTTAGTTTTCACTTTCAAATTAGCCTATTAAAGAGGCATTGTAATTGTGCTTTAATTGTAATCTCTTAGAGTGTTCTTTGGAAGACACTTTCTTTGAGAAATCATTTCCTTGTAAGGTTATTGCTTAGCCATATAAAAGCATTGTGTAAGGGTTGTTGTTTAGCCTAGAAAAACATCATTGTAAGGTTATAGCTAAGCCTTGGAAAGCATACATTGTAGAGGTTATTGCTAAGCCTTGGAAAGCATCTTGTAGAGGTTATTTCTTAGCCTATTGGAAAAGCATATTAGTGGAAATCCGGTGGGGTGTGAGAGCACAAGCCGGTAGTGGATGTAGGCACGTTGGCCGAACCACTATAAATATTGTGTTGTGGTGCATGCTCTTGTGATGATTGTATGTATTTATCTTCCGCATTGTGCTTGTTATCATCACTAGTGACTAGTTAGTTTATAGAAAATTAAAATTGGTCATAGTTAGTCACTATTAGTAACTCACCCTATTCACCCCCCCTCTAGGGTTAGGATCTTGGACTCCCACAAGGACTTTCAATTGGTATCAGAGCCTCGTGCTCTAATATTAGGATCAAGTGTTTGGAACTCTTGATTAGGTGTAAAAACCTAGAGTCAAAACCCTAGTGTTTGTACTTACATGAAAATCATAAAAATGGATTCCACTAGTTTAGACTTTGTAGATTCTTCTAGATCCCTTCTTCCATCTATTGGAGATTCAAACATCAAAATTAAAGAATCTCAACTTAAATTGAAAGAAGAAGAAATTAAAGAAAATGAAGATGATATTCAACAAGCTTATGAAGAATTATATGCTATATCCTTGAAGCTTGCCAAGAGTAATAAAAAATTAAGAGAAGAATCTAAAAGACTAAACAAAGAATTAGTCTCTTCTAAAGATGAACTTAGAGAAAAAGAGGAAGCTTTAAATTGTGTAGACTCTAAGTTCATGATCTCTTTGCATAACCTATCTAATATCCAAGATGAACTAAATGAAATTAAAATAGGTTATGACAATCTCAATAAGGAAAATTCTAAACTAAGAGATCAATTACAAAGGCAAGACAAAGACTTTAACAATCTTGAATCTAAGTCAAGTATCTCTAAGGAAAATTTATCTAATGCTCAAATTGAACTAAATAAAATAAAGATAAATTGTGATGAGCTTAAGAAAGAAAATTTAAGTCTAAGAGATACTTTAAAAAGACAAGATGAGAACATTATCCATTTAAGATCCAAGTTGACAATTTCAATGGAAAACTTGTCAAATGCTCAAAATAATTTAAACACCTTAGAACTTGGATCTAATGTTGTTAATGAACTTGAAATGAAGTTAAAACTTGCCAATGAAGAGCTAATCAAATTTAAGGGAATTGAACAAGAACTAACTAAAGTTAAAAATGAGAATTCAACCCTTAAAACCAAAGTCACTCAACTTGAAACATACAAACAAAAGTATGAGTGCAAATTTACCCAAAGTGAAGAAAGATTGGTAAAATTATTTAAATTGGGTAAATCAAAAGGAGATAGGACGGGTCTTGGATTTGATAGGAATACCTCATATGACCCTAAATTCACCAACACTTTTGTGAAAGGTGAGTCCTCATTCTCTAGCACTCACACTTCTTTGCCCATGTCTAAATGTAATTATTGTGGCATTGAAGGACATTTTAGGTTTGAGTGCAAACAAAGAAGAAGCAATGTGTCTAAATCCATATTTGAACCAAAGAAAGGTAAATCAAATTCTATGATGGATAAGACACCAAAAACCAAGGAGAACTCCATGAAGCTTAAACAAGTAAAATCAATTAAGAAGGAGTCTCCTAAAATAGATTCTAAAAAGATTAAACAAGTTAAATCAAGTTTAAAAGAATCTATAAATAAAAAGGTTCTCAACCTACCTCCCTTAACTCAACAAATGAAAGAACTTTTGAAGAAAGTTGCAAAGATAAATTTGAAATTCAAAAGTCAATTAAAGGGAGGAGATAAGAAGAAAAGAAAAATGGTTCAAACCCCAAAGAAGCAAACTCACCAAAAGACTAATCACCAATCTAAGCTAAACTTAGTTAAATCTATATCTCATGGTGATAAGTCTAAGTTAATAATTTATCAAGTTAAATCTCCTAGAGTTGGTGAGAAGTTTAAGTTAGACCTCAAAGTTCATCCATCCCAAGACCTTAGGTGGATTCCCAAAGTTAGACAAATAGACAAACCTTAGGGCCTTGGACCTCATTGACCAACCTAACCTTAATAGTTAAATCTTTTTGTTGGTCATGATTACATTTGCATTTTATGTTCTTTCTTAATTACATTTTTTAAAATGCATTTGTTTCTTTATGATCATTTGATTTTGTCTTCATGTACTTCCCTAAGTCACATATCATGGTTTTCAAAATCATTTGATTGTATTTCTCACATGTTAGATTTGCTTTTTATAGTCACATCTTGTTTGCATTTCTACATGTTCAATTGATTATGGGTTCAAAGCTTTCATAGCTAGATCTTTCATAATCGATTGATGTTGCAATATCATTTGTTTGTATATCTTAGTTAGATTATTTTGAAAAACAAATGACTTAAATCAATTTAATTTTTCCATGAATTTTTAAGTTATACTTTCACATGGAAAATTACTTTGAAAAGATCAACTTGTATGTTTTCCAATTAAGTTATATCTTTTAAAATGCAAGTTGAATGGTTTTTAAATCAAATTGTATGATTCTTGGTAGTGATATTGCTTAGAATACAATTTGATGTTTGATAAGGTGCTTTCTTTATTTTCATATACATTATGCCCATTGTTAGATTTTGTTTATGATTTGAAGATTGCATGAATGGAAATGCTTTAAAACTTTTTGTTGTATTCATCAAAGCATGTTCCATGTTTTCATTTCCTTATGCTTTTGCTTATGTCATCCTTTAATGGAAATGAATGTTGTGATAGACTATTTGCATGTTTGCTCTTTTAGTTACATTCTTTATGCAAATGTTTTATTTGTTCCATGTATGGTTGTGTTCTTTAATTATTTTTTTTGTAACCATACTAGAACCCAAATCCATCCTTTATGCTTTCTAGTCATTTTTGTGAAATGGATGGTTATGATGTTTGATTCATGTGTATTTGTCATACTTATACATGTTTCAACCTCATAGTAGTGTTTGATCATATGAACCTCTTTGAAATTCATTTCTTGAATTACATAGTTATATCTCTTGAATGATGGATTTCTTAGATGTTGTATTCATATGGTTGACACTTTGGAAATTGCATATTCTTATAAGTCATATATTTTCAAAATGCAATTTCTCATGTTCATCACTATGCTCAATAGTTATATCATTAAAGTGATGAATATTCATTTATGTTGCTTGATGGAATCTTGTGTTTGTCACATGCTTCCTCTCAAACATGTTCCATATTCAATTGGTAATCAAATGATATCATTTTCAATTAGTATAACTTCCAATTGATGTTATATATTTGTGATAAACCTTGTGCACATTGGATTAAACTTGATAGTAATATGTCTTTGTTCCATGTCACATTCCATTAGCTTCATAAATGGTCATGTTTGCCACCTCTCTTGCTTATTTGGTTAAATCTCGTGACCACCATGTTTATGTGTTAATAATCTTGGTTGGTTAATGATTGAGGTAGGCATCATGGTTTGAATTTCATTTCACTCATCTTACACTTGATAGTCATATTTTATGATTGAGTGAAATGATTTCAAAATTTACATAGCATATGATTTTCATAGTTATATTATTTGATGCTATGTTTAGTAAACCCCTTATCATCTTGGATAGCTCTAACTTGGATTAATCCTTCTAGTTACATTCCTTAAGTCCATTTTAGAGTGATTGAGCTAATAAGTCATACTCTTAAATCTCAATTGATATGGTTCTTATTTCAATTGGTATCCATGATAGATTAACCTTTTGACCTTGCTCTTCAATTTCCTTAAGCTTATAGGTCAATTGGTTTCTCTCCAATTTGGTAATTTGATCATTGAGCCTTATAGTTAATCACTATCAATTGGTATCTAATCCTTCCCTTGAAGTTATCCCTCAATTGGTTAAACCATCTTCTTCTTGCATCTAATAGTTATATTCTTGTCAAAAGTATGACAAAAGAAGATTATGGATTGAGGGGGAGTAAACCTTCTAAGGAAGCATTAGAGATGATCAAATTCACCATTGCTATTCCCTTATAACTTACTCACATGCATAATAGCCTGTTAAGTATTTCATTTTCGATTTCATTTGTTAACAGGTGCTACTAAAGGTATTTTCCTTGTTTCATGTGTGTAGGTACCTTTCTTCAATTGCTACCTTTGCAATTTAATGGCAAAGGGGGAGAAAGGATTAAGGGGGAGAAAATGCTCTAGCTACCCAAAAAGGGAGAAAGATCAAAGGGGGAGAGAGCATTCAATGGCAAAGGGAGAGAAAGACCAAGGAGAGAGAGTGCTTGGTCTAAGGGGGAGAGAAGATAAAAGAAAGAAAGCTTGGAGCTAAGGACAAGAAGAATGAAGATCAAAAGAGCTAAAGCCCAAGCTAAGTGAAGGAGCATCCGAAGATTTCAAGCCGTGTCAAGCCAAGGAGCTGAAGACTTAGTGTGAGGTTTAGTGTTAAGTTAAGGTTTGCCATCAAATTGCAAAGGGGGAGATTGTTAGGAATTTTGTGTATTGCAATTTGATGGATGCATATCATTTTAATCATCATTTGATTTCTCACACTTGCATTATTTTAGAAAACATTGAAATCTTATTTTATCCATGCATTGTTTTTAAAATATGGTAAAACTCATGTTTTATGCATGAATTGGTTTTAATTTTGGATGCAATTGATTTTGTAAAAGGAATTTCAAAATTCAAGCCTAGCCAATGATTTAAAGTTTCAAATGATTTTTGGCTTTTTATGTTTCATGATTTTAAAATACTTAGAATGATTTAAAATCATGTTTCCAAGCTTGATTTAGTGGCCCAAAGATCCCACAAAGAAATCTCTTTAAATATGCAAAAAATGGGATTTTTGGTCCTTGGGCTCGGGTCGACCCGCAGTGTGGTCGGTCGACCGAACCCATGCCTTCGGTCGACCGAAGACACTGTGGGTCGACCGAGAAAGTGTCCGTTGAGCATTTTTCAAACGGTCTGATTTTTGACCGTTAAGGGTCGGTCGACCGAGCCAAGCTGGGGGTCGACCGAGGACACGTAGGAACTCAACTTTTGAGTATAAAAAGGGGTTCATTCCCATTGAAAAAGTTGTTGAACATTTTGGAGCTTCTAAGCACTCTTTGAGGTGTTTGAAGAGAAGAAAAAGGGGATGAACCAAGGGGATTAAGAAGGTCATTAAGGAAGCTAAAGCTTGGATCATGAAGTTAAATCTCCAAGTAAGCTTTGCTTAATTTAATCATATGTTTCATGCTTGGTTTTAAATCTTTGGTAAATGTTTTTAGCATGATAACTATGATGAAATGAATTCATTACTTCCATTCAATCTTTGATATTAAGTTGTAATGAATTCTTTTCTTTGATTCAAACTTAGTTTAGTTTTAAACTTTGTTAAACATGTTATGTTTGAAACTTTGATTTCTTTATAACATGTTAATTTAACTTGTTTGAATCATCATTGTTGTTTTCAATCTTTTTAAAACCTTTGTTAAATCTTGTTTTTGAAAACAACACTACAAATGCATCACATATTTAAGTCAAATTAATTTCATACAACTTGTGAGCCTTTATTTTTTAAATCATCAACAAGTTAGTATTTGTTCATGTGATTTGCATTTAAACTTCAATCAATTCTTTCTATGTGCTTTAATCTTTGAATTGCTTTGAGCATATATTCATTGGACTTTACTTTTTAAACTTGATTGAAGTTGTCACACACACACCTCATTAGCATACATCTTTGCACTCATTAGTGTGTTGTGTGAGTTTAGTTTTCACTTTCAAATTAGCCTATTAAAGAGGCATTGTAATTGTGCTTTAATTGTAATCTCTTAGAGTGTTCTTTGGAAGACACTTTCTTTGAGAAATCATTTCCTTGTAAGGTTATTGCTTAGCCATATAAAAGCATAGTGTAAGGGTTGTTGTTTAGCCTAGAAAAACATCATTGTAAGGTTATTGCTAAGCCTTGGAAAGCATACATTGTAGAGGTTATTGCTAAGCCTTGGAAAGCATCTTGTAGAGGTTATTGCTTAGCCTATTGGAAAAGCATATTAGTGGAAATCCGGTGGGGTGTGAGAGCACAAGCCGGTAGTGGATGTAGGCACGTTGGCCGAACCACTATAAATATTGTGTTGTGGTGCATGCTCTTGTGATGATTGTATGTATTTATCTTCCGCATTGTGCTTGTTATCATCACTAGTGACTAGTTAGTTTATAGAAAATTAAAATTGGTCATAGTTAGTCACTATTAGTAGCCCACCCTATTCACCCCTTCTCTAGGGTTAGGATCTTGGACTCCCACAAGGACTTTCATGAGACTGGCAGGCATGAATACCAATGGTTAGAAAACATTGTTATATCCATATTATCGGTCCTAATGCAGTGAAATTTCACTCATATTCATTCCATGATGCCCCTTTCACATCCCTATAATCCATTAATTGTGGCTTGGATTCTTCACATGCAATGATAATAGGGAAAATTACCCTACGGATGGCACTAAATCCTACATTTGCCCGATAAGAGATGAAAAAGTAAAAATTACCAGATAACTGTTCGTACAGAAAAGGATGTCGGATTGTGGCAATTTTACCCTTTACTGTGCGATGTCCTAAGGTTATAGGATATCGCTGGATTCGATATCCTAGAGATGTAGGATACCTCACCGTTACCAACTCCAGCCCAAATGAAAAGCACATATTTTCATCACAAACTGAAGAACTTTGTTTCATGTTCTCCGTTTTTACTTGTGGGTTCCAATGGGATTTTACCATTCCATCTTCTTAAGGTATGTGGGCCCACATCCTAAGGTATATGGGCCCATATCATTTCTGAATGCATTCAAAAAACAGCTCATACATGTGGTATTTCTATTTTGATTCTTCTGATGGAAACTGTAAAAATAAAGTGATTTTTCAATCTATGATATCAAATCCTAAGATATCCTATAGCTTTACGATATCGCACGCACGATAAAATCATCTTTTTTTGTACTAACAGTTATTTGATAATTTTCACTTTTTCATCTTTTATAGGGAGAATGTCGAATTTAGTGCCATCCGTACTCTAATTTTCCCATAATAATATTTGAAGTACTATAAGCCTTTCATTTATTTTAACTATAAATTGCAAAATAGCTACAAACATATGGGGCTGCTGCCAAATGTATGTATTTTTAACAAACAAAGCAGCAGCACTACCAACAATTGCCCTTAACACATTATAATAAGACAAAACAAAGCAAATCCTTTCCCAACACTCCCAAATATTCCCTTGTACAAATTCTGATCTCTTTCATTCCATTTTTTGTCTGGTTTGCTCCATGATATCTTCAATAAGAAGTGTCATGTTGTTGTAAGAAGATCCACCCTCTTCCATGGTCTTTCTTGCACTCTCCGCAAGTTCTCTTGCTCTCACCCTCCTCTCTTCTGCTTCATTGTCATTGCCCATCAATCTCTCTACAACCTTCTTTACTTCTTTCATCTTCACCAACACACTTTTCTCTTCCTCAAACCACTTCAGAGCAGCCTCCACACCGATGCTGACGCCTATCTTCAAAACATTCACAATTAACTTCTCATTAAGGAATTGCTCACCAAATTGCGGCCATGTTATCAATGGAAGGCCTGCACATATTCCCTCCAAAGTCGAGTTCCAACCGCAATGCGTCAAGAACCCTCCCACTGCTGGATGTGATAAGATCAGCGTCTGCGGCGCCCACCCTCTAATTATAAGACCCCTCTCTTTCACCCTCTCCTCGAGTCCTTCTGATAGCCATTTCTCTACTTCTGAGATTCTCTCGCATTTTCGAATCACTAAAACAAATGGTTGGTCTGAAGCTTCAAGGCCTAGTGCAATCTCTCTCAGTTGAGCAGGTGATAAGCGGCTTATGCTTCCAAAACAAGAGTAAAGAACCGACTTGGGCTTCTTGGAATCTAGCCAATTCAAGCATGTCTTCGCATCGATCACCGCCGTGTTCCCTCTCTGGGCCTTATCTGATCTCTCCTTGTTGCAAAGCGAAACGGGCCCGATCGTCCAAACCTTGATTCCCATAGCCTTCTTGTAGTAATCGACGTATTCAAGCTCCAATTCATTGAAGCTGTTGATTACCACACCATAGGACTTCAAATCGACTTCTGCGAATCTATCAAACATTTCTGTCACCTTTGAATTGCCCTTATTGATCACATCATCTTGGAGATGGGCTTTGAATATCTCAATTTTGTCGGGCAGGCCCGGCAAGACAAACAACTCGAATTCAGAGCCGATACCTTCATGGGGCTTGTAACGCCTCAGGTTGAGTCTGCACAGAAGGGAGAAGCTGCCCATCCCATGGAATGCGATTCGTGGTATGTTAAGCTTGCAGGCGATATCGTAAGTCCATGGGAGGCAAAAGTCTGAGATCATGCAGCTTGGTACAGGTTGATGATCCTCCTTGAGAAACCGTTCTATCTGTTCTTGTAGCAATTGCAATGAAGGAATGAATAACCCTCCTTGATTCACAGAATCAATTTCGTCGACGTTTTCTACTCCTTGAGGTAGGCCTGCTTCTTGCCAGGGAAAGTCAAGCTGGATCAGGCGAATTGGTAGGCCCGATTCTGCGGCCCGATCGATTACAGGCTTGAATCGAGCAGCATTAAGGGATGTTGTGAGGATGGTGGAGATCACGCCGCGCTTGGCGAACAGGTGAGCCATGTCCATCATGGGGATCATATGGCCCTGAGCCAAGAAAGGAATGAATATGAAGTGAGGCTGCTGGACTTCTTGTGAGGCCATGGAGATGTAGATAAGAGACACCCAAGACTGCGTTTGAGGAACCTGCTTTTGTAATGCATATATACATAGAGGAAGCTTATTTTAAAACTACCAATTAGAATTCGGCCAAAGATCCTTATTTGAGACCTTTTCTGTTAGCAGATAGCTGCATGTCATGGTATCATTACCATAATAAGTAGTACTCCCCCGGCCCATTATTATGTAGTTATCGAAAACTATAATTAACCAAAACCGGGCAGCAACAAAAAAAAAAAAAGACAACACTGGATGTTGGGCCTAGCTACCAGAATGCATGGCCGGGTAAGGGAACTGGAAGGGCCCAGTCATGGATTGGGGTTGGCCCCACATATGTGTCACGACAAGATAATAGCAACCGCCTTATTAATGCTGTGTTTGGAAAAGGGGGATGGGAGGAAAAATTAAAAAAGTAAGGGAAGAAAAGTTTACCAATTTACCCATGCAAAAGTTTCAAAATGGACAAAATAGTCCATTGCCTCACTTTCCCCTCTCTCCCTCATTTTCCCCCAAACCACCCCCCCCCCCCCCCCCCCCCCATTTTCCCCTCTTTCCAAACACAGTGTAAGGGTCCCAAGGTTTAAGGGCTCCTTTTTTTCTGTTGTCTCTTTCTCCCTTCTTCCTTATTCTACACTACCCCTTTTTATCTAATATTTTTGCCTGGAGCTGAATTCCTTAAAATCCTAAGAAATGTATTCGTGAAAGTGGCTAAAATCGGAGTGTTGTTTGTCCGAGTGGTAAGACACATCATTTTTCAACCATGGCATCCCCTCTCTCCTTGCATATACGAGTTTCCCTCTCCTCTATGTATGAGTTCGTCTCAACTCGCATGCAGGAGTTCTCTCCCCGTGTTTGCCAAGCTCCTGTCCTTGTATGTGCGAGACCCTAGGGGATCCAACCCTCCTTAGCTCGGATTAAAAAAAAAAAAAAGAGTCTAAAATTGAGGAAACAAAATTGAAGATCCATAAATAGCCATCATATCCTTTTCCTATACTAGAACCCATTTTATCATGAATTCCTAGGAATTTGACTTAATGCAAATAAAAAGGTTTTAAAAGGTCTTATAAGACAATTATGAAATAGGCGGTTTTTGCAAGCGAATCTTAGACATGAAATTACTTGAAAATTCCATCCCTGAGTTTTGCTCTTGTTAGAGCTCGTTTGGATGCAAGCAATCCCTGCCCTGAAATGCCGCACATAAGAATACAAGATGGGGTGGTCGGATATTCTTGCAGCCAAATGGTCAGTCTCGCGTTGCTTGTCTGCAACAGACCCAATGGCTGTGATTGCAGCCATACTTCATCTTCTCTTGGATGACTCATGTTCTTACATAAGCTGAATTGAGAGATTTTCTCAGCTTCTGACAAGTCACATGTGGATTGGCCGGTTTGTGTTGGACATGAACAAGATGCCAGTAGCATGAAGACACATATATATTGACAATTCCTAGAAGGTAAGTAGGCACATTTTCACGGTAGATTATGCAATTCACTCAATTGGGAAAGCTACATATCTAATATCTATGTCAAAAATTGTTCTTGTTTTGCTTTTGATGCGTCAGAAATCAATCTCTCTAATAGAGTGCCATGTGGCATGAAGTGTATGGTTAGGAATGGGTCAAGTTGGTTCGGATCAGTTGGGATTGGGTCAAGAACAGAGCAAAATGTATATAAGAATAATCATGGCTCAAGAAAACCTTACCACATTTGAACAATTATGGGATTTGATCAAGTGAGAATTGTTCTCACGGAGTCACCGTGAGAAACTTTTTATAGGGCCCACTAGGGGTCTCATTTTGGGATGGGACTGGTGGGGATTGAAATATCTATATGGGATCACCATGAATATCAAGTTTGGCCCCAATCCCATGCTCCTAACTCCTTCATCGATGTCCGACAAGCTTAGTTCATTCATATGGATATATAGTCGATCCAACGGTCCAATTCATTCACATTGGTGCCAAACCTTGGAGCGTGTGACTATCAAGGGAGTCCCTATCTATTGCAAGATTTGGATTGGATGATAGGTGGGCTCCACCCATAGTTCTCACGGTTTGAACCGTGAGAACGGTTCTCACTTGATCATTTCTCTTTAAACTAACCTGAAAATTAAAAGGTTAAGTTGACCCTTAACTAATATGCTGGGTTAAAATTGACCTAGCAAAATTTACCAGTACTAAGCATTCATTGGCAAGCAACCAGTAATATTTATATGGGCAAAAAATCAACTACGTTTGCATTATATATGATAATATATAAAATCTATCCTCCTACATATTATAATTGAAGCACAGATTGAGAAGAGGGTTTTTTTTTTTAAAGATCTGAATCAGAAACCATTTGGCCTGAATGGACTGCAAAGTTGTATAAAGATCAATCATGCAATTGAGGAGATAAATATTATTTTACTAAACTGCACATTATACAATAAATTTCATTAAAGTATTTAACAATACTCCAATTCCTTATGTTTAATAATCTGCACACAGCAGCCCTTGTTTTTTTTTCCTCTCCTTCTGCTACATTGGGGACTCGAATTCCTATGGTGAGCAAGCTGTCATCTAAAATGGGTCCCAGTCCCTTTATTGGGTACCAGAAAATAAGCAATTAAGAAGAAAAAAATGAAAATAAGGCTAAAAAGGGAAATGTGATAAAGAAAGTCTAAAAGACCCTTATCATCTGATCTTCTAAACGCACATAGAAGAAAAACTAAAACCACATCTTAATTTTCTAATAATCGTAGTAAGGGCCTAAGGGCCTGTTTGGATGTTTGCATGTTAAAATATTTACAGATATAAATATTGTAATAATAAAATAGTATAGAATACAATAATACAATATTATATTACTATAATATTTTTACTGTTTGGCAAATTTTTGAATAATATTACATATTTTAGATTGAGCTGTTTTGAAGGTGCTATGATTAAAGTGAATTACATTCTCTTCTTTGACTCTCTTCAGAGTTTAGGGTTACAGATTATATCATATATATAATATCCACTTTCTTAGCCCCTAAGAAAGCCCTGGTACAATGACCAAGATACCATTGACCTTGAATCCAATCATTGGTTAAACCAATGGACCACTTTGATAAACCCAGAATGCAAGACATTAACTCAATAATCTCCACTTTGGCTTGAATTCTGTACGATTCGAGACACCAGAAAATAACTGGCAATGACTTTCCGTACCTCGCTAGCTGGCACGCAATCTCTTCAATACATTGATATGTTGAACCAGCAATACAGGACATAACCCAATAATCTCCACCTTGACTTGGATTCCGTAGAACTCAAGCCACCCAGATACCAGGAAATGGTACATAATCTCTACAATACTATAACATGTTGAACCAGTAATACAAGACATAACCCAACAATCTTCTTCCATCAAAGGAAAAGTAGATGATGGTCATTATTAGAATATTTTTTTTATTAAATATTTTAATTTATATGTAATTTACCACATTTGAATAAAAAAGTAATGTGGTAAAGTAAAATTCAACTGTCATGTTTTTACCAAAAGTTACTTTTCTTTTATCACACATAACCATGGTAAAGTATAGTAAAGTAAAGTCAATAAAAAAAATAACTACTTTATAACTCTCTCTTAATTTTCTTTACAACATGCTTCATCTGACCTTACTTTTACCTCATATTTTACCATGATATGAAATCACTATTTATTTTACTTTACCACACCTGTAAACAAGTCACTTTTTATTTACTATATAAAACTACGCTAAAATATGCTAAAGTAAAGTAAAAAAAAAAACTACTTTACCATTCCTTCCTACTTTACTTCACCATATACTTTACCCCACCTTTACCGTCCTTTGACATTTACTTTTACTTTATTTTACCATATATGTAAACAAACACATCATGATGAATTTGGTGAACTAAAGTATTTACTTTACTCTACCACTTTGTAATCGTCATTTTGAAAGATTCTTATCTTGTAGAAAGTTTTCTACAGGGGGAAGCTGCAGGAGAAAATATTGAGCTTTTTGAAAGAAAATAATCTTTTCTTTAAATTTTTCTTGGGTTACCAAACGCACAAGATTTTCTTCTTTAGAAAATGAAAGATTATATTCTATAAAATATTATTTTCTTGTGTTTTCTTGTGCATCCAAACAGGCCCTAAGGGTTAGGGCCCTTTTCTTTACTTTTGTCGTATCAGAAAGGTTAGCATAAACAAAATCTTAATTTATACAAGAGATTTAAAGGGAGGACTTAATTTAACACCCTTGAATAAATAGTCATTTCTAGCCTTCCAAGTGACCCACCAAATGGCAAGGGTCCAAGCTTTAGAAAGATAATTGTTAGTCTGGACTCTGGAGTGTCGGTTGATCAGATTCAAAAGAATTCTTCAACCATTCGACTAAGCCATGGATGAGAGTTTTTTTTAGCCGAAAAGCCAAAGTACGATTTAAACTAAATTGCCCTTGAATGGAAGTGGAAATGGGCATGTTAAACCGACTCTTCCAAACAATTACAAATCGAGCAAGAAGCATTACAAGTTTTAATTTGGATCTAAAGAAGGATAATACCGGAACAATTTTTCTAAGACATTTTCACTTTAAAAAATAGAATTCTCTAGGGAATAGGGAGTCTCCAAAAGTCTTTCCATTCATCAACCCATTACCATTTTTCAATGTCATACAGCTTTAAAACGCCTCATGTCAGAATTAAGGCGTGATTTGACTTATAAGTAACCCATGTAGGACTTTGACAAAACCTCATTGTGCTAATTACCCATTACCATTTCCATTTTTTGAATTATTTACAGTGAGCGTACAGTGAGCCCTATATAAGATGACTAACCAGTTTTCTTGCCCCGCCCATGTGAGAGATAAGATGACTAACCAGTCTCTTTACCCCGCCCATGTGAGAGGAAACTTGTCTTGTTGACTTAAGAACTCCGGACTTCCCAAACGGTCACCCATCCTGGTGTTGCTCCAGCCCGACCATGCTGAACTTCAGAGTTATTATGGGTTTTGGGGTCTCACCGCTTTAAAACACATCATATCGAGTTCAGACGGAGTTTGACTTATAAACATAGGGTCAAGACTTGAATATTTCCGATGTGGGACTTGGACAAAGCCTCATGGTGCTAACCGAAGCACTCCACCCGTGCCCTCACGGATTCCTCTTTCTTGGCTCATGCGATCACTTGACCTAATCTTTCCTTAAGGCGGTGGCGAAGTTAGGATTTTCTTCTACAAGGGAAAATCAATAGTCGACTAATAGTGGCGAATAATTTTGTTCTAGAGGCGACCGATAATGTTTTTAGTTTTATTATTTTTTCACGTATTATTAAAAAATAATTTATATTTTTTATAGAATTTTTTTACAAATATCTAATGAAAAAATTCTAAATTTGGAAATATCTAAATATTTTTAAAGACATAAATTTTCAAAATTTGAGGACGTTTAAAATGTAAAAATAATAGAGCACAACATAATGATCCTAGCCATTCAAAATAATAATTACTCCTTGTTTCATGACTAAGAGTTATAACTTGTATCTCATTGTAATCAAAGTAGGGCCTATATAGGACTGATCATATATCACATATAAACCAAACTACCCATTATTTAATGAAAATATCTTGATTGGTTATTTGTCATCATTTAATGGGCCATAATTCCTATGGTAGACATAGATGGGTGAAAATCAATTGATTGATTGCTTGTGATCGTTTGATGGGTCTCAATGCCTATGGCAGGCATGGATGGGAGAGCACACCATTGACAGCCCCATTAAATAATGTTATAGAAAGTTGAACCATTAATAAAATATTAATCCATGCTGCTTAAAACAAATGACCTCTTCTTAATTAGATTTCCCCCAAGTTTTACTCAGATGGATGTTGTTCCCACCATAAGACTGAACACATCATATTCTTAAATATAACTATGGTGGGACCAACTCCTATTTGAATCCAATGGAGAGCCAAAATGCCCAAATCCAAGTAGGTATAAAAAAAAGGGAGCTTTGCCGAAGGTCCCTCAAAGCATGACTTTGTTGCAAACAGTCAACAAAAAAAAGTCATGCGGTCAAAGGTCCTCTCACACTTTTTCATATATGAAATGCTCAATTTACCGTTTCTATAAATCATATCCCATGATTGGTGGGATATCTCATTAATAATGCTCAACTACCATTTAATTGGCTACGATTAATGGAATCCCGTTAATGAGATTTTCAAATAAATTCTAAAAACAAACAAATAAATTTCAAAATAACGCAAATAAATTTCAAAAAATGCAATAATTTCAAAAAACGCAATAAAGTTTTAAAAGAAAAGAAATAAGTTTCAAAAAAACAATAATTTCAAAAGCAATAAATTTTAAAAAAAGCAATAAATTTAAAAAGATGCAAATAAGTTCAAAAGATCCAAATAAATTTCAGAAATTGTAAATAAATTTCAAAATACTCAAATAAGTCTCAAAAGATCCAAAGAAAAGTCAAAAGATACAAATAAATTTCAAAAGACGCAAATGAATTTCAAAAGACGCAAATAAAATTCAAAAGACGTAAATAAAATTAAAAAAAGTAAATAAATTTAAAAAAATGCAAATACATTTACCAAAACTAAGATAAACCAATTTTTCAAATTTCAGAAAAATTTGCCAAAAACTCAAGTACTTTTGTCAAAACTCAGTTAATTTTATTTCAAAAAATACAAATAAATTTCAAAAGATACAAATAAAATTTAAAAACACAAATAGATCTAAGAAAATACAAATAAAATTTCCAAAAATATATAAATATACATTCAAAAACTCAGTTAAGATTTTAAAAATGGAGAGAAATTTGTCTGAAACTCGGCTATATTTTTCAAAAATTCAAATAAATTTACCAAAAACTTAGATAAATTTATTTCAGAACTCAGATAGATTTCTCCATAACTCAGATAAATTTGACAAAAACTCAGCTAAATTTGATAAAAACCTAGAAAAATTTGATAAAACTCAACTAAATTTGACAAAAAATCAGATAAATTCCCTTCTCAATAAAGCCTGCAACTAAGCTCTTCTCTCTCTTCTCCCTCACCTTTCCTCGCTCTCTATCCAATTCGACGGAGACTGTCCAAGGAAAAAAAACTTGAGAAAAAAAAGATAGGAAAGAGTATGCACCCCAAACATTTTCAATGCAACTCTTTCTACACCCTGCAGTGAAGAGGCTTTCCTATCTTATCTATCCTCAACCTTTTCAACAAAAAACAAGCAGATCTTGAAGAATCTTTTCTTATTTTTCAAAAAATGGGTGAATCAACTTTCTCCTTTTGCTCTAGTCACTTCTGCAGTACAACTATGCTGAACGAGAAAAGAAAGATCCAGGCCATGAGTTGAGAAAGAAAGGCTCCTCGCTTTGTCCTCCACGAAAAGGTCTAAAAAGAAACTCCTTCATGTCTCCTAGGTACAATTCCACCACTGAACCGTCATCTTTCGGGTTCTTCTACCTCGACAATCTGATCGGATCTGTTCTGCTTTCATCTCAGACCACAGGCGATCCCACTCTGGTCTCTTTCGACTACTCTGGTCACACAAACTGGGCTCTATTTTGTGACTTCTCCGGCGAGAGTTTTGCAGTATGGCGAAGCGAAGCAGGGGCACTTCTTCTCCGGCAATGGCTGGATTCCGGCGACGATTAGCACACTGACAAAGATCAGCAACCAGTGAGACCGAGAGCCCTCCTCTCCAAGACCCTTCTTCTCCGATCTTCGAGTTTCTGTCAGAAGTCCGGCCCATGTGGCCCACTGCACCCAGATCTTTGGCAAGCAAGAATCCTTCTCTCCTTCTGCAAATCGTACACAAATATCGGAAGTAATTTCTCCGGAACAATGGGTGCGGCCCACTGCTCCTTTTTTATTCGAATCAGAGAACCAGATGAACTTGGAATCCCTGCTGCCCATATTCTTTCTTCCTCTTCTCCTATCGTCACCGGTGATTATCAAGAAAGAACAACAAGAATGAGGGAGAATGGAAGATTTCAAAACGCGAAGAAGAAGAAGGAGAAGGGGTTCTTTTGGGTAGCAGAGATCGAGAGAAGTTAGGAACGAGGGAGAATTGGATTTCCTATTTCCTATTTTCTATTGCATTTGCACAAATCTACCCCTAAGTATGAAAAGGGTATGGGAAATTTCCTTTGTCTGATATGCAAAAAACTCATTTTCTCTAATGGTTGCAGAAAACTTTGGTTGGTCAAGGCTCATGGTTTGATGATGATGATGTTCAGAGATTCTGCAAAAATATTTTTAATGGAAGCTTTCCTTTTATTGAAAAGACTGTTTTGAGATGTATCAACTATGAATTGTTTTTTGTTTGTTTTCCTTCCCACTGATTGACCCTGATTTAATTTTTTTTATTAAAAAACAATTAATTTTTTAATAAAAAAATAATTAATTTTTTTTATAAAAAAAAAAACAATTAAGTCGCGTCTTGCAAGCCGTAAATTAAAACTCGCCAATTCTTTAATGGCCTGCATTTGCAAGTCGTAAAAACATATACTTAATTACGGCTTGCATTTGGAGTCGTTAATCAGATTGTACACAACCCATTTACAGCCCACAAATGCAAGCTGTGTAAAATATTTTTCGTTTTAAGTATTCCCGGCGTACTACGTATGCCATAAACTTAAGCACACCAATGCTTTAACGGCACTCAGTTTGCGTCGTAATAGTTTAGTATTTACGGCCTGCTTAGAAGGCCATAAATCTGGTCCAAAAAGTCCTAACAGCATCATTTTAGGCATGCATTAATCCTACTTACGGCCTGCATATGCACGCTGTAATTACATCGAACCTTTTACGGCAGGAGCTTTTACGGCACGAACCCCGTGAGCCGTAAACTTATAAAAAGCCCTGAAATGGTGTAGTGAATCAAGATTTGAAATTTGAAATTTCAGAATTTTATGCCTAAAATAGTTGAAAGGGCAAATTAGTCCTGAAAAATAAGATTGTGTGGACGCAGGGACCTATGGCTGCAAATAATCTAGCTGAGTGGACCAGAGGCCTTAAACGAACCAGAGGCCTTAAACGATTTTTGCCTGGACTGGAGACTGGATTCATTCCACTATAGGGACCTTTCGCTAATTTTGCCTAAAGAAAAATGATGATAAGAACTGATTTGCTCAAGTTTGATTGCAAATATCCTTAAATCTCTCCTCAAAATTTAGGAAATGACTGGTTTTCATTTTTAAAACAAGCAAAAGGCCAAAGTAATCTCAAAGGCTTTATGAATTCTCTCCTTTCATGAAAAAAAAAAAGAAGATGATGAGGGGCAAAATTTTAAGAAGCCAAAATAACCATAAAATTTTTAAATGTTTATCACATAAGTATTCCAAGCAACAAGAAGTCGAGGAGACCCTTCCTCCCTCTGCCACTCCCTCAAGGGATTACCCAGGTGGGGATTGGGATCTCACACCACCTTCATTGATTTGGTCTACATAATTTGCTCCATTTAATGGTATGTTTTTTTTATACTCTTAATCACTCAACTAGAACTTTCAAAATAACCTATCAATAGTCTCTGTAGTTTTGTTATGAATTAAGTTACCAAACATCTGGAACTATCAAGGTAATTGATTTAATAAGCGTGCCTCTTCTGGTAAAATCGACAGCAGATTTACTGGAGTTCACAAGTTATCCTCATAGACCATAATCATAATCAAGAATATATTTTCTCTCTCTAGCTTCATTGTGAGAAACGAGGCAAAAAATGAAACTATCATCGGCAAAGAAGTGGTAACAGGGAACAAAATGGGCTCTCCTAGCTACTTTCACGCAATGAATCAATCCCACACTCTCAGCTTTTATAAACATCTTAGATAAAACTTCAACATCCAAAATAAAGAAGTATGGGTCTCCTCGCCTCAGACCTTTAAAAGGATATTTTTACGGAAGTGGGAGCCATTAAGGAGGAGGAGATACATCCTTTACTAATTCAAATGAGTTTCATATGAAATGATGTCTCATTCCATTCGATCATAAGCCTTTTACCAAATCAAGCTGAAGTCCCATAAGCTTATTATTCTTCTTTTTCTTGAAGTGATGGAGCACTTTGTGGGCAATAATATAATTATCAAAAATCACTCGTCCAATTTATTAGCAACCACTTTGGAGATAATTTTATACACCACGTACATTGCATAAGCTTATCTGTGTAAGATCATTAACATACTAGAAATGACTTTTGTTTGGGATAAGAATCATAAAGGTGTTATTAATTCCTTTTAGTGATGTCACTTTGTTGAATCAAATTAATGATATTGATCCCAACTGTACGTGTCCTACTTGTGTTGGTAAAAACTAGCTGGATAACCATCCAGGCCCGGCAATTTAAGGGTCCCAATCTGGAAAACCACTTCTATAATTTCTTCTACTAAAGGGTTTGATATTAGATTCATATTCTCCCTAGAAGAGATTTTAGGATAAATAATTTATTTGATCAAGTTAAGATCTCTCTAGCTAATTGGTGAGAGAACTTTTGTCAAATGACTACATATTTTATTGCCAGTTTCCTCCCTACTAAAGAGCTATCTTCCTTCAAAATGTTTTATTTTCTCTATCTTATTTAACCCACCTCTATGAATTGTACTTGAGTGAAAAAAATTAGTATTTCTATCTCCTTCCTTTAGCCATAATTTGGTTGACTTTTGTCGCCATAGTTCTTCCTTCTTAGATATTCTTCCAGCTTCTTGTTTAATCCAATCTCCATGTCTTTATTCTCTTCATTGGGCTTCAGTTTTCTTAGTTCTTCAATCTCCAGTTTTGTCTTATTTATTACCTTTTCTAGCTATAGTTTTCGGCATGCTATAGGCCTCAAGTCAGGCAATGTTGATGAAGAATTTAATATATATAAGGACTCATGTTGTAGATTTGATCAATAAGCTAATATAGGTTTAGGTAATAGTTCAGCCATGTTCTCTTTTCTAAAGATAATAAAAGTTTGAGTCACTTTCTCACAAATTTCCAGTAATGTCATCACAATAAGGTTTCTAATTATTTTAAAATTATATAAAAAAAGAGAAATAACTTTTTTTAAGGTAAGTTAGAAATGAATGAACCTATCTTTCAATAAATAAATAAAGCTTTGAATGGTTAGATCTCCCTCTTAATGTTATTCAACATGGTTAACCAATTCCCTCCGTCATTCTCAACTTATAGCAAAAACGAGGCCGTCATGCTTGATCAACATAGGATGAACTTGGGCTTTTATGTTCAAGATTAGAACAATATATGTTCAAGCTTGGACTCGAGTATGCCTAGAACCCTTTTGAATAGAGAGTTGTTAATGCCACAACGAAAGCTGGAGATTCCTTATCCCTGTTTTTTCATTACCAAAATACCTTTGTAGGAAATCCCCAAACTCCCCCTCCCCCTCCCCGCCTCTCCCTGCGCACCGCCCACCTCCACCCGTGCCCAACCCCTTTCTCTCCCTCTCCCTCTCCTTTTCTCTCTCCCTCTCCCTCTCCCTGCTCGCCGCCCACCTCCGCTCGTACCCGACCCTCTCCCTCTCCTTCTCTCCATCTCCTTCTCCTTCTACCTATCTTTCTTCATCTCCCTGTTTGCCGCCCACATACGCAGGGGCGGATCCAGGAATTCAATAGGGGGGGGGCTGCACTATGTATATTTAAAAAAATTATTTTTCACGATTTTTAAAATTTGGAATGCATAACCCAGTGCCACCAGCAATTCATATAACAATGTCACATTACATTAGGATATATATGTATACCAACATGTTACGTACATGTCATTATATTCTAGCTTTAAAATTTCAACTTAGTCGTGCTTTTCGTAATTCGGTGACACACATTCTTTTGTCAGTAGTGCTACATGGACAAACTTTTTGGCCAGAATCTTGGACAAACCCTATGATATCCCCTTGAATATCCGGATAATATTCAAGGGGATATCATAGGGTTTGTCCAAGATTCTGGCCAAAAAGTTTATCCAAGTAGACTTTTTTGTTATTTTGTAAACTACGATATGGAATCCATTTACGATATGTAAGCATTTTCTGATATGACTCGTTGAACACTAGCTAGATTTATACTGAATGTGACTTAGTTAGAGGGTGAAATCTATCAAAGGCTGTAGGTTAGGTTGTGATTTAGCAACTATGAGTACATGATCGATTACTTTACTGTTCATCAAACAGACAAAGTACCACTTGGTAAGTTGTAATACTATATATATTTTTATTTTTTATTTTTGGCTAAAAGCTTGGGTGGGCTGCAGCCCACCCAAGCACCCCCTATATCCGCCCATGCACATACGCCCGTGCCAGACCCTCTCCCTCTCTCCATCTCCTTCTCCCTATCTTTCTCCCTATCCCCCTCTCCTTGTCCCCCTCTCCCTCTCCTTCTCCCTGTCTCTCTCCCTCGCCCTGCTTGGCGTCCACCTCTTGACCCCGCCCAGCCGTCCTTCCCAGCGCCTAGCCCCTCCACGGGAGGAGGGTGCAGCAGGGAGAGAGAGAGAGAGAGAGAGAGAGAGAGAAGGGTAATTTGGGGATAATGGGGTGTGCATAGAGAGTTTTGAAAAGAGAATAGCTGTGAAAAGAGAAATGATGAGGAAGCAGAAGCTTAGTATATGGCATTAGCAGCTCTCTTTGATTATTGCAGGATGCAGTCAAGATTTCTATAAATAATAAAAACAGCATGATATTTAGGAATAAGTTGTTGTTCCGAACTAGTAGTCGGTACATAAACTACTATATTTCCATTTTAAACCAGATCGAGAGATCTGCTTTAAACCAGAGCTCCAAGTGAACTAAACAAGAATCATAGATAAAAAACGTAGTTTCATTGATGAGACTATACTATACAAGATAGTTGAAGAACACCTTAATTGGCTCAGTGGCTTCCAAACAAAGCTTAAATCATCGAATTACAAGGGGAATATAACAGATGGTGTGAGGCCTATCTGCCTTGGAAATGGCCGAAAACTTTATTGCAAATATCCATATTATGGGCCCTCCCAAGTATATTTTTTGTAGCCTTCAAAGTTCAAATTGGAGCGAAAATTTCACTCAGATTCATTCCATGATGCCCCCTTTCCACGTCCCCATAAATCAATTAATTGTGCCCTGCATTCTTCACATGCAGTAACAATGTTTAAACAAATATGATATTTTCATTTATTCTATTCATAACATTGCCAAATAGCTACAAGTACAAGGGGCCACTGTGAAATTGTTGTATGTTATGCAACACACACAAACCCAACACTACACCCACAAGTGCCCTTACACACCTACTAATAGGAGAAGACAGAACAAATTAACCCTTTCCCAACACTACCCCATATTCCCTTGTACAAATTCTGATCTCCTTCATTCCATTTTTTGTCTGGTTTGCTCCATGATATCTTCAATAAGAAGTGTCATGTTGTTGTAAGAAGATCCGCCCTCTTCCATGGTCTTTCTTGCACTCTCCCCAAGTTCTTTTGCTCTCATCCTCCTCTCTTCTGCTTCTTTGTCACTACCCATTAATCTCTCTACAGCCTTCTTCACTTCTTCCATCTTCACCAGCACATTTTTTTCTTCTTCAAACCACTTCACAGAAGCCTCAACGCCGATGTTGACGCCTATCCTCAAAACATTCACAATTAACTTCTCATTGAGGAATTGCTCACTGAATTGCGGCCATGTTATCAATGGAACACCTGCAGATATCCCCTCCAAAGTAGAATTCCAACCGCAATGTGTCAAGAACCCTCCCACCGCATGATGCGATAGGATCAGTGTCTGCGGTGCCCACCCTTGAATTATAAGACCCCTATCTTTCACCCTCTCCTCAAATTCTTCTGACAGCCATTTCTCTATTTCTGCGATTCTCTCGCATTTTCGAATCACTAAAACAAATGGTTGGTTTGAAGCTTCAAGGCCTAGTGCAATCTCTTTCAGTTGAGCAGGTGTTATGCGGCTTAAACTTCCAAAACAAGCATAAATAACCGAGTTGGGCTTCTTTGAATCTAGCCAATTCGAGCATTTCTTATCATCTAAAGCCGCCTTATTCCCTCTCTGGGCCTTATCTGGTATCTCTTTGTTGCAAAGTGAAACGGGCCCAATCATCCATGCCTTCTTTCCCATAGCCTTCTTGTAGTAATCTACATATTCGAGCTCCAATTCATTGAAGCTGTTGATAACTACACCAAAAGACTTCGAATCGACTTCTCTGAATCTGTCAAACAATGCTGTCATCTCTGAATTGCCCTTGTTGATTATGTCGTCTTGGAGTTGGGCTTTCGATATCTCAACTTTATGGGGCAGGCCTGGCAAGACAAACAGCTCGAATTCGGAGCTGACATTTTCATGGGGTTTGAAACGCTGCAAGTTGAGTGAACTCAGAAGGGAGAAGCTGCATGTCCCATGGAATGCGATTCGTGGTATATGAAGCTTGCAGGCAATATCATATGTCCATGGGAGGCAAAAGTCCGAGATCATGCAGCTCGGGCCAGGTTGATGATCCTCTTTGAGAACCTGTTCAATTGGTTCTTGTAGCAATTCTAGTGCAGGGAAGAACTTCCTCCCCGGAATTGGAGAATCAATGGCGTCGACATTCTCCAATCCTTGAGGTAGGCCGCCTTCTTGCCAGGGGAAGTCAAGCTGGATGAGCCGAATTGGCAGGCCTGATTCTGCAGCCCGATCAATTACGGGCTTGAATCGGACTGCATTAAGGGATGTTGTGATGATGGTGGAGATCACGCCGCGCTTGGCGAACAGGCGGGCCATGTCCATCATGGGGATCATATGGCCCTGAGCAAGGAAAGGAATGAATATGATGTGAGGCTGCTGGACTTCTTGGGAGGCCATAGAGAGAGAGATTGATGGCCAACAGTGGGTGTGTGAGGAGCTGTTTTTGAGAAGCATATATATAAAGCAAGCTTATTTTAGTACTACCAATCAGATTTCGGCTAAAGTTCCTCCTTTGAGACTTGTTCTGTTGGCTAATAGCTACATATCATGGTCTCCTAATAGTCCCCCATTAATATGGAGCTATCCAAAAGTATAATTAACCTAACTCTGTCAACAGCTTTAAGAGACCTGGATGTGAGGCCCCACCATGGGTTATGATAAGATGGTAGCAACCACTTGTTTAAGGGTTCCAAAGTTTGAGGGCCCTCCTTTCTTTTTCTTTTTCTATTTTTCCAGGGAACTGAATTCCTCCGAATTCTAAGAAATATGTTCATAAAAGTGGCTAAAATTGGAGAAAAAGAAATGAAAATCCATAAAATAGTCATGAAATAACATCTCTTATGATGGGTCAGGCCCAACCCGGATTGTGGTAAAGAGTCAGGTCCAGACAACCCGGTCCGTCCAAGGTCATGGGTCAGGCCAGTTTAGCTCAGCGGATATTCGAAACTCGTTGAAGGAAGCCTCGTCACGTCAAGGCCTCCGAGTCATCACAACGAAGTCCTCCCCTCACCCGCTCTTACCAAATCTCGCGAAGAAACTCTCACCTGCCCTCCACCTTGCTCGTTCCTCGAGGACACGTCTGAGGCTCCAAGCCCTCCGCCTTACTCGTTCCTCGAGGACACGTCTGAGGCTCGAGGCTCTAGAGAGACGTTGTTGCGCTCCAAGCCCTCCGCCTTGCTCGTTCCTCGAGGACACGTCTGAGGCTCCAGGCTCTAGAGAGACGTTACTTTATTTTTGAATCCCATCTGTTGGGGAAGTGTTATAAATTCAGGGTCCCCTCATCACTTGAGGGGCAATGATAAAAATCTTACTCACATCTCTCTCGCTTGTAATCCACCTAATCAATCAAAGATCACCATATTCAAAGTGGACGTAGGTCATACAGACCGAACCACTATAAGTTCCCTCTCTCTCTCTCTCATTTATTTACTACATTCTCACCTATCATTTATTACTTGACCGGTGGTGTCCGAAACCTATTTTTGGCATCATCAGTTTGGCGCCGTCTGTGGGAACCGAACAAAAGTTCTCATCCTATTTTAAAAATCATGGTGATCAGCACAAGATCCGTAAGACGAGAAGACAATCCCGTCCAAGCTACAGGTCCGGGTCCTTCCAGGCGCCCGGACTCCCCTACCCAGGGAAATAATGGTCCTCCACCGGGTAACCCCTCTCTGAATACTCTCCCCCCTGCACCGACTTCGCAGCAGATGCTGGAAACCATGCAACAGCTGTTGGCCCAAAACCAACAAATCTTGCAACTCATGCTGGCGGGACAAGGAGGAGCACTCCAGGGTGGAGCACCTCACCCGGGCGCCCATCCCCCGGGCGCCCATCTCCCAGGCGCCCAGGATGGAGCACCCCTCCCGGGCGCCCATCTCCCAGGCGCCCAGGATGGAGCACCCCTCCCGGGCGCCCATCTCCCAGGCGCCCAGGATGGAGCACCTCTCCCGGGCGCCCGTCTCCCAGGCGCCCAGGATGGAGCACCTCTCCCGGGCGCCCGTCTCCCAGGAGCCCAAGACGGAGCAGCACCACACCAAGGCGCCCATACTCTCGGCGCCCAGAGAAGAGCACCTCACTTGGGCACCCCTCATCATGGCGCCCAAGGTCGAGGACCACATCATGGCCTCCATGGCCGAGGAGCACATCAGAGCTTCCGTGACCACGAAGTTCCTCCACCCCCTGGTAGAGCCCATGGAGGGTTACCACCTCGACCCTTCCCTCAGGACGAGGAGGACTCTCACTTCCAAGAAGGGGGAAGTGAGAATCACTTCCTGGAAGATGAAAGTTATTTCCCCGGTCCATCCAGGGAGCTTCACAGTCACTGGGAGGAAAAAATCAAAGAGATGCAAAATCAACTGGGCGATGTCTTCAATGCAATGAAGGCCCAGGCACCGGAGACTGTGGATTATCTAGTCGGGCGGACGGATACACCGTTCAAACCCGATATAGTACATTACCCACTTCCAAGGAAGTTCAAGATGCCGTCCATGGAGACCTTCGATGGGAGGAAGGATCCTTTAGACCATCTTGAAACTTACAAAACCAGGATGCAGCTCCATAACATCCCTGACGAGATAATGTGCAGAGCCTTTCCAACCACTTTGAAAGGTTCTGCCCGCCTGTGGTTCGCAAATCTCCCCTCAGCATCCATCACCACCTTCGGAGAGTTGAGCAAGTCTTTCGTCTCGCACTTCATAGGTGGGCGCCGCCACCAGAAGCCCGCAACACACCTGCTTAGTATAAAGCAGGAGGAGAATGAAAGCCTAAGGAGTTACCTCACTCGTTTAACGAAGAGGTACTCCAAATCGAGGAGCCCGACGACAAGGTCTCCATGACGGCTTTCCTTGGAGGCCTTCGTTCCTCGAGTTTTCTCTTTTCCGTAATGAAGCGCCCGCCAAAGAGCTTCTCGGAACTATTGGCCAAAGCCCAAAAGTATATGAATGCGGAAGACATCACCAGGGCAAGGCGCGGAGAATCCTCCAGAGCGAGCAGTAAGGGAAAAGAGAGGAGCAGAGACGAGAAGAAGGAAGCTAGCAACAAGCGGAGCAAGACAGAGAGAGTACCTGTCAGAGACCGGCTTGGTCCCGCTCCGCAAAGGGACAGGCTGGCGTTCACGCCTCTCACGGCCACGGTGGAGCAGATCTTGTTCCAAATACAAGATGACCCAGCCATAAAATGGCCAGGAAAGATGAAGTCTCCTCCGAATCGGAGGAATCCGAACAAATACTGTCGCTTCCATCGCGACCATGGCCATGACACTGACGACTGCTACGAGCTCAAACGCCAGATTGAGGATCTCATCCAGCACGGCCACCTACGTCAGTATGTTGCCGGCAGGGGACAAGCACCTCCACCACCTCCACCTCACAATCAGGAAAATCAGCAACCGATCGGAGAAATCCGAACAATTTCTGGAGGGCTAACAGAGTCGTTCTCGGCCATGAAGGCCCATGCCAGAAAGGCAAGGCATCCTGAGGAGGCACGCCCGTCCAAGGCGCCAAGGCATGGAAATAATGAAGTTATATCCTTCTCAGACAAGGATCTGGAGGGGATCCAGCACCCTCACGACGACCCTCTAGTGCTCACAATGACGGTCGCCAATTTTCAAGTGCATAGGATCCTGGTAGACAGTGGAAGCTCTGCAGACATTCTGTTTGTAGAAACTTATGACAAGCTGAGGCTGGGACGGGAAAGGTTGCAGCCCGTCAAGTTTCCTCTCATCGGCTTTTCAGGAGAGAAGGTGTATCCCCTTGGGGCAATCACACTGCCAGTCACAGCCGGGACTGCGCCTCGAACTTCCACAACAATGGTCAATTTCCTGGTGATTGACTGCGCATCGGCTTATAATATCATCCTGGGGCGTCCAACTCTTAATGCCTTAAGAGCGGTCCTCTCTACGTTTCATCTCATCCTCCGGTTTCCAACTCCTAATGGGATCGGAGAGGTAAGAGGGAATCAAGTAGCTGCAAGGGAATGCTACGTCTCCTCTATGAAGGCCAAGAAAACGCAGGAGGCGTTACAGGTCGAAATCTCGGACCCAAGAGATGAAACCACGGCAGAGAGAGGAGAACCAGTCGAGGAGCTCACCTCAGTGGTCCTAGATGAAGACTTCCCAGCCAAGAGAGTACAAATTGGCTCTTCTCTCCCTGAGGATCGGGCCAGCCAGCTGACAGACTTCTTGAGAGGTAATATGGATGTTTTCGCATGGTCGCATGCGGATCTTGAAGGGATTGATCCCGACGTCGCAACCCACCGCCTCAATGTCGACCCTGGCTACAAGCCTGTCCGACAAAAGCTTAGAGGGGCCTCCACAGAAAGGGCCCAAGCAATGGACAATGAAGTGGGAAAATTGCTGGAGAACGGGGCTGTCAGGGAAGTAGCCTACCCTGAATGGCTCTCAAATGTTGTGATGGTGAAGAAGTCCAGCGGAAAATGGCGCCTGTGCGTTGACTTCTCGGAGGTTAACAAAGCGTGCCCAAAGGACAGCTACCCCCTACCAAGGATTGACCTCCTCATCGACGCCACAGCAGGTCATGAACTACTCTCGTTTTTGGATGCATACTCTGGATACAACCAGATTAGCATGCACCCCCCGGATCAGGAGAAGACATCATTCATCACCCCAAAAGGAACCTACTGTTATAGGGTCATGCCTTTCGGACTGAAGAATGCGGGCGCCACCTATCAACGTCTAGTGAACAAGATGTTCCACTCTCAAATCGGGCGGACCATGGAGGTTTACGTAGACGACATGCTGGTAAAGAGCCTCGCCGCAGCCGACCATATCGCCCATCTGCAAGAGACCTTTGACACTCTCAGGCTTTTTCGCATGAAATTGAATCCTGAGAAGTGTGCCTTTGGTGTAGGATCCGGAAAGTTCTTAGGTTTTATGGTCGACCAGAGGGGGATCGAGGCGAACCCAGATAAAATCAAGGCCATAATAGATATGAAGTCACCTTCTTCCACAAAGGAGTTGCAGCGCCTCAATGGAAGGATTGCGGCACTTAGCAAATTTGTCTCCAAATCTGCAAACAAGTGCTTACCCTTCTTCAAGATCCTCCGCAAAACATTCCAATGGGGGCCCGAGGCTGAAGAAGCATTCCAGAAGCTCAAAGTTTACCTGACCGCTCCCCCTCTCCTCTCGCATGCTACACCAGGCGAAGTGCTGTACCTGTATCTTTCGGCTTCACCCTCAGCCGTGAGCTCTGTTCTCATAAAGAATCAGGACGGAGCGCAAAAGCCTATCTACTATGTGAGCAGAGCCTACCGAGGGGCAGAGTCCAAATACCCGGAGCTCGAAAAACTGGCCCTCGCCCTGATCTCCACTGCAAGGCGTTTACGACACTATTTTCAGGGCCACACCGTGGTGGTAGTAACAGATCAACCTTTGAAAAGAGTTTTGGGGAAACCTGATGTAGCTGGAAGACTTGTGAAGTGGGCGGTAGAGCTGGGGGAGTTTGATGTTAAGTATCAACCAAGGTCCGCCATCAAAGCACAGGCTCTAGCTGACTTCGTAGCCGAATTCACTTATGATGAAAACCAAGTAGATGGAACAGCGGTGCTCACCTCCTTGCTAGCACCACAGGACCCTCAAACCCTGGGCGCCCAGCTTCCCTCGGGCGCCCAGCCTCTCCTCCAAGCCTCGGGCGCCTCACTCCCTCCTCAAACCCTGGGCACCCAGCTTCCTTCCGGCGCCCAGCCTCTTCTCCAAGCCCCGGGCGCCTCACTCCCTCCTCAAACCCTGGGCGCCCAGCTTCCCTCGGGCGCCCAGCCTCTTCTCCAAGCCCCGGGCGCCTCACTCCCTCCTCAAACCCTGGGCGCCCAGCTTCCCTCGGGCGCCCAGCCTCTTCTCCAAGCCCCGGGCGTCCCACTCCTCCCTCAAACACTGGGCGCCCAGCTTCCCTCGGGCGCCCAGCCTCTTCTCCAAAGCGCCCAGGTACCTCCCCAGAGGTCGATTGCCCCGCCTTTACCGGTCTGGAAATTGTATGTTGATGGTTCGGCAACCACAGACGGAGGCGGAGCTGGCTTCATCCTGATCAGCCCAGATGGTACACCCATCAAGTATGCAGTGAAGCTCCACTTCATTGCATCAAATAATGAGGCCGAGTATGAGGCACTCTTATCAGGACTGAGGTTGGCGATCGAAATGGACGCCAAATCAGTTCTTGCTCACAGTGATTCACAATTGGTGGTGAATCAAATAAATGGCGAATTCGAGGCAAAGGAGGAAAGGATGCAAGACTACCTCAATATGGTCAAAGGATTGGTCAAAAGTTTTCAATGCTTTCAGATCTGCCATATTCCTCGAGGACAAAATGTTGCAGCAGACGCACTGGCTAGGCTCGCCTCGTCATTGGAGGCCTCATCCACAGAACCTACACTCATCGGGCATCAGTTGGAGAGGAGCAAGTTAGATGTAGTGGTTGGAAACATCAACTGTGCATCAGAGGGCAGCGAGCCAAATTGGATGACACCGATAAAGGCTTTCCTCCAAGAGGGCACCGAACCAGAGGACCACCTTGAAGCGAAGAGACTCAGAATGAGGGCTTCCAGATACACCCTTCTGCAAAATATCCTTTACAAGAAGGGTTATTGCCTGCCACTGCTGCGTTGCCTCTCCCCTGAGGATGCTGATTACGCTCTTCGTGAAATCCACGAAGGAATATGTGGGAACCATTCTGGAGGACGCTCCCTCGCCCACAAAGCACTAAGGCAGGGATTCTTCTGGCCAACCATGGCGAAGGACGCCAAAGAATTTGCTCAAAAGTGCGACAAGTGCCAGCGCTTCGCCACTGTAACCAGGCAGCCACCAGAAGAGTTGACTTCCATTTTTAGCCCGTGGCCTTTCTCCAAATGGGGTATAGATATTCTGGGCCCCCTTCCTTTGAGCAAAGGCCAATGCAAGTTTGTAGTCATTGCCATTGACTACTTCACAAAATAGGCGGAGGCAGAACCCTTGGCCAAGATCACAGACTTCAATGTAAAAAACTTTGTTTGGAAAAACATAGTCTGTCGCTTTGGGATACCTAGCGCCATCGTCAGTGATAATGGCAAGCAGTTTGACAACAAACTCTTCAACACTTTCTGCACCGACCTCCAGATTAAGCAGCCCCACTCCAGTCCAGCGCACCCCCAAGCAAATGGGCAAGCAGAAGTCATGGTCCGAACAGTTCTTCGCAACCTAAAAACCAGGCTCGAAAAGGCGAAGGGTCTTTGGGTTGACGAGCTACCAGGGGTATTATGGGCATACAGAACTACGCCGAGGACCCCTACTGGCGAGACTCCTTTCTCGCTAGCTTTTGGGACCGAGGCAGTCATCCCTGTCGAAATTGGCGTACACTCCCTCAGGGTCCATCTCCAAGACCAAATTAACAACGAGGAAGGACTCCGCATCAACCTCGACTTGGTAGAGGAGGCAAGGGAGATGGCCACGGTCCGCAATGCAGAATACAAGCGGCGCATGGCAAAACACTACAACTCGAGGGTGAAGCCTCGTTCTTTTCAGCCAGGAGATCTAGTCCTGAAAAAGGTGATCCTCGCCACTAAAGACTCTCGCGAAGGAAAGCTAGGGCCAAATTGGGAAGGACCATATCTCGTGACAGAAGTAGTAAGGCCAGGCACGTACAGAATCCAAAATTCTGATGGTAAGGCCCTGCTCCATCCGTGGAATGCGGAACATCTGAAGAGGTATTACCAGTGACAAATGGGCCAATGTACAAAAAGCATGAAAATTGTTTATCTCCCATTTCATTGTTCAAAGTAGACTATAAATGAAATAAACATGTTATTACAGAAATGTGCTCCTTTCAATAGGCTATAAATTGCCAAACAAAAAGAAAAAATACATATGAGCCTAGTCACTCTCATTATCCCCCTCATCCTCGCCATCATCCTCATAATCACCTGAGCTCCCGCTGCTGCCATCAGGCTCGTCGGCAGGCGCCTCATCAGGCGCCTCACTCGCCTTAAAGCGCGAGAAGTCGATATCGGGAAATGCTGCGGTAATCTTTCTCCGGAGTTCGTCATAACCAGCAATAAATCCATCGGCGACGCTGTTCTCAGCATCAGCCAGGCCGTCCTCCAAATCATTTTCAGCCTGGATAGCTCTCTCCTCTGCCGCCCTCAGCTCTACCTTCAAAGCAGCCTCTCTGAGCTCAGCCCCCTTTCGGGCCTCCACGAGCTCAGCCTCCTTGAGCTCAGCCCCCTTTCGGGCCTCCACGAGCTCAGCCTCTCTGAGTGAAGCCCTCTCGCGGTCCTTCACAAACTCAGCCTCCCTGAGGGAAGCCCTCTCGCGGGCCTTCACAACCTCAGCCTCACTGAGCGAAGCCCTCTCACGGGCCTTCCGTAGCTCGGTCTCACTGAGCAAAGCACCCTCGCGCGTCGCCACTAGCTCAGCCTCAGCCTTGGTCACCCTCATGTGAGCCGTTGAGAGCTCAATCTCAAGCCTGTTTGCTCTCTCCCGAGCTGCTAGAAGATCTGCATCATAAGTCTTCCTGGCGGCTTCTAGTTCAGCAATTTTTCCTTGACTTGCAGAGAGATCTCTATGAATACCTGCATTCTCCTGTTTCAGCTTACTGAACAACTCAGCCTTCGAAAATAAACATATGGATGATGCAGACATCTGGAGCAAGAAGAAATCAAGAGAAAATGAGAATGCATATACAGAAGGAAAACCTGAAGAATATTCAGACAACCTTTTACCTGAGATAAACCTTCTAGATAAGCGTTTATCATCCCCTCTGTGCTAAGGGCGCTGACCCGAGTAATCATGTCCCGAGCTGGGAATCTCCAAAACTTCTCTCGAGGAGTCAGCGGCTTGGGACCAGACGGAGGGGCAGGAGGTACAGATGTGGCGGAAGAAACCAGAGGAGTTTTAGGTTGATGAGGCACAGCCGCGGGGGCCACTACATGGGTAGTGACAGGAGAACTCGTCTGCGGCTCCACTAGATGAGTGGTTACAGGAAGATCACCAACCATCACACGAGGAGAATCCCTTCTCGGGGCAATACCTATCCTCGATATCTTGGCAAGATGGGTGTTAGCACTTGTACGACGATCTTCAATTGCCTCCTTGGCCTCGACCAACTCCCTATTGACCACCACTGCGGAAGCAAAATGAATGGTTAGAGACAGAATATCAGGAAAAGGTACGCCTAAGCCACTGAAAGCTCCTTACATTTTCTCTTAGTTGATGCCCGGGAAGGCTCACCCGTCCTACGAGAAGAAGGGTCAACAGAGGGCCCTCGATTGCTGTCACTCTCTTTAGAAAAGAGAATACCCAAATCTCTATCCGGATGATCTCTTACAGCCTGCAGTTTCCGTTTTATATCCGCGGAGAGCACAGGTGACTCTATATAAAAAAAGAGAATGAACAAATAAAATGATGAGCATATGTATGCAAATGAATATGAGGAGATGATAATGAGTGGCGTACCAGGTCTTTTGGCGTCGATCCACTGTTTGGGCACCAGAGCCCTGTCTGCCTCTGAGGCCCACTCGCCACCAACAAAGAAGAAACGAAATTTCCAGCTGTGACAGTTAGAGCGCAATCCCGTGAGCAGTCTGCCGCCCTTGGGGGTGAAATAATACCATCCCCTGTTAGGAGCCGGAGATTCGAATAAACTATAGGCAGCATGGAGCTCCATGGGAGATGCCTCCTCGTTATGTGTTCTCCTCCAAAGCTCGAGAAAACCCAGCATGATTCTCCATCCATTGGGTACTAATCTTCCCAGAGTCAGGGAGAAGTAATGAAGAATTCGACAGACGGAGGGGGGCATAGGGAATCTCAGCCCAGCTTCAAGCATATCCTCGTAAATAACAATGTCACCCGATGCGTCATCACAAGCTGGCTCATCAATTTCGGCCCGGCGACAAATCACGGTGGAAGGAAAAGGATAAAAAGTGATGAATCTGGAAATATCATCATTGCTGACTGTGGTACAAATGGTACTCACCTTGGGTCTGTCATCATCGCTTACCATTTTTCCTTTAGAACGCGGACGCAACTTGCCCAACGTGTCTGAAGAAGGACTGCCCTCGGCATGACCTCCTCCTACTATTGTTTCTTCCCTGGCCGAGATGCCGAAGGACCGGGCGCCACCTGAGGCGCCAGCTGCTGCGAAACCGCATGAGCCTCGAATACCTGCAAAACCACATGCGCCTCCCCCTGCGGCGCCCGGCGCCCCTGCGCCCGCTGCCGCGACGCCCGGCGCCCCGGCGCCCGCTGCCGCGACGCCCGGCGCCCCTGCGCCCGCTGCCGCGCCGCCCGGCGCCCCTGCGCCCGCTGCCGCGACGCCCGGCGACTGTTCTCCCTCGCCTGCGACGCCCGCGGGCTGGGCGCCGCCGTGCCGCCCGCGACGCCCGGCGACTGTTCTCCCTCGCCTGCGACGGCCGCGGGCTGGGCGCCCCCTGCGGCGCCCAGCGCCGCCGTGCCGCCCGCGACGCCCGCGACGCCCGGTGCCAGTTCTCCCTCGCCTGCGACGCCCGCGGGCTGGGCGCCGCCGTGCCGCCCGCGACGCCCGCGACGCCCGGCGCCAGTTCTCCCTCGATTGCGACGCCCGCGGGCTGGGCGCCGCAGGCGACGCCCGGCGCCTGTTCTCCCTTGCCTGCGACGCCCGCGGGCTGGGCGCCCCCTGCGGCGCCCAGCGCCGCCGTGCCGCCCTCGCTGCCCAGCAGCGCCTGGCGGGCGCTCGCCGTCGCATCGCTCGCGCCGTCGCCTCTTTTGCTGCCTGTCTCCATCTGTTTCTCTCCCAATGGTTTTTTCTGCAGAGGCTAGTTTCTTTCTTTTGAAGAAATACTACTCTAGGGTTTATTTTATAGCTTGAGTTTTCAAAGAAGAGTAGCCCAAGCCGGGAGGACTCTCCGAGATACATATCTAAAGGAACTAACAGATTTCAGGAAGAAGAGAGTTGGATGCACAGAAAGCCCCACTTTCAAATAATTATCGAACGCGGGACTTTGAGGGGCAAATGATGGGTCAGGCCCAACTCGGATTGTGGTAAAGAGTCAGGTCCAGACAACCCGGTCCGTCCAAGGTCATGGGTCAGGCCAGTTTAGCTCAGCGGATATTCGAAACTCGTTGAAGGAAGCCTCGTCACGTCAAGGCCTCCGAGTCATCACAACGAAGTCCTCCCCTCACCCGCTCTTACCAAATCTCGCGAAGAAACTCTCACCTGCCCTCCACCTTGCTCGTTCCTCGAGGACACGTCTGAGGCTCCAAGCCCTCCGCCTTACTCGTTCCTCGAGGACAAGTCTGAAGCTCGAGGCTCTAGAGAGACGTTGTTGCGCTCCAAGCCCTCCGCCTTGCTCGTTCCTCGAGGACACGTCTGAGGCTCCAGGCTCCAGAGAGACGTTACTTTATTTTTGAATCCCATCTGTTGGGGAAGTGTTATAAATTCAGGGTCCCCTCATCACTTGAGGGGCAATGATAAAAATCTTACTCACATCTCTCTCGCTTGTAATCCACCTAATCAATCAAAGATCACCATATTCAAAGTGGACGTAGGTCATACAGACCGAACCACTATAAGTTCCCTCTCTCTCTCTCATTTATTTACTACATTCTCACCTATCATTTATTACTTGACCGGTGGTGTCCGAAACCTATTTTTGGCATCATCATCTTATAATGAAAAATGAATTAAGAGGGGATGAAGAATGAATAGCCAGTTATCCACGTAGTTGTATCTTCACCTCATTCTTCACCCCTCACTTCTTTAATATTTTTTGCTTAGAACCCATTTTATCTTGAATTCATAGGAATTCAATTTCATGCAAACAAAAAATTTCATGCAAACAAACATGCCCTAAAGGTAGTATAAAACAATTACGAAACAACTGATCGATTGCTAGCAAATCGTAGACATGTATTCATTGCCATCAGTGAGTGAAGCCATTTCTTCTTGTTAGGGCTTGTTTGGATGCAAGCAATCCTTTCCCTGAAATGCAGCAAATAAGAATTCCAGATGTTGTGGTGATCAGATATTCTTACAGCCAAATGAGTCTTGTATTGCTTGTCCTCACACCACGGATTCAATGGCTGGGATTGCTGCCATACTTTATCAATTTTGATGTGGGGTCCATTCTCTCGAGTGACGCATGCTCATACATAAGCTAAAATGTGAGATTTCCTTAGCTTCTTGACAGGTCCCATGTGAATTGGATTGAGTTGGACATGAAACAAAATCCCACTAGCATGAAGACACCATATTGACAGTTCCTCAGGATAAAATAGGCACACTTCTCCTGTAGATTATGCAATTCATGCAATTTGGAAAGCTACATATCTAATATCTATGTCAAATTGTTCTTGTTTTTCTTTTGAGATGTCAGAAAGAATTTTTTTAATAAAGTTCCATGTGGCATGAAGCCTATGGGTGGCAATAGGTCAAGTTGGTTTCGATGGGTTGGGAATGGGTCGAGCACAGAGCACCCATTCCCAACCCCGTCCCAACTCATTTTTCAATTTCAAACCAACCTAACCCGGAAGTCAAAAGGTTAACCTGACCCTTAATTAACATGTTGGGTTCAAACTGGATTAGCAAGTCAAAGTTAAATTAGTTGGAATCTGATTTAAAATTGGCAAGTTGAATAGTTATAATAAAATAAAATCTTATGAATCTGGTAGGATTTTATTGTGTTGGCTAATTCATGGGTTGGACAAAACTCTGGGTCTATTTGAGTTGTATTTTTGTATTTCTTTTAGAACGGACTGTGGTTGAGTCGCTGGAAGACCTTAAGAGAAGATTGGAGAGTTTTGGAGCAATAGAGCCAAATTGAGAATGCACTCTGGCTATAGCGAAGAAGCAGTTCGCTAGAGCGAACCTGGGACAGGAAGTGACCTCGCTATAGCGAGCGTGATTGGTTTGCCCAATTCGACCAGAACACTATTTTAGAGTTTGAGTCAGATTTCAGTTCTAATTGGAATATATCAGAAGACTCTTGCACGATTTTAGGGCTATTTAAAAGGTGATTCGCTCAACCCTAAGGTACACACATGAAGTTGTTCTCTCTTGTACTAAGGTGAGAAGACCCTAAGAGAGATTCCTTGTTCTCTAGAGCCATATTTGAGAGATTAGGCCAAAGATTTGCTCTATAAGGTTTGGTGCTTCTACTTCTTTGAAAAATATTTGTGCAACTGGGTTCTCAAGTTGTCATTGGAGGATCAAGCACGGGGAGTGGTGTGCGACGAGTAGCTGTGGCAGCGAAGAGTTGTGCAAAAAGAAACTACAGTCCTTAGGTCGACGTACTGACTAAGAAAGGGAGCTGTGAGTATATCTTATAATTGTTCAATAGTGATTTGTTTTCCGATCGTGATTTTCCTCTTTGTATAGAGTTTCCACGTTAAATTTGTGTTTGCGTGATTGTTTGGTAGATAGTTTCGCTAATTCTATCTTATTTGGTTTATTACTTCGGCTGTGCATTGGTTTATTGGATTAGCATCATTCTTGCAAACACACTTTCAGAATCAAGTCAAAAATGTCAAATTGAAGTCCGAAACCAACTGGAAACTAGAAATGGTCAATCCGATCCCGAGTCATCAATTTCATCTCGATTTTTTTGGTAGGTGACGAGAGGGAGATCATACCAAATCAGATTTGGTTTTCATTCTTAATATATATATATATATATATGCGATCAAAAGTATACTTCATTTTATTTTCTTTTTTTGCTATCGAAGGGTTCCTAGTCCTTTAGGCTGGACTAATACTTCTGAGCCTAGAGGGAAGCCGGATAAAATCCCCTCTAACTCTAGTGTGGTAGTGCAGTTCCGAACCTATAACCTTCGAGTGCAAATTGTAGTCCTAGGTCAACTGAACTACCCCTTGGAATTAAAAAATTATACTTCATGAACATACCAAAACATATTTGACTTTCATTTTTAATACATATCAAAAGTATACTTCTAAAATCACCAATGATTCATTTCTTCTATTTCCAAAATATCCGCAATCTACAAAAACACATGAAATGAACAAATTGATAAGAAAGGTCATCTCACTTAATGTTAATTGACCATTGAAACATGGACTGTTTGTGAACAAATAGTGCACATGGATACCATAAGGTCTACTGTAAACAGGGTCCTCACAGTCGGTTACTCGTGATGCTTTTTGTAGAAATCATTTTAAAAGGAGTCGGTTGACAGATGAATTACTTTTTATACGTTTGGATAATTGGTGTAAAGTAAAACGATTTAAATTTGTATTTAGATGGATAAAGAGAATGTGGAATGAGTTATTCTACCCCACTTTATTATGGTATCTCCAATTAACAGTGGGAGAGAGAAGTAGAGTTGGGGTGTCAGGTACGTAGACCTATTTACTTTACTTTTTGTGCTAATGTAAACAAACACCTCATGGATTACAGAATTCAACCATTTGGATTTATTTCAACCCTCCTTTACTTTACTCTTTTGGAAACAAACACACCAAAGAATCACATAAACAAGTTGCTACAAAATATTTTCTATTCTGGAGATTTTTCTTGACATGTTCATGACCTTTGCCAGCACTGATATCTTTATAAATTTATTTGTCAGAAGCAAGTTCTGGGAAAATTATCATCTCAGGAAATATTGCAATTTTTTTTCAAGTTTGGGAGGTTTTCCCTGATATTATAAAAAAAATGTTGTCGAACTCAAAATAAGTAAAAATAATAATAATGTCAAACAACATTTTATTTTTATAAATATTCACTATTTAACTAATTTTCCTCTCGTGATCTTCTCACGATATTTAAACTAATGTGATGTTTTGAAAATCTGATGACACTAAGCAAAAAAATACAATTTTCCTTGTTTCAAATACAGCTGATTTTGTTATAGTATTTATAACAAAACCATTGGTGTAAGACATAATATATATTATTCAACTGGGAAAACAAACTTGTCATGAGTGTATGGGCAAAGCTTACAATAATTGGAAAAGTGCACAGATAAACTTGCTAAAAAAAAACACTAAAAGATATATTACACTATTTATAACAAAACCATTTGTGTAAGACATAATATATATGATTCAACTGGAAAAAAAAAAAAACTTGCCACGAGTGTATGAGCAAAGCTTGCAATAATTGGAAAAAGTGCACAGATAAACTTCTTATATAAAAGCTTTTTTTTTTTTTTTCTTTTGGAACCCAGCTGAGGATGAAAGTAGACCTCGGGTGTGGTCGAATAGCCCATGAGTGAGGGAAGGTGACTACCTAGGTTCAAACCCTAAGCAGCCAAGTAAGAATGGACGTCTCTTATCACTGGGTTAAGAGGCCGTTCTTTATATGGGTAAGTTGTTCTTTAGATAAAAGTTATATGAGGAAACTTGCTAAAAAAACTAATACCAAAAGTTATCTATAATATTGCTTCAGACCTTCATGTATGATTGGGTTCTCTTTTCTTTAGTTACTATTTGAAAAAAGAGGAAAACTGTTGATTCAATCAAAGAAGGAAACAGGCTTCCCAATCTGTGGCACTCAGACATCTTTTTTGGTTAATTTCAAGTCAAATAAACCCTATTTTTGCCAAAGGACGCCTTGGCTACTAGCTACTGTTTAACCATTGTTGGTTCAACTCAACTTCCTAGCTACCCAAAGTCAGGCCTCACTACTAATGTTGCAAAGAAGGAATATTAAAGAGTTAAAAGGGTGAACGATATTAGGTGGATGAAAGTGCGTTTGCAAGAATGAATGCTGGTCTCCAAAAACCAATGCACGGCGGATGTAATCAAAAAACAAGATAGAACTAGCAAAACTATCTACCAATCACATGCCACAAGAAAACAAGCACAAATTTAATGTGAAAACCCTATCTAGGGAGAAAAACCGCGATCAGATAAATCAATCACTATTGAATGGTTACAAAATATAGTCACAGCTCGTTTAATCCAGTCAGTACGTCGACTTAAGGACTATAGTTGTTCTTGCACAACTTCTCTTGTTGCCATGACTTCCCCGCCACATACCGCTCCGTGTGCTTGATCCTTCTTCAATCACCTTGAGTAGCAAGATAACCAATCTTCTACAAAAAAGTAGAAGCTTTAAACCTTCTATCGCAACCATTCAGAACAATCTCTCAATGGCTCTAGAGAACAAGAAATCTATCTTAGGATTATCTCACCTTAGAACAAGAGAGAGAAACTTCTTGTGTGTCTTAGGGTTGAGAGAATCACCCAATATATAGCCCCAAATCCGTGCAAGAGACTTCTAATGATAATAATACAATCAGAATAAAAGGTCATCTCAAATTTTAACATAAAATCCGAATAGAACTGGGCATCTCCGCCACGCTTAGCTATAGCGAGCCCTATTTCTGGCCCCTGGCCTTACTGCCACTTCGCTATAGCGAACACATGAACTTGAATTTGGCTTGGACGCTCCAAAACTCTTCATTCTTCACTTCAAATCTTCCAGCGGCTCAACCACAGTCCATTCTAAAAAGAAATAAAAAAATACAACTCAAATGAACCCAGAGTTTTGTCCAACCAATGAATTAGCCAATCATGCAATTCATGACAAAACTCCTTAGGACAATACAATATAATCTACCTAAAAGAAAAATCCAAAATACATTGAATTTTCAGCACAAAAAAAATTCAGCACCTGTAAATCTTGCACTGTCTCTACTTGGCTTCTCCCCCTAGCTTCATCAAGCAGCTTTTGTCAATCTAGATACAGTAGCTCCCCCTCAAGTCTGACTCCTCCTCAATATGATCTTCGTATCAGCACTAGGGTGGGGGCTTGATCTTGTAGATCAGGGGTGATAAAGCTTCGGCACGCACACTTACATATTTAGGCATTTCAGCAAAGCGTGTACCAACACATAAGATAGGTCTTCTTTGTTGACCCATATTGCTTTGGTATTCTTCTTTTTCAGTTTAGGCTTCTAGTTTTTCCATTGCGTTTGATTTGGAAAACTCTACAACTTATTGCATTGGGATCGAATGTGTCCTTTAATTCCACAATGACGCCAAGTGGGAATTCGTTCAGGACGTGACACATTCTTCTTTGGAGCTGTGTGCACAACACTAACAATAAGATTAGTAACAACTAATTTTTTTAGCAAAACAGTTTGTACCTTTGGCGGTAAATGTGGATGCTTCGAAAGCATAGCCAATGCCATGCTTGTCAGTGTGCGCTTTTTTACTGCACAAGATGTCATCAAGCTTTTTCGATTCAGTGTTCATCATGTTCAATGAAGCTTTAGCAGTATCTAACTCAGACTGAACCATCTTGAATCTTCCATTTAAATCAAGATTCTATGCTTTCAAAGTCTTCATATCAGAATCACGTAAGTCACACTTATGTGCTTCTGTAGTTAATTTGTCAGCCAACTTATTAGTTTCATTCTCCAATTGTTGTACATTTGCAAGTGCTTCTGCAAGTTCAGCTTTCAAGGAGGAATTCTGTTCTTCAGACACTTTCTAATTTATAGCAACTTTTTCATTCACCTTAACCATCTTCATGGTTTTCTTGAAAAGTGTCTCATATTCAGTTTTCCAATCTGATTCTTCCTCTAACTCATTATCTTGATCAGTCTCGTCATCGAAAGAAACAAAACCAGAAGTTGCATAAAAGTAATAAACTTCCCTTCGCTAGTGTCAGACTTGTCAGACTTAGGATTATCATTAAAAGTATCTTCTTCCCAAGTCGTATTTAAAGCCTTCTTTTTAGATTTTTTGTTTCCGCAATCACTACCAATGTGTAATATCCTTGACATTCATAGCATTGAATCCCTTTAGAAAATTTCTTTTTATCAGCTATTTTAGGGATTTTCACATTAATTTTCTACCCCTTCTTAAAAAACGTGAATTGCTTCATAAATTGTACAGCCACTTGGAGATCAATTTCCTCGAAATCTGAATCTGAATCACTTACAGCTTTCTTGAATGATTCCTTGGACGCTTTTAAAGAAATACCTTTAGACTATGTCTTCCCATTAGACCTAAGATTTGCTTCAAAAGTTTGTAAGTTGCCAACGAACTCATCAAATTTCAGAGTATTCAGATTTTAATTATCCTCTATTGCCACAACCATTCCATCAAACATTTTTTGAAGAGACCTCAAAATCTTTTTAACAATTCCGTTCTCATGAATTTGTTTTCTCAAAGTAAAGGTATCATTGACAATTGCATTTATTCTAGCATTGAACTCATTGAAGGTTTCATCATCTTCCATCTTTATGGTTTCAAAAGCAATATATAACTTCTAAAGTTTCAACTATTTGACAGTGCCATTCATGCACAGTCTATAGGATATCTCAAGCTTCTTTTGTAGTAATGCATGTAGAAATTCTTTGAAACTCAGACATACTAACTTCATTGTAAATAACATTTAAAACACTGGAGTTGCAAGTGGCAGCCAATTCTTTAGATTTGGGACCAGTTACCCCATTAGTAGTGACAGTGAACAAGGAATATCCATTCACAGACTTCCAAACTTTGATATTTATGGCTTTCAAAAAAGCAACCATCCTGAATTTCCAATAAGCATAATTGGTACCATCCAACAAAGGTAGCTTATTGGTTGAAGTGCCTTCACGGTAGTTATCCAATCTAGCAATATATAGGATCTACACAATAAAATAGTACAACCCTCTCTGATACCAATTGAAAGTGCGTTTGCAAAAATGGATGCGAGTCTCCAAAAAATAATGCACAGCGGATGTAACCAACCAAATTAGATAGAACTAGCAAAACTATCTACCAATCACACAACACAAGAAAACAGGAACAAATTTAACAAGAAAGCCCTATCTAGGGAGAAAAACCACGATCAGATAAACCAATCATTTTGAACGGTTACAAGAAATACATACAGCTCTTTTAACCCAGTCAGTACGTCGACCTAAGGACTGTAGTTGTTCTTGCATAACATCTTATGTTGCCACGACTTCCCCGCCGTGCACTGCTCCCCATGCTTGATCCCTCTTCAATCACCTTGAGTATCAAGATGAACCAATCTTCTACAAAGAAGTAAAAGCTTCAAACTTTCTATAGCAGCCCTTCAGAACAATCTCTCAATGGCTCTAGAGAACAAGAAATCTATATTAAAATTATCTCACCTCAGAACAAAAGGGGAACTTATTGTGTGTGTCTTAGAAATGAGATAATCACCCAATATATAGCTCAAAATCCGTGCAAGAGACTTCTAATGATAATACATTCAGAATGGAAAGTCATCTCAAATCCTAACATAGAATCCAGATAAAACTGGGCATCTGGCCTTGCTGCCACTTCGCTATAGCGAACACACGATCTGGAATTTGGCTTGAACGCTCCAAAACTCTTCATTCTTCACTTCAGATCTTCCGGCGGCTCAACCACGACCCAGAGTTTTGTCCAACCCATGAATTAGCCAATCACAATAAAATTCCTAACAGTGGAGATGTCATGAGACCCTTACTTTCATAATATTTACTTACTAGGGCGATGGCTCAGTATTTATTATCCACAAAAGAGAAGAATATTTGAAGGTCGTTTGGGGGATCTTTAGGTCTCTTCAATTTTAGTCACTTTAATAAGAATGCATCTCGTACATTTCTACACATTGAATTCCATGCAAACAACCAGAGAATACAACTTCTCAAATATAAGAGCAACTTTACATTGCAAGCCCAGAAGAGCTGGGAACCCGTGATCAACTGCCATTCTTACAGATATCAAACTAAAGCTAAGCAGTTCACAGAAGAGGAATAAACAATTAAAGGAATCTCAATTCGCAGTTCACAGAAGAGGAATAACCAATTCAAGGAATCTCACTACTAAAGCTACAGAAGTTCACAGAAAAGGAATAAACAATTCAAGGAATCTCAATGCGAGGTTTATAGGTTACCTCATTCAGTATTTTTTTTTTTTATTATTATTATGCTCCTTAAATTCTACCAAAGGAATGCTTCTGATTATTTGGTTTCCAAATTCAATTAGTACAGAATTTGTAGTTGTGCTAACAGAAACTATAGGTTCCATAATTTATGATTTAGAGCAGGACAGTAACCCACCAACTGCGCCTCCCAACACCTGCTCCGCCTATGTATCTGATAACAATCTGTTTTTCCAAATTTATGGAGAATCAAAATGGATTAGGCCCTGCAGACCACAATTCACAATCAAATTCTACAAACCATCTGAATTTTTTCACAACATTGAGTATGTAAGTTTCATTTTTTACAGTCATTAAACCCCACAGGCCATTCAGATGATCAACCACTTTATCAGATCTTCACATACATTGGCATACCATTGCTCAAATTAAAGTACCAAACCCACTTACAAGGCTGTTATATTTGAGATGAGTGCTATATGAGTTTATTTTTCTTTTTTTTTTCCCCTTTTCTTTGGCCCTTTTCTCCCTTCTTCAATCCCAAAGACTACAAAATGATCCTGACTGAAGAAAGCCCAAAATTCATAGCCAAATCTCCAACCCATTTAAGCTCCTTAAATCAAGACATGAAACCTGAACACTCAATTTTGTAGCAATTAGATCCTCATCTCAGAGGATGAACATCTCTATTAACATATACACGGACTTTCTCTTTATCTACTGACAATACTTGAAGAAAGAAATAAAACAGTTGTTTGTCTGTATACCTTAACTCTTGGGGCAGACTCGCCTCCATTTTTCCATACAGAAGACTCTTGCCCTCATCTCTGAATTCAACTCCATTGAGAACTGGGAAAACCCAAATCTTGTTAATTATGCTTGGAAGAAACTATAATATGCGCCTTGAATTCTTAGCAGAAGTATATGCACTTTTCTATGGACTTATCTCAACTTTTTTTTTCCACTGAAGCAGTCAGAACATTAACATTAACTTGCTACAAGAGCAAGGATCAAGGCTCAACTTTCATGTCATCTAGTGGCAGAGATCCTGCAGAAAAAATTTGAGAATTTAATTGAGCACAACATTGCAACTTGTGTGGAGAAAATAGAAAATCACTTATTTACCATTCAACTCTTGAGCATTGAAAGGGCCATTTGTGCCAAAGCTCATCTGAACAGCATTATGGAGCTCTTCATTCCATGCGTTGCTTGTCTGTAGATAATTATGATGTATGTCAAAGTGTGAAGAAACTGAAAATACATATCCAACATTTGATCAGGCCAACTACGTAGCTGGAAAATGTAAAAGAAGCATAAAATTTCACTGACACAGACAAAGAATCCTCCAGATCTTCCAAATCATTCACACAGTACACACAGACTCCTCCAGGTCTTCCAAATCATTCATACAGTGCGCAAGCGCGCACAGGCAACACACACACAGGCTCAGCTAGTTAGGACAAGAGTATATGAGTGAGAGTGCATGACTTCAATCTCCCTCCCTCCTCTCTCTCAAACACACATGCGCACATGTCGGTCTTCTAAATCATTCATATGATGACCAGGGTAAAAGGTTGACGGCAAACATGTACACAATACTCCTGTGGGTCTTCCAAATCAGTCTTCCAAATCATCTATATAATTTGCTGGTAAAAGGTTGACGGTGCACACACACAGTCCACTTTTCAGCTGTTATTTGAAACTTTGACCCTTTGTTTACTATTACAAATATTACAGCCTCTATTTCTGATGTAAAACAGGTGGCAAATGACTCTACGGAGTGTCGGGATGGAAAGAAATTGTCTTGCAAAACCGAAGCACACCCTAACTTCCGAAAAGTGTAATTTATGATCTGAGATTGACCCAGATTCTTATTATTATAGGTTTGCTATTTTAATCAAACTGAAGTTCATATGTCATTTGGGTCATTTGAAAAATTATGTTTTTCTATGTGATTTTGTGTCTAGGTGGGTAGGTGTCTTTACTATTTTTATTCAGTCAGAGTTGAGTCGGTTCAGGTTTCTTCTATTATTAAATGTAGTGGAATCATGACCATTATTTTTTATAAAATTCATCAATCCAAGAGATTTTCTCTTATGTTCTTAGTAAGATTACTACGTTTTACATGATCTTTCCCTCCATATACAGTCACCTGCTGTGCTGGTTTCCCAAAGATGGTCAGATGACACTTCTGTTTCTGGATATTTGATATAAGTTTGGTTGACAGCCTTTTTTTTTATTTGCTTAAGCATATTTTATTCCGCTGCATTACCCTCTGTTCTTTTGACTGCACTGCAATTTGAAGAGATCTATTATCAGGTTGAAATAGCTGGATTCCTTTCATTTGTTTTGAGTACAGTAATAGTTTGAAAAACTCTTAACCTATTCAAGTTAGGTTATATGGACAAAATGATAAAATTTGGTCTTGATAGGGTTTTTTTATTTTCTTCTTCTTTTGTTGTGTGCGTGCGCATGTGTGTGTTAAGTACCTGCCAAAGATGGTGAGCACTGAGGACCAGGAGTGAGGAGGCTGCAGAAAAAAAACTGGATGAACGCAAGATAAGCAACGGTAACACAGATAGCAAACACTGCTGAATAGTCCATTCGTGTGAGCTAGGTTAGAACTGCTAAAGTAGTCTGGGACTACTAGGAAGGCTTGACGTTCTGGCCAGTTCTGCAAAATATAAACAACTCGAGATGGAAATAAGGTCCCTCGGACAAGAAGACTGAAATATCCAAGATTTTCACCTTGTTATGACTGGATGTTAGGTCAGTTTGCCATGATGGATCCCCCAATTTCTAGAGAATGCTGCAGGAATTTTTCGAAATATTATGAGGAAATTAGACTTGTTCATATCCTCATTGCACTCCACTCTGAATTTGAGCCTTTGAGAAGACCAGTCTTGCATTCTGTACACTTTGCCTAGAATGGATGCAGCAGCTACTGCAGAAACAAGGTTAAAATCTCCAAGGGACTGACAACAAACCACTAAAAAATGCTGCCCTAAGTTGACCAGATTTACCTACAAATAAGTTTTTTTACTGTGATAAACTAGGTCAAAATTGTTTTCTATGCAAGAAGAATAGACAGACAGAATGCCTGGCGTCAGCAGTCCCACAACTGTAGCACCCCTATCTTCTTCCACAACAGAAATCGTACGCATCTCTTTCTTCATTTGGTGCTTCTTTTTTTTTCCATGGCTGATCTCAAAGACCAGTTCACCAGGAGCTTCAGTCTTAGACATCAGAAATAACTTTGATATGATACCAACTCTTTCATAGGGATAAAACTAGCAAAACCCCGTGCATAGACTGATATGAATTATTTTTAAAAAATTTATTAATTAGTAAACTTGCGAGTCTTTTTTTTTTTTGTTGCTAATTTGATCCTTATGTTTTTTTCCAAATATTTTACTCTTTAGGTGAGGAATGAATTTTGATTAAGAAAGATCAAATGATCATAGACCTAACAAATTGACCTAATATATTTAAGTGGGACCAAGATGAATGGGGTCTCTATTTTAATTGTTCATAAAATCATATGATGCAGGCTGGGACCCATTAATTGATTGATAAAGATCAAATGAACATAGACCTCTCAAATTGACCAAACCTAACCTATTTAAGTGTGACCCCCAAGATGAATGGGGTCCACCATCTATATTCTAACCGTCCATAAAACGATATGATGCGGGCTGGGACCCATGAATTGCTTGATAAAGATCAAATGATCATAGACCTCACAAATTCACCAAACCTAACCTATTTAAGTGGAACCCCCAGATGAATGGAGTCCACCATCTCTATTCTAACCTTCTATAAAACCATATTATCCGGGATGGGACCCATGAATTGATTAAGAAAGATCAAAGGATCAAATGATCGTAGACCTAACAAATTGACCAAATATTTTTAAGTGGGACCCAGATGAATAGGGTGTATCTTTATTCTAACCGTCCATAAAATCAAATGAAACGGGCCGAGACCCATGAATTGATTGATAAAGATCAAAGGATCAAATGATCATAGACCTCTCAAACTGACCAAACCTATTAAGTGGGACCCCCAAGATGAATGGGGTCCACCATCTATATTCTAACCATCCATGAAACAACATGATGCGGGCTGGGACCCATGAATTGCTTGATAAAGATCAAATGATCAAATGATCATAGACCTCACAAATTGACCAAACCTAACCTATTTAAAGTGGAACCCCCAGATGAATGGGGTCCACCATCTTTATTATAACCGTCTATAAAACCATAATATGCGGGATGAGACCCATGTATTGATTTAAAAAGATCAAAGGATCAAATGATTGTAGACCTAACAAATTGATCAAATATTTTTAAGTGAGACCCTGATGAAAGGGGTCCACCATCTCTATTCTAACCGTCCATAAAATCATATGATGCGGGCCGGGACCCATGAATTGATTGATAAAGATCAAATGATCATAGACCTCATAAATTGACCAAACCTAATTTATTTAAGTGGGACCCCAATGATGAATGGAGTCCACCATCTATATTCTAGCCGTTCATAAAACCATATGATGCGGGCTAGCACCCATGAATTGCTTGATAAAGGTCAAAGGATCAAATGATCCTAGACCTCACAAATTGACCAAACCTAACCTATTTAAGTGGAACCCCCCAGATGAATGGGGCCCATCATCTCTATTCTAACCGTCCATAAAATCATATTATGCGGGATGGGACCCATGAATTGATTAAGAAAGATCAAAGGATCAAATGATCGTAGACCTAACAAATTGACCAAATATTTTTAAGTGGGACCCAAATGAATGGGGTCCACCATCTTTATTCTAACCGTCCATAAAATCAAATGATGCAGGCCGGGACCCATGAATTGATTGATATAAATGTAGCACATCTGGTGTGTTGGCTTATTTAGGGACCTATGAATTGATTAAGAAAGATCAAAGGATCAAATGATCGTAGACCTAACAAATTGACCAAATATTTTTAAGTGGGACCCAGATGAATGGGGTCCACCATCTTTATTCTAACTATCCATAAAATCAAATGAAGTGGGCCGGGACCCATGAATTGATTGATAACGATCAAATGATCATAGACCTCTCAAATTGACCAAACCTAACCTATTTAAGTGGAACCCCCCAGATGGATGGGGTCCACCATCTCTATTCTGACCGTCCATCAAACCATATTATGCGGGATGGGACCCATGAATTGATTTAAAAATATCAAATGATCAAATGATCGTAGACCTAACAAATTGACCAAATATTTTTAAGTGAGAACCAGATGAATGGGGTCCACCATCTCTATTCTAACCGTCCATAAAATCATATGATGCGGGCCAGGACCCTTGAATTGATTGATAAAGATCAAATGATCATAGACCTCATAAATTGACCAAACCTAATTTATTTAAGTGGGACCCCAAAGATGAATGGAGTCCACCATCTATATTCTAACCGTTCATAAAACCATATGATGCGGGCTAAGACCCATGAATTGCTTGATAAACGTCAAAGGATCAAATGATCATAGACCTCACAAATTGACCAAACCTAACCTATTTAAGTGGAACCCCCAGATGAATGGGGTCCACCAACTCTATTCTAACCGTATGTAAAATCATATTATGCGGGATGAGACCCATGAATTGATTAAGAAAAATCAAATGATCAAATGATCATAGACCTAACAAATTGACCAAATATTTTTAAGTGGGACCCAGATGAATGGGGTCCACTATCTTTATTCTAACCGTCCATAAAATTAAATGATGCGGGCCGGGACCCATGAATTGATTGAATGGGGAATAATGTTTTATATCTTTCTCATTAATCCACCACTTCATTTGATCCCTACAATCAAGGATCATCCACTACAATATTGGCATTGATCCCTACAATTAAGAATATAATTATCACCTACCAAAAAAGAAAGTTACTGAAAGTTTCTACTATTTTGCTGCCACCTAATGGATAAGAACAATGAGGCTAATCTTGCCAAATCTTGCAAAGCATCCTACTTTGGATCAGTCCACCACAATAGTAGACCCATTGGCTCAACTCATGACTCAGCCCTTGTAGTGCAGTTGGGCTGGGTTCATATCACTCCTCCCTGTAGAAAAAAAAAATCCACCAGGATAAGGCCCAACTCAATTAGGCCCATAGACATAATACCCATGTGGGATCTGGTAGGATTTGGTCAAGATGTTGTATATAAATATTCCTTCATTGTAAATCTGTACTTTCTATATTTGCTAATACTTGCTTCCAAATCACTGTATATTTGCTAATAATCATAGCCTTTGATTTGGAAATAGTTGAAGATAAATACCACAGTCGATTCCATTCTTGGGAATTGGGATACAACCAATTCCATAATTTTTCCTCTCGTTCTCTTCCATTTAACTCTCTTGCTTGCTCATTTTAATTTCCCTACACGGTATCAGAGCCAAGGGATTTCTGAATCAAGATCTTGGCGCCTTCTCCAAACAAAGAGTATTGCAAAAGTGTTAGATCATCATCCAGGAAGAGATCTCCAAATTCTATTGGTCTCAATCCACTTCGAATCACCATAATCCAGTCCTTGGATTCTATTGGTTGCTCAAGGAAGAAAGGTTCATTGCAATTCCATCCAGACAGCATCTCTTGTGCATACCCAGTTTGCACGATTCCTCGGTGGGGCCCACCTCCGGTGATCAACATCTCTGACGAACACACCAGAAAGGGTCGCCCACTCACTCTGGGGTGGGATTTTTATTAACAACAGAGGTCGGTTATTTTCCCCTTCTCCATTCCATTGATTATTGATTACAACTTCCATCATCACCGTTAAAATTTTGTTTCAACGGATTGATCTTCCTCAAATCTCTCAGAGAAGGACCAGAATTATAGTATCTACATAACCCGGAAGGTTTTCTTGAAAAATATCATCACACAGAAGTGCTATTGCCTTCCAAGAGGATGTCGACTGTGCACACCCAGGCCTCTTTTTGTTCTATACTGTAGCAACAGAACACAAACAGTTTGTTCTGTTTCACTTGGAAATTCTTGGCTGCCTTGCTTGACCTTCTTGGATTAGATCTCTGCACATTACTGTGATTATTTTCTCTGCTAATTATGGACAAAGTTGATGTCACTCATGTTAAACTGAATGGAAAGAATTACATGGCTTGGTGCTTCCATCTAAAGAATTTTGTGGAAGGACAGGGCATGTTGGGATATCTGGATGGAACTACTCAGAAACCAACGACGACTTCGGACACGACTGCTAAAGATGGTGCAAGCACAGCCTCAAAATCTGTGGATGAAAAAGCAGTTGCAACTTGGAATCAGAACAATGCCAAGGTTGTAACTTGGATTCTCAATTCAGTAGATCCATCTCTTTCACTATCCCTCCAAGCCTTTACGAAGGCGTCTGACATGTGGAATCACATAAAGAAATTGTATCATCATACGAACAAAGCCAGGAGATTTCATCTCAACACTAAGTTAGCCAAATACTGCCAAAATGACAAGATTGTTCAGCAGTACTACAATGGGTTCTTGGCTTTGTGCACCGAAAGGGATCAAATGTTGTTACATTCTGTTCCTCCAGAATTTCTTCCCCAAGCCCTTAAACTACAAGAAGAATTGCATGTCAGTCAATTCTTCATGAACCTCCGTCTAGAGTTTGAACCAATTCGCGCTACTCTTATGAATCGGGAAAACTCCCCGGATCTGGATACATGTGTCTAAGAGGTTCTTCGAGAGGAGATCCGACTTATGTCACATCTCTCTCATTGAGGACTCTAAGGCGCTTCTTACGGATCATGTTCCACAATCAGCTAACGAGACAACACTTCTCACTACCAGAGGCCAGAGACCTCAATGAAATGAGTGCAAGGGTTATGGGCATCTGCCTCACTACAGGAAGAAACTGTTTTGCAACTTTTGCAAGCGCACAAGCCATGTCATTTTTGAATGTCGGACAAGACCACCAAGGAATGAACAGCCCTCAAAGCAAGGCCAAAATGATTTGTAAGCTCAAGCTTAGCGCTCCCAAGATAGTCCGCCAGATCGTGCTGAAACTATGACACTGACGCCTCATTACATTCGAGAGATGATCAACACTTCTGTCACATCTGCATTTACTTCCATGGTATCAATGGTCTGTCCCCCTCTCAAACGGCTTTCTCTTCATTTCATCCATCCACTACACAATCTATATATGTCACACCTTCCACAGGGTTCGTCGACTCGGGAGCCTTGAACCATATGACATCTGTGAAACACAATCTATAAAAACCCCAACCTTATGTCAGACATGAGACCATAACTACAGCAAATAGTGACCAGCTGTCTATTTCAGGCATAGATTCTTTAGCGCTTCCAACTTCATCCAAAGGGTCTCTTGCCCTTTCTGATGTTTACTTTGTTCCTCATCTATATGCAAATTTAATTTCCATTGGCTCACTTGTTGATTGTGGATATCTTGTTAACTTCTCTCCTTTTGGTTGTGTGAACGGCAAACTGGGAAGGTGATAGGGACGGGGAGTAAGCGTGGAAAGCTCTTTCTCTTGGACAAGGGACACAGTTCTTTATTTGCTTCCTCAATGGGTGTTCTTAATAATGTGTGGACCACTTGGCATAGGCGCCTTGGTCATCTACATAATGCTAGTTTGATTTCCTTGTTTCAACATGGTTGTTTGGAAAATTCTATTAATGCTAATATAATTTCTACTTTTGCGAAATCTAAGTGTGAATCTTGTTGTTTAAGCAAAAGCCATGTTTTGCCTTTTCTAGTTCATTACTCACGTGCCACTGCACCTTTTGATGTAATTCACACAGATGTCTGGGGGATTGCCCCTCACCTGAGTAGACTTGGGTATATGTATTATGCTCCTTTTATAGATGATCATTGTCGTTACACTTGGATATATTTTTTAAATTTAAATCTGAAGTTTTTTCCATATTTCAAAAATTTTATAATACGGTGAGCACCTAATTTCAGAAACCCGTAAAAATACTACGATCAGGCACAGGGGGAGAATAAATGTCTTTTGAATTCTCCTCCTTATCTGATAAAGGTATCATTGACTAGAAATCTTGTCCTCACACACCACAACAGAATGGGATTGCCGAAAAGAAAAATCAGCATATTCTTGAAATTGTTCGCACTCTACTTGTTGAATCTCTTGTCCCACCTCAGTTTTGGTGTAAAGTTGCTCATACTGCTATTCATCTTATCAATATGCTATCCAATACAGTGCTACATAAGATTTCTCCATATGAGTGTTTGTTTGGTCATCCACCCTCCTACTCACATCTTAGGGTTTTCGGGTGTCTTTGCTTTGTGCATCTCCCATCTATTGAGCGAAACAAGTTGTCTCCTCAAGCTGCTAGATGTATGTTCCTAGGGTACAGTGATGATCGTAAAGGGTTTCTCTGCTAGGAACCCAGAGATAGACAACTTTGTACATCGCGGAATGTTGTCTTCCTAGAACACATTCCCTTTTACCCACTTCGTTCGAATATTCACCCTGTACAAGTCTCATATCTTCCTCAATTCCCAACATCGAGTCCACAACATGTGCCTCTTGCTACACCATCCAATCCTCCTCTGCCCATTACAAAGGTCTATGCCCGTCATCCAAAACCTGTGCCCCTGCTCCAGATGATCTTCTCTTGCCGGCTCCTTCCCCGGGTAATGATCCTCCCGACCTACCTCCATTACAACGTTCTAGTTGTACACATGTACCACCTGACAGATATGGATATTCTGCATTCCTTTCTTCTTTAGATCCTATTTCTGTTCCCACCTCTTACTCACAGGCCTCAAGTATACCTTGTTGGAAGGATGCAATGAATGACGAATTATTAGCTCTCGATTCAACTTCAACTTGGGATTTGGTTCCAGCACCACCAAATGCTTCTATTATCGACAGCAAATGGATCTACTCCATCAAAGTTTGATCCAACGGCAGTCTTGATCGCTACAAAGCTCGGTTGGTCGCTCAAGACTACAAATAAGAATATGGTATTGACTAAGAGCAAACCTTCGCCCTAGTCGCTAAGATGACTATTGTTCGGTGTTTACTAAGTGTAGTTGTTGTACTTAACTAGCCTCTCTGGCAAATGGACGTGAAAAATGCATTCTTACATGGGGATCTTCAGGAGACTGTCTGCATGCGACCTCCTCCAGGATATGCCCATCCTCCAAAGTGTGTATGCAAATTGAAAAAGTCCTATACGATCTCAAATAAGCTCCTCATGCTTGGTTTGATAAGTTCCACTCCTCCATCCTTCGGGCAAGATTTTCGCAAAGTTCGAATGATAGTTCTCTCTTCATTCGACGTACTTCACATGACTGTACAATCCTTTTAATCTACGTGGATGACATGATTATCAATGGTAATGATACTGGGGGCATCTCTGAGCTCAAAACTCATCTTCTGCGAACCTTTAAAATGAAGGATCTTGGCTCCTTAACTTATTTTCTTGGCTTAGAAGTTTCACGAGCAAGGATTGCATCCGGGTCAATCAAACAAAATATGCTGATGATTTGATTCAATCTACTCAACTCATTGATGCCAAGACATTTGATACACCTCTTGAGCTCAATGTTAAAATCAGCAAAGACGATGGATGTCCGCTTGAAGATCCTACCATCTTCCGTCGCTTGGTTGGGAGCCTCCTGTATTTGACTATGACTCAGCCTGATATCTCTTATGCTATGCATACGGTCAGTCAATTTGTTAGTAATCCTCACAAACCGCATCTTCCGATATCTAAAGGGCACTCATGATCTTGGCCTCTTTTATTCTTTGGTGTCCTCCTTACAGTTGCAAGCCTATGCTGATGCTGACAGGGCCAGTTGCCCTGATACTCGTTGTTCTACTACAAGTTGGTGTATGTTCATGGGTAAATCTCTCATTTCGTGGAAATATAAGCAAACCACCGTCTTGAAATATTCGGCAGAAGCCGAATATCATTCTATGTCCTCGGCTAGCACGAACTCTGTCATTGCTAAAAACACCGTCTATCATGAGCAGAAACACATTGAGATCGATTGTCATTTCATTCATCAGCATGTCGTCTCCAACACCATCTATCTGCCCTACGTTTCATCTCATAACCAAGTGGCAAATATCTTCACAAAAGCACTGCCTCAGGATCGCCATGACTATTTATTGTCCAAATTGATGCTTGGTTCCAACCTGAATCAATTTGTGGGGGAATGTAGAAATAAAATCCACCATGATAAGGCCCATAGACCTAATACCCACGTGGGATCTAGTAGGATCTGGTCAAGATGTTGTATATAGATGTTCTTTCATTGTAAATCTATACTTTTTATATTTGCATATAATTGCTTCCAAATAACTGTAATTAGATTGCAATTAGATTGTAATCATAGCCTTTGATTTGGTAATAGTTGAATATAAATACCACAGTCGATTCCATGGGCGGAACTAGGGAGGGGATGGTGGGGGCCATGGCCCCTCCAAGATTTTGGAAAATCTTCATGGATATGATTGGTTGGCCCCTCCAAAAGTTTAGGTATTCCTACTAGATATGCCGTCTCTCTCTCTCTCTCTCTCTCTCTCTCTCTCTCTCCTCTCTCTCTCTGTGTGTGTGTGTGTGTCTTAATCCATTGAACCTCTAGTTTTTTCTTAGCAATGCTCTCCATTAATTTCTCTATTAATGAAGTTACCTTATTTTACTAGCACCATTATCTCTATTAGTGTAGTTACGTTTTTTTATCACACCATTTTGGTATCTTATCTTATTAGAAAACTTCCTTTACTAGTTATTTAGCAGCCTCAATTTCATGGTGATATTTCCTAATTTCATTAATCTATTTTTCTTTCTTGATTTAATAATTATGACAATAATAAGTAAAACTATGAGAATGTAAGAATAAGATAATTGTGATAAATAAAATCATTTTATTCCTTTATCATATTTGTATGTATTTGGCATAGTTGGGTATTTTGTGGATGTTCTAGCTAGTGGCCTCATAAGGAAAACTGCAGTAGTGGATATTTTGCACAAAAGGCATTAATGATATTTGTATGCATTTGGCATAGTTGGGTATTTTGTGGATGCGCTAGCTAGCGGCCTCATAAGGAAAACTGGAGGAGTGGATATTTTGCACAAAAGGGATTAATGATTTACAAAATGTTAGCTTCCCATGATGGTAATGGGAAGGCAGGTGTCATTTGAACGTGGTGATACTTCAACTAGTAATAGCTCCATATCTAGATAGATGAATAGATTAATCTTAATAGATTGACAACCCATAAAATGAGGGGATAGAAATTTTAGCAATTTTTTTTAATTTTCATAAGTTTTTATGAAAATCCTATCGAAGACATGATTTCATATGGTGATTAAACTTCATCTAACTATATCTCGCAACCTAAAATTGCTTTAAACCATTTGTTAACTACCATGAAAACATTTTCTAATTGAGCTTCTTTCTCATTCATCTTTCTTTTGTACCCTTTCTGTGGTATCCTTTTCTTTTCAATATTTTTCTATTTTAGAATATTATTAATCATATGTTTAAATAGGGCGACAACATATAGTAGTATTAATTTGACAACAACATAAGATCAAGTGGCAAGAACCAAGTTTGATCTAAATAATTTAGAAAAGAACTTCTAATTGTAAGTACCATATACTCAAAATCATCAATTTAAAGAATACCCCAATCTATTTTCACGTTTAAAAGAAATCAAGGATCAAACTCTCTCTTTCTAACATAACACAATGTATTCTAGAATTTCATGTCTTCTAACTTTTCTTTCATCAAATTACACTCATTGAATTTTGTTGTATAAGTTTTTTCTCCTTCACACCAGCAATGTTTGGTATGTTTCTTTATTCATTAAAAGTTTTATATCCATTATACTTTATAAAGATATATAACTTTACTAAAAAAAATTATTTTTTATAATTTGAGACTCCCAATATATTTTGTTTATATTTTTTTTTTTGGTGCCATTCACATTATTTTATATTATTTTATTAATAAATATTTTTATTTTTATTTATTGAATATTTTTTTGTTGATCAATATTATCACTATATACATGCTTTACATGGGTTTTCAAATTGCGCCCCCACCCCCCCCCCCCCCCCCCCCCACACACACACACAATTTCTGGTTCCGCCCCTGGTCGATTCCCTTCTTGGGATACGACCAATTCCATAATTCTTCCTTTCCCTCTCTTCCATTAAACTCTCTTGCTTGCTCATTTTAATTTCCATACACTCCCTCCTTCCAAATTGACCTTGCCCTCAAGGTCAAAATTAGGAAAAGCCTGTTGTAGGCGTAGTGGATCCTCCCATGTGGCATTTTCAATCGGGAGATTGGCGGCGACCGAACAATACCTCCTAGATCAAACACCAAACAAACTTAGGACAAGCCGCTGCAATAATGGTAATCATCTATCTTTGAATGATCAAATTTTGTCAAGCTTGGCAATATCTTAAAGTTTGCAATCATAGCATGAACCTCGCACTTGGTTTTAATTGAATACACATAGCAAGTAGGAATTTCAATGTAAAAGTGTCGCTTGAATCTACCAAATTAACCACTTTTTGTGTTTAAGTGCTTTTTTTAGGCCATCAAACAAGATCGTAGGCTCAGACAAGATTTTAGGCTCAGAATAAACAACATTAATAGCTGATACTGCTTTTAAATCTCTCTTTTTGGGATTTAACTGCATTATTCTCCTGTAACATGTTGCCTTCAATAGTAAATAATTGATGTTTTATAGATGCAATTTCATTCTATAATTCTATCATTGTTGTCTGCATCTTCGCCATCTCATTCATATCATTCTATAATTCTATCATTGTTGTCTGCATCTCCACGGCCTCATTCCATAATCCTATCATCTTTTTTTTGATAGGATAATTCTATCATCTGATGTTCGCATCTCCGCAAACATGACGACTATCTGGTTAAGGGCCATTATTGACTTTAGATTTTTTTTTTCTTTCCACACAGAAGAGTGGGCTCAGCCGTTCAGTTGTTCTTTTTTTCTATTCGATGGCAAAGATGCAATTAATGAAACTTTTGATCCATTCTTTCAAATGAAAAGCTTAATGGTATAATCGCAAATAGAGCAAACTTTTAGCCTTTTCCTAAATATCACCTCTAGCTCAATGGTAGGCCCGTAATTTCATGAAGCTTTTTGCCCACTTCCTAAATTCCATGTGCGTTTCTTTTTTGATTGACAAGTGAGGAACCAGTTCAAACTTTTGACCCTGTTTATTTTGGAGTTGCTAATGCCACAGCCAAAGCTACTCCTTCCACATCCCTTTTTGTCATAACCAAAATATCCCTATAGGAAATCCCCAAACTACCCCTCTCCCTCTCTTTCCCTCTCCTTGCTCGCCGCCCACCTCCGCCAGCCTCCTAACCTCGCCCCTCCGTCCATCACCCAGCCCTCCCTCTTTCCCTCCTCCCTTCTTCCCCCTCTCCCTCTCCCTCTCCCTCTCCCTCTCCCTCTCACCGGACGGCAGGGAGGGGGAGAGAGAGCAGGGTATGTTGGGGACAATGGGATGTGCAGAGAGAAATTTTGGAAAGAGAAGTGAAGGGATGTGGAAGGAGAAGCTTGGTATGTGGCATTAGCAGCTCTCTTATTTTGCCTATCTTTTTGGGCTGGCAAAAATGTATATATATATGCAACCTTTGTCACTATTATTTTGTAGCAAAAGAGTAGGGATGGAAGTACCTTACGTCAGATGACTTTTTTCTTTTGCCTTTTTTTCCCTTCTTCTTTGATTCTGCACTAATACTTGTTTCCTACTTTCTTCTTTGCTATGAAACCGAGAATTCGAGTCTTCTTTGTGCACAACAATCCGGGCACGTGCAATGGTAGAGAGCGGCTCGACTCAAGCGCGGTGGGCGATGCCTCCTACTCTGCTCCTCGCCTCTTCTCTTTTTTGCTCCTCTTCTTCTTTTGGCTGAACGATAAGGATGTGAGTGGTGGCTGCGGTTCAGTGTTCTTGGTGGATGGGAGATGAATGCCAAGTTGGGACAGTTGGGGTTTTGAGAATGGGGATTAGGGTTTCAGGGTAGAAGATTATAGATAAATGAGTGGGATCAGAATTTGGTTGAAGACCAAAAGGGTCGGGACAGTTGTGCAGATTGAAGATGGATGGGGCTGGATCGAATGGTGGGTTGGGAATTTTTTTTTTTTGGATGTTGGAATGGGGTTTAGATGGAATTGAAGGAATGGACCGGATTTGATCTAGATTGGCTCTGATGCAACGACGAAGACACTGAAAGTGAAGGCCAGAATCAATGCTCTAAGACCAACTGATATGATACCAACTCTATGATAGGGATAAAATTTGCCCAATTCAAGGATGGACGAACGCCTTGTGCAAGCACATAATTTTGGGGAATAATTTTTTATATCTTTCTCATTAATCCACCCCTACTGAACAGCAATTGCTAATTACATAGATAGAAACAAATTGGATTTGATCCTTACAATCAAGGATGATCCACTACAGTATTGGAATTGGTCCCTATAATTAAGGATAAAACTATCACCTACCAAATAAGAAAGTTGCTGACAATTGCTATTATTTTCTACCACCTAATGGATAAGAATGAATGAGGTTAATCTTGCCAAGTATCCTACTCTGGATCAATTCACCACAACAGTAGACCCATTGGCTCATCTCATGGCTCAGCCCTTGTAGTGCAGTTGGGCTGTGTTACCATCAAACTGCATCTGCCATGCATCGCAGTCAATACATCTTATCCTATTCTTGGATGCTTGATTTTGCTACATCAAGTCATACAACATCAGTTGCTGCAAACCTTCACCATAGTCCATTTCCTTCTTCATGCACTTTTATATTGTGAATGGCTCATTGGTTTCTCTAATTGAAACCAGTTGTTTCCTGATAGAAGTGTCTCCAAACAATAATAAATAAATAAATAAAAATAAAAAATGCCTTTTATTTCTAATTTATCTCTCATATATGTTGGACAATTAGTTGACTCAGGCGCTCATGTCATATTTACTTCTTCAGGTTGTTCCATGCAAAACCGGAGTTCGAAGAATGTTGTTAGGGTAGAAAGTAAATTTGGAAGGGTTTTTTTTTTTTTTTTTTCTCCGGTGACTACTACTGCTGGGAAGGGAAGAGGAGAACAGAGGTAACCAAAATACTATAGAACCTCACCTCAAACAAAGGTCCCCTCTAAAATCACACACTAATAAAGCCTGAAGTATAGAAACCTACAAGTAACTCCATACCTGCCCAAAAGCTTAACCTCGGTAAACCATTAGAATCCAGATCGTTGAGCCGCCAACTAAGACAACTCCCAGGGTTCACTAAAACTCCGTGAAAGACTATTGGGTGACCTGCTCCTTTATTTTCCTGTTATTGGCAATAAGCGGATCCAAGTAAAAAGCTCTATTGTCTTCTGGTATCTGGAAAAGGTTAATCCTTCTACTATCGAGTCAAGTATTGGATTGAACTGAAGAAGCGCTTCTATTCCACATATAACTGATGCTATTTCCCATCCTCCCTTCGGTATATCACATTTTGATACTCGAGAGCATTCTCCAATCATTTTAATGGGGGGTAGTCAGTACATCATTTCCATTGTTGATTATTCTAGATACACGAGGTATATACTATGCACTCGCATTCTGAACTTTCATAGAATTTATTCTGAACTCACATATATGATTAGCACCCACTATTAGGAAAAAGAATCTCAGTTCAGGCTCAAGGGGGTTTACTTGTCATGAATATGAAGGTCAGTTGTTGCATGTGTTAAAATATGCAAAGAAGATAAATTGTGACAAACTTTGTAACAGTCAAATATCCTCACAACAGATGAACGAAAATGATTATGGGACTAAGAAAAACCTGATGCAGGGGTGGCTCCTTGTACCCATTCATGGTAGTCAATGGAGAGCTGATGGTTCTCCTAAGCATATCAGAGTGGTTCCCAATACTAGGAATTCCTGCTTGGACCAATCCCTGTTGAAATGGATGCAGCTGTGGATGGGTGATGCCCATATTTGGCAAGAATCCTAAAGTGGATGGTGTACGGCCATGTGAATGAAAAATCTGAAACAATAAAAAAGCTCTAAATTAGACAATAAATGCTTAGTAATGATCCTATTATCAAACAAAATTGAGTACTCTTTTACTCTTTCTAGGAAACAATCCGACTCTACCATGTTCTCTTCAGAATTAGTTTTAATTTTTTTGGGACTGAAGTCACAATTCATGAAGGCATGCTAAGTCAACTTCGTGTGTGATCTACGCAGTCCTTTTTGTAGGCTCCATTCTCTATGTGCCCTGGCCAGGTAGAGAATTTGAGGGATCATGCTATATAGAAAGTACATAGTTTTCTGGGTCTCATACTCCATGCATTCAGGACCCATGATACAGCTATCGATGCCATGGATGTCATGGGATATGCCTTGGATAATGCTCCTAATATTTAATTCATGACCTAGAAATGGCCAACTGAACAGCACAGTTGTACTAGTCCACAAAAAAGGCCAAAGAAAGAAATGCAAAGACTATCCAATCCGGAAGAGTTTTAGGATATCATCCCAGTAGGTCCATGAGATAACCAATTGACAAAATCATAACACATGTAAGAACAGGAAAGGTATATATTCTGCAAAACAATGCCTCTGGCAAAACATCAGAGTGGCCTACTCATCAAGTGGGCTACACATGTACAAAAGAAGCACATAAATATGGCTTTCTAAGAGTCTGAATATACACGCAGCTCCTCCATAATGGACACCCATTTACACATCCACACTTGTGGACGCACTTCACATGGCCACTTTCATACATGCCAGCATCTAGCAAAAGTTCAGCAAACATCCATAAAGTATAAACACATAAACCATTTTTACTTACGTCCTTCAAGAGGAGCTCTTCAATGTTGAAATCCAGCTGTGGATTGACAGTTGCAAGCTTCATCGACAAGAACTGGAACCAGAGTGAAAAGGTTATGTTTTATAGCTACCACAAGACAATAGATTATGGAAGCCATGAAATATAGAATAAGCAGATTCATAAGAAGAAAGTCTAATGGAGACTGTCATTTATGTTGATGCTAGTTTTCTGGGCACATGTTTTCTTGAATTGACTACCCAACTTTGGTCTCCCACTCAAATTCATAACTACGGGGAAAAAATAAATAAAAAGAGAAAACATTAACGAAACTTCTATTCTTACACGGCATACCTCAACTTGTCGTTGCAGAGACTGAACATAGTTGATGATCTCATCTAGCATAACGGCCTTGCCTGTGACCTGTAAATGACAGATTCAAAACATATGCAAGGTAAATTTCAATGAGGCACAATAACACTGAGGCGGTTTTCATTTTTAAAGGACTACCTTGTTACAACCAGGTACAAGATCTTGAAGAAATTTCATTCGTTCACTGATCTTTTCCCTTCTCACCTGCAATTCAAGTCAATCCAACCAGTTAACCCTTCCTGTTCAAAAGAACAAGATGGAAGGAGGAAATTAAATTTTTTTTAAAAAATAAATAAAAGAAAGAAAAGAAAAGAAACATTATGATTTGTCCATGCCATTTCTTTCAACAAGCTGTGCTAGAAGAGATCAACCTTTAGGTTAACCAAAGCATGCGTAGGATAAACCCTATCCTGGATAATACTGTTACATATGCCAAAATTCTGTCCGATTTTTCCCCCAAGGTGGAATGCTGACTGTCTCCGTTAAAAAACATTGAGGATCATATACTAATAGAAGTATTAGGCATGGCACATCCCAAGATGAGGAACAATATGAATGGCTTAGACTAACAAAAGGTTGACTCCACCTATATAAAATTTAGATTTTGATAAAATAAATAAATGAGCCAACAGAAAAAGCTTACTCTTTCAGCAAGACTATGGCTGTTTGTGGCTTGACCTCGTCGTGCTCTAACATGAATGTAATCTTGCTTTGGTGCATCCGAATTTTGATAGCTATCTTTACTGTGTTTTTTGGATGCCGTGGTCATCACGGAAGTTACATTTTGCTCACCCTTCTCCTTAGTTTCAACGTTCTCCTTCACAGTTTCAACAGACAACTGAGGGGACCCTTTACCTTGCTCTAATTCAACATCCTTCCATGAAAACACAATGGACATATTATGAGCTAGAATATCACAAATTTTATAAAATGCAACCATAAGTATGACATATGAGTTATTTATTAGTGTGAAATTTTTGAAAATAAAGCTTGTACTCATCACTCAATCATCAAGGAAGTTGTGATTTCAAGAGTATCAAGATAGCATATTTTATTATGATAATATGATAAAACACAAAGCAATTGGACATTTATGATTTACTTAAAATGATGACAAATTTGAGTAACTATTTTACAAAGATCTACAAGATTTCAACAAAACTCTAATTTTTAAAACCTCAAATAGTAGATCTAGCATCAAAATGTGTAAATTTAAGATAATGAAAGGCACCTCCAATAAAAAGAGCATGCAATCATCATTTCTAAGCTATATCTAAATAATTTTATAAAAGCATTGCATTAAAAAAATGCTAACCTCGGTATACTTGTATATGATTTTTGAGGACAAGATCGACAAAAAATAGGTATTTTTGATGGCGTGGAAGTGAAATACGTGTTGGGGAAGAAGGATAGTATCTGATGTATTTGGAAGAAGAAAGCAAGACGTAGAATAGAAGAAATGAAAAAAATTAATAAATAAAAACTTTAAATATAGTCGGCCGATATTTTGAAGTCAAAATATTGGGCGATATATCGGTTAGGACTGATAATTTGAGATATCGGACGATAATATTCGATATTTTGGGGATTTTTCGACAGGGCGACACCAAGACCGATAAGCATCAAATTATCATATTTGACAGGGCGACACCAAGACCGATAAACATCAAATTATCGTACCGGTATCGGCCGAGAATTTAAACCATGGTGATACATGCCAATTTAAGAGTCATCTGGTGATGCCAAGATTTTATGACCATCATCAAGATTTGACAATTATACATTTACAAGTGCTACAATAGCAAGTAGTTAACTGTTCCACCATGCCCTATGGGCAGCATGCATTAATTTACATTTAATTTGGGGTACATCAAAGCACAACTTAACAAAATCGTAAGTAATCAGCAACTTAATTGTATTTTACAAGCACGCTATACGATTGCCCATTCTTCATAATCGATAAGTGATACTTGAAAAAATACAAGGTCATAATTGATAAATACGATGCTTGAAAACATACTAGAAAAAAAAAAAAAAAGTAAAGATTACCCAACATAACTGCAAAATTCTACCTTATTGCTCCTTTTCCTTTTCTTCACACCGAGTGCTTGAGCCAAAGGTTCCCCGACCACCTTCTCCATAACAGACAGTTCTTCCTGAGAACTGCCACTAAACTCAGCTTCTTCAGACCCATTGCATGGATCTCCAATTCCATGTTTCCCTTCATCAGAAGGCCTATAAAACCCCCCAGTTTCTCCTCCATTCTTTTGTAAACGATCTTCCATCGCATCGTGATTCACAGGTACACCATGCTTCACAACTTCCGCCATTCGTGGATCATTCTTCTGAAATTGCTCCCCAGAGACATTCAAACCACTACTAGATTGTACATGGAGTGTCTGAAGACTCTGAACCATTCCACTCTTAGTATAATGGTTAAAAGATTCAGATATGCTAAAAGGATTGGTCATATTGCTGAAATCACCGAAGCATGAGAGCCTCGCAGCCCGCTCAATGAAAGCGGAATCCATAGGGACCTGAGATAAACTATGAGGGAGCAGACCAGCCCCAGTTTGTAGAAAACCACCACATCTTGGAATCAAATTCGGATTGTTCCAACCAACACTGACCAGCTTTTCCATGTCCTCTGATCTCAAAGAGTCAGGACTTGTGTTCCTTGGTGCTATTACTTTGGAGGTGCTAGCACTGATCTGAACTTTATTTGAGCAAAATCCTAAATTTTGTGAGCTGGGGTAATCCCAAACAGTAGAGGAAAATGAGTCAACCACGGCAGTGGATGAAGATGACGAAGCACTATAATTTTCAGGTGGAACCAAATGCGAGGGAGATGTGAGATTGCCACCACCAAATCTCCAGTCCAGTGAAATACTAGATGAGGGATAGTTCAAAGCATCTCCACTTTTCTCAATTACAAATTTTTCCTTCTCCTCACTAGATCCCATTCCTCTTGGAACAAAAGTAACAGAAACAGAAGATAAAAGAGGGATCTTTCTTTTGCTAATCAGGAATCTCAAACTAACATACAAACAACATCATCCATTGTAAAGCCCCAAACACTTCAGAAGTTCTTTTTTCCCCAAAAAAAAAAAGGAAATACACCTCAATTCTCAAGAGTGCTAGTCAACGATAGATTACTGAAATCTCCCAAATTTCCATCAAAATAAGAGAAAAAAAAAAGAGAGAGACCCAGTTCAGTTAAATCTTAAAAACCCAGCAAAGATCATTGATTTTAACAATCAACTACGATAGAACCCATATCATACAACAACTATAGATCTCCACAAAACTGAGTACAAGCCCACCTCAAGCCACACTAACTGATTACCAGGAAACCCCAGATAATGGCAAGCCCCAAAATACTTGCTTCTGAGACACCCAAGTTACACAAGAAAAACCTCAAAAAAACCAAAACAAAACTCGCTTAACACAGAGTTCTAATGCCCCAAAAAAAAAATCTGGTATATTGAGATCACAACCAAAACATAGATGCAATTCCAAAACCAACCAGTCAAAAAACCACTAACCCGAGCTACACAAAAACCTCTAAATTCACAGACCCACTTCAACCCAAAAGCAGTAACTAGAAAACCACATTACCAAAACCCAAATCTATAAACTTCCAGAGCACTCAAATTACACAACATTAGAAGTAAATCACATGAACCGATAAATACAAGTCCTGAAAAAAGAAAACCACCCAAAAGCAGTCAAGGACTAAATCAGCAAATTGATTTCGGCTAGCAACCCAGCCACCCAAAACCAGAGACAGAAGAAAGAGAAAGGAAAGAGAGAGAGAAGCCAACTAGAACTAGAAGTACAAAGGAAAAGATACCCAGATCAGATTTCATGCTCTTTTTGGCACCTGTCGTCCCTCTGAGACATTTACAGCAGCTTTTGCGGATTTGGACACTGTTTGAACACTGTCCTGTTTCGTTCACAGACTGTCATATACTGCAATGTTTTTTTTTTTTTTTTTTTCCCCTCAACTAACAGATTGATTGCTGAAGGAAGACCGATGAGGGAAAGATGATGATCGGAGGTTGATGAGTGCAGAGCATTCAAACATGGGTCGAGAGAAAAGGGATGATTAAAAGCAAAGGCTGTGCATTTATACTCACGCCTACATCAGAAAGAGAGCCATTGATGATTAACCACCGCCACTGCTGCTGTTAAAATATTCATGACAGGTGGCATACACCTCGGGAGTGACCAAAAGCATACTCCTCAGATATTTTTGACTCATAGAAGCCGTCTGCTTGGCAGCATTTCTCTGCTTGGCATCTGTTATTTGGGGGTGCTCCAGTGTCTTCTGAAAGTTGTTAAGGAGGCCTGTATAAATGGATCAGTGGGGTCACTTGGTAAATTGCAATACAAATTAGTATCTAGAAAACTTGGAACCAATGTCATTTTTCAAACTAAGGGTCCTTTTTGGTGTAGTTTTCTGTTGTTTTCAATTTAGTACTCCATGTTAAGATGGAATTGTACCAGACTGTCCTCTGTATAATTTGTTTTACAACATTATATTAAATTACTCATGTGAGAATATATTGTATAAAACTTATTTGGTAATATTATAAAAATTTTATTCTAAGAAACGAAACCAAGTCGATCATAAATTTTAGAATATGTGCCTCAACTTTTTATATTTTGCGGCACTCTATGATTATCGTATAGAGACCCAGCTTTAGAAATTACAACGTGATATACACCTTCAAAAGTTAGGACATGGGACTCATATTCATAGGATTTACAATGTGGGCCCACCTTTATAGGAATTATAATGTGGGGTCATCTTAACATAAATATGGGACCCATCTTTAGAAATTAAAACGTGATACACTCCTTTAGAAGTTTGAATATAGGGCTCACATTCACGGGATTTACAATATGAGTCCACCTTTTGTGATCGTGACCAACATTTAGAAATTTCAAAGTGGAGCTACATTTTTTTCTTTCTGTCTTTCTTTTTTTTGTGATTGCAGACACGGGACCCGCCTTTAGAAATTACAATGTGGTGCCCAATATTGGGGTACATTCATAAGGCTCATAATGTGGGCCTACCTTTATAGGAACTATAATGTGGGGCTATCTTTCTTGTTGATTGTGAGCACGGAACCACATTTTAAAGTTACGATGTGATGCCCAGCTTTAGAAGTTAGAACATGGGGTCCACATTCATAGGATTTATAATGTGGTCCTACCATTATAGGAATTATAATATGGGCTCACCTTTTGTAATTGTAACCATGTGGCCCACCTTTAGGAATTACAAAATGCGGTTGCCTTCTTTGAGATTGTGAACCACCTTTTAGGGTAAGCGAAAGGATCTAAAGTATTTAAATGACTTTCTTTAGAAGGCAAGAGATAAATAGGAAACCAACTGTGCCAGCAAGTAGTTTTTTTGGAAAAAGCAATAGTTTTTTTCATTCCAACTTTGTCATGCCAGCGGGTTAAGATTTAGCGAATCCTTCTTCTAAGATCAAAATTCGGAACACTGATTTCACATACAAAACATGAGAACATCCGAATTACACAATGCCAAACACACCCTAAATTTCTAAGTATTTTAATTGATATACCAGCACATTTCACTCGTAGTGTTCATATGGGTAGCTTATATATGTATATTAATCCAAACAATCTCTAAATGTGCTTAAACCCAAAAAAAAAAAAAAACTCCGACATGAATCCATGCAAGCTTTAAATGTGCTTAAACCAAAAAAAAAAAAAAAAAAATCATCCAGGTGTGTCTAGTTTTTTAATGATCATTGTCATCATGATCATTTATTAGCTGAGATAATTAGAATGTCAGACATATTTAGAGAACCATCAATATGGTCTTTATGTGTGGCCTGCCCTATCTTTTATGCTGCCTAGTCCACCAATGACCAAGTTAACACCCTCATGCTCACTCCCTCTTAGCCCTTTAATTGCCACAAGCCTAAATTTGATATTTATCAAACCATTGCTCATGGTCGTATTGAAAAAAAAAAAAAAAAAGATGCCTGCAACACACTCAAGGTTGAGCTGGGTTGGCACCTTGGTAGTCCCTTAGCCTTCAATCCAGAAGTATCACTCCTGGCCATTCAGGAAAAGGAAGAGAGTGAGAGAGAGATGGCTTTTAAAATATTAATCTTGAAGGCTATACACTAAGTGGTTATGATAATCTAAACGGGTGGATATTTTGCAAAAACCTTGGTCCAATTGAGATCTTTCCATCCCCTTCCTCTCTCTCATGATTAGCATAGCCTTAGGTGGGTCCACAAGTGAGTTCGCACACTCGTATGTGGGGATGATATGCGTAAGAATAAATCTCATTATATAGCTATCTGTGTCCTATCATTTATGACATATTGGGTGTAACCAAACCTGATTACTAACTGGCACATACACCAGACCCACACCCAATAGACCCAGACCTGTATCATTGGATCATAATCTTCAACTTTTGTCAACTCTTGCTTTCTCTTGTCAGCCAAATACTAGTCTCGTAGGCAAACACAACACTCCATTCTCTCTTCGGCTAAAAAGGTCCTCCGTCATCCACCACACGTCCACTTAAACTAAAAGTCTGTTCTGATGCTACGTAAGACATTAGAATAGTTAGTATATTATGAGCTAGGGCGGATAATACCAAAAATCTGCTTTCGTATGCTTTCCACCAGGCTAAGATGTCAAAACTAAATGCATCATGCATCTCTAATACACCGAGTCAAGATATGAGGATGACTCCATCGCAACTTAACTTGAACTGGACGCTCTACCCATTTTGTTATAAAAGAAATCCCAAGAAGCTCCACCCGATTGTTGGACTTGTTGATGGGCCATACTAGCCCCCAATGTACCCATTTGGTCATAATAAAATTGAAAAAAATATTTGTAATTTTAACCTTAAATCTGAAAAGTATTTAAATCCGTATTTTCCATAATATTATTTGTTTCTTCAAGAAAAAACTATAACACCAGCTAATTTCAACCTAGGATCTACTCCAATAGCCAAACAAAATGTCATTATAGCATCTTTCCAATATTTATTAAAATTTTCTTCCATTTTTTTACAAATGCCCTTAAGTAAAACATGATCTCTATATTTTTTAAATTGTAAACTAATCTGAAAAAGGAAGTTTAGAGCTCTATTAGAGGTGGGATAATACACCACAAAGAAAAATAATGTTTCATTATAAAAGAAAAAAAACTTGTAATAAATCTCTTATTTGGCCACACAACTCGCAATGTGCCTCAGTCATCAAGTATTCTTGTACATTAAAAGCACAATATTCACTCAATATTTTTTTTTCTTGAAATAGCTTTATTTAATAAATCATACATAGAATTTCATCTACGTTCAACATCTAAATTTGTTACGTTCAACATCTAAATTTGTTTTTTAAGGCAATTCATTATGCCTCGCACATATTGCGGTATATAAGTATCTTCTATGTGCGAAGGAGAAAACAAATTTAGCAATACTTTTGATTTTTTATGTTACAATTGAAGTTTTTTTCAAACTAACTTGGACAATGAGATTTAAGATGTGATATACACATTTATTTTGGAAAACATAACCCTCTATCAATTTGTAAGTGACATCTACAATTTCATTAGATCAATAGCCGCTTGATTATTTGTTGCATTATCTAAAGTTACAGCTTTAATTTTGTCCAAGATATTATATTCTTGGTGTTTTTTTCAAAATAAGGGACCCTATTCTATGGCCAGTGTGTGGCTATTCAAGATTTAGAAAAAGTTATAATTCATGTATTAATAACCCGTTTTGCATCTATGTTATAGTCGTTAATACAGAGAAAGCTATCATCACTTCCAGATTTCCATAAATCTATAAATATTCTACCAGAACTGTCTGCAAAGTGATTTTTTATATTTTCATTCTTACTTTGCCAAAGCCTAATTGCATCATTTCGAACAGTATTTATAAAAATCTTTCTCAATTGTGGGCATAGGGCATGTTGTGTAATTTCTTCGAAAAAATCATGTTCAACAAAAACAAATGGTAATTCAGCTAGTACAATCATTCTAATAAGTAATTGTCCAGCATTAACAACATTATAAGAAAAGAGTCTCAAACTGTTACCACTAGTAGTAGAAATTTCGGTCGGTGCCCCTGAACCCCCTTCCCCTTGAATCCCCTCAATATATTTGGGTTCACATTTTTTCCTATGCATCGCCGAATGGCCGGTTCCCCCACCTGAATCGGCAACATAAATTTTACCATAATATTTACATTTTGCCTTGTCAACCTCATTTCCATGTTTGTCTTTAACCTTTAATAATTCATATGCTTGTTAAACTAAAAAAGTTATGGGTCTCTTAGATGTTCTACGGGCACTAGTAGCTTCTACGTGGACTTCTTCCCTTACTTCTTCTTCTTCCAATTCGACATAATCATCTTCTTCCCCTAAATTAACGGAAGAAAGATCTCGGGGAATATTTTTAGAAGATCGTCCAGCCATATTAAAAAACTTAAATTTGAAAAAAAGATACATAATAATAGTAATAGATATTTTTGTGATAATCATTTTTTTAGACAGTAACATAAACATTCATTAAAAAGAAAAGGAGATTACAAAAGTGGAGCTACAAAAAGAGATACAAGAGCATTGTACCCCACCCTCACCTCACTTAGAAAATAATACCCTCCCAAGGAAACACCCTATCAACCCCTTGTTTGGCTAACGCATCAGCCATAGAGTTGGCCAATCTTAGCTCGTGAGTAAACACAACATTGATGGATGCCGATAACTCACGGATTTCATTAAACAGAAATTGAAATTGCCATCGGTTGATCTTATGATTAGACACCCAAGCGATGGCATTAGAAGAGTCATTCTCCACAATAAGGTCATCTTGGAAGTACTTAGAAAAGCAACATAGAGCTTTCAAAATATCTAACACATCTGCTTCGTTTGACTTGCAAACACCAAAATGCTTAGAAAACATACACAAGACATCACCATTACTGTTACGAAGAACACCCCCAATTCCTGTCGGCCTTGGTTTACCTTTCAAGGCACTATCAACATTGGACTTGAACACGCCAAGAGGGGGAGAGGACCAAGGAATAGATTTCATCTCATTCAAAGGACCGCACCCCATACAAGCTTCCCAATTAATAAAGATATCATCAAGAGTGAAGTTAGAGAGCTCCTTTCTCACCAAAGCCCACTTAGCAACCCTAAGGGTGATTCTAGAAATTAACTCCATTAAAGAAGAAGAGGAACCTTTGAAAATTATGTCATTCATTTCCCTCCACATGGACCATAAGATCGCAAATGGAATCATCCTCCAAAGAGCACGACCACATCCAAAAAAAGTTATCTCCCCTCCAAGACTCAACCATCTTTGCAATCGTATAAGGACAGCACCGCGCCATGCCACATCTACTGATAAAAAATAACCCCAAACCCTTACTACAACCTCACAATGTAGGAATAGGTGGTTGACTGATTCCATCTCTTTACTACACAAAACACAAGTATCAGAAACGGCTTTCGACGTCAACCCTCTTCTTTTCAAACGTCGTGGAAATCTTTGTTGTAACCACTAACAAAAAAAAAGAAAAAAGAAGCTTCCACTCAGGGAGGAACCAACCCCAACCAGACTAGGGAAGAAGATGCTCTGGAAGGTTGATTTTCTTGTAATGCCAAGTAAAAAGCTTTCACGTAGAATTCTCCAGAAATGGAAGGCTTCCAAATCCGAGAATCCTTAGAGCCCCTGCATAAGAAAACATTAGGAAAAAGACTTAACAACTCCCCATACTGGACCTCCTCAGACCGACAAATACTTCTTTTAAAAGATACACCCCACAAGGTACACCCCTCCCTAACCTCATAACAATCATAAATAGCAGTCTCCTTGTTGGACACAACCTTAAGGACCCTAGGAAATAACTCACGCATAGGACCAACCCCTATCCAATCATCAAGACAAAACCTCACATCCCTCCCATCCCCCACCACAAAGCCCACCCCTCTGGATAAAACTTTTCCCCACTCAGAAGATGCATCCCTAACTGGCACAATAGCACCCCACAAGCCCGACCTACGGTACTTGAAAGTCCAGGATCCAAATCCTAGAGTGGGGGTGAATAGGGTGAACTAGACAAATATGCCAATTAATCCAATTTTTAACTTCTTTAAACAAAATGGCACTTGTGATGAATAAAATAAATGTGCGGAAGCAAATAAAAAGAGTAATCACCATAAGAATCACCACGACACAATCATGTATAGTGGTTTGGCCTAAATGCCTATATCCACTCCTGACTTGTATTCCTACACCCCACCGGATTTTTACTATCTATGCTTTTCAATAGGCTAAGCCATAACCTTTACATAATGCTTTCCAAGGCTAAGCAATAATCTCTTACAATGATGTTTTTCTAGGCTCAACAATAACATATACAATGTTATTTTTCTAGGCTAAATAACAACCTTTACAACTCTAAAGATTTGATCTCTCAAATGGGGTCTAGAGTACAATCAAGGAGATACAATGTTTTAGCTCATTACATTTGCCTCTAACACAGGCTGATATGAAAGTTAAAACAAAACTCAATCATACACTTACAAGTAGCTAAGGTGAGTGCTCAATGTGTATGCATGTTTACTTCAATCAATTTTAAAATTAATGCTCCTAAATAAATGCTTGATGGATTTAAAAGTCTAAGCACATGAATTATGATTGAAGTAATGAACTTAATCACATGTGACTCAACAAGAACAACTTGAAATGATATTCCTATCAAAATACAAAAGTTGTATGAAATTTCAAGGACTAAGACTCATGTGATTGTGACATAGATGTTTGCAAAACAAACTAATATTCCTATGTGATCAATGTTTGCAAAACAACTCAGTCAATACTAGAAACAATCTTAAATATAAGTTTCAAATATTTGAACAAGCATGGATTTCAAAAATATGAAAACCAAAGCTTAACTTGGAAATACTTATGTATCTCAAGCTTTTTGGATTTCAATTGCTCTTCTAGCCTATTCAGCTCATTCCCTTTCCTTAGACTCAAAAATAATCCAAAAGATTCAGCCAAAAAGTCCTCTTTAGTGTGGAATGAGTTGGAGTTATAAGCAAGAAAATTCCCAACGGCTAGTTCATCATCGACATCCTGAAGCTCAGGTCAACTTAATCCAACGGTCAACGGTTAGTTCATCCGATCGACACCCTCAGGGACCTGATCGGCTGGGTACACTAGCCTGGCTGAGGTTCCTTTCAAAAATTGAAAATTCTAACTTATCTATTTGGAAACTCAAGGCCGATTGGATCCATGCATGTATTCTAAAAATGAAGGATGTGTATGCGAATCATGAACCTAATTTCCTAACTAGATTTTTCTAAAAAACATAACGGTCGGCATGATTCAAACTAGTCTTTTAAAAGTGCATTTAAGATCGAAGACATGCAGGGTAGTGTCTTTGAAAATCAAATGAATATGCATGACTAAATCCCAAATTTCAAGGTTTTAAAATCAATGCATGGGTGTGTGATCAGATGTAGATAAAAGGATAATACATCCATCAAATTAGCAGTATACAGAATCCCTAACAGTACTTTGGACTAGGAACAAGCCACCAACCCAATTTATCCTCACCATATTTGATAGCAATGACTCTCCTTCAGAGAGCTTCCCTCTCATCTCCAAATCTCCACCACCATTTTGCCAATAAAGCCGCATTCTTCTTTTCCAAACAACCAAGACCCAAGCCCCCACTCCATTTTGGTTTAATGGGATTGCTAAGGGTAAAAACGAGGCGACATAAGGAGTCGTTGGGGCAAAGATAGATTCGTCCCAAACTGTGTTTGACTGAATTAAGTTAATACAACGCCCAATAAGGACAAAAGGACATACCTACGTCTAAATTGTGACCACTGTTCTAGGGTATTTAGAAAGGGAGGATATATAGGCGAGGAGCTACGGCATCAAACACAAAATAAAGCAGTATCTCACCCTTCCGTGAAACATCCGGGACTCCAACAGTCAAAAAACTACCGATAGGTGAATCATTTATACACCGAGAAAGCCGAGCACCTCACTCTATTTCAATAAGTGTAATTTTTTCTTTTCACCATTCCCCTCTCACAAAAAATTCCTGTGAATACGGTCCAATCTTACCACCACTGACTTTGGCATCTTGAAAAGAGACATATAATACACCGCGAGATTATATAACCAAGAATTTATAAACGTAATCCTTCCGCCCATCGATAAATATTGCTTCTTCCATGAAGATAGTTTCTTCTCAAACTTGTCGATCACTGGATCCCAAAGAGCCTTCCATCTCGGCCTCGCCCCAATCGGTAGGCCAAGATACACAATACTTCCCTGATTTACAACCAATCATAGCTGCTAAAGAGTTAATAGTTTCCTCAGTACACCCGATCCCCACTAACATGCTTTTAGATATGTTGACCTTCAATATTCCTGAAACTAACTGAAAACACCACAATATTCTTTTCATAGACAAAATTTCTTCTATTTTCGTTGAATTGAAAAGAATAGTGTAATCTGCAAACTGCAAGTGAGGAATAGCCTCCCCATTCCGAGAAACTTCAAAACCACTAATCATGCCCATATCTCTAGCTTTCACAAGAAGTGTACTCAAGGCCTCCACGACAATAGTAAACAAAAATGGGGAAAGGCCGGGGATCCACTTGCCGAATACCTCTAGAAGCATTGAACAACTTTGAAGGAAATCCATTAACCATAATGAAGAATGAAGTAGTGGTTATGCACTCTCGTATCCAATGACAAGTCTCCCTAAAACCAAATCTAAGCAACATGTAATCAACAAAGTCCCACTCCACATGATCATAAGCTTTCTCCATGTCGATCTTGAAAATAACCCCCTCTTCCTTAGGCCTCTTCCTTGAATCAATGAGCTCATTAGCAATCAAGGCTCCATCAAGAATCTGCCTTTTCGCCACAAAAGCTCCTTGGAAAAGATTAATAATAAAAGGGAGGACGCTTTTTCAGCCGATTCACTAAAATCTTAGCCAACAACTTATACAAACTTGCATTTTGGTATGTAATTGCGCAATTATGCAACAACTTTTTTAACTCTTATACGCAATTATACAGACTTATAGGTCTGTAATTGCGTGATTCCACTGGATTAGGCACCTTAGGGATAAGAGTTAAAAAAGTTGCATTCATCTCCTTATTAATTCTACCCCTTCTATGAAATTCCAAAAGCAAATTACCAAAATCCTCTTTTAAAACATTCCAACTTGCTTTGATAAAAGAGAACTTAAATCCATCTAGGCCAGGAGCCTTATCCCCATTGCATTCCTCCAAGGCTCTAGAGACCTCTTCTTCTTCAAACTCCCTTTCCAGCCAAATTTTAGCATCTGGAATTAAGGGGCAAGAAATACCATCAAGCTTCGGTTTGATAACATTCTCACATTTGTACAGGTCTTCAAAAAAATGAACCACCTCATTCTTCATCTCAACCGAAGTCTCTAATAGTCTTCCACCACTTCTAATCTTCCCCAAGAAATTCACTATTCTCCTCATTCAAGCCATTTGATGAAAGAATCTCATATTTTTATCGCCTGCCTTGAGCCTAGTTACTCTGAATTTATGCCTCCACAATATTTCATCCTTGATATTTAAACCCCAAATCCTCTTTAGAGCATCTTCCCTCGTGACTGCTTCCTCGGGCCTAAAGTACCTACTCTCTCCAATCTTGCTAAGGTTTTCCACCACTATAGATAAAGCTTCACGAGATTCTTCAATGTTACCAAAAACCTCTTTATTCCACTTCTTAATAAAATCCTTTAAAGCATGAAGTTTCTTACACATTTTGAAACCTGCAAAGCCACTGACAATTACATGGCTCCACCAAAATCGAGCCAATCCCAAAAAGTCTTTGTTTTATAACCAGCAATTTTGGAAACGGAAAGGCCTCAGCCCCCAGTCAATCAAGTTGGAGCACAATTTGATGGGACAATGGTCCGAGATTAGCCTCGGAAGTGCTACCTGAATTACACCAACAAAATGCTCTTCCCACTCCTTCGATAATAAAAATCTATCAATTCTATTCATAGCAAGCCTTATTCTATTGTTAGACCATGTGAATCTCCTACCAAGAAGTGGAAAGTCAAGTAGCTCATTGGCATTTATGAAGTCAAAAAATAATTCCATTGAACGTGACATGGAAGACCCACGATTCTTTTCATATGGAAATCTCACCATATTAAAATCACCCCCAAAAACCCAAGCGATGGACCATTGAGCTTTAACGTTGGAAAGTAAATCCAAGAACTCGTCTCTTTCCGACTGCACATTTGGACCATAGACATGGGCAAGAACCCAAACAAAACCATCATCTATCCCACGAAGTTTGACAGCCAACACCCTTTCTGCATGAAAGACGCCCTCTACAACTAAGGCCTCCTCATTACAAATGCACATCATTAACCTTCCTGGATCCCCCGAAGATGGAACCCAATCCCGCACACAACCCTAAACCTCTCGGATGATATTGTGCACATCAAAGCCCACTTTAGTTTACTGCATTATCAAACAATCTATTTTGTTTTTTCACGCCAACTTTCGGACAGCCATTCTATTTTCAGGCTTACCAAGCCCCCTCACATTTAAACTCACAATTATCATAAAAAAGAAACAAGAGCACCAAAAAAAAAAAAGCCTCAAGAGGAGACGGGCTTACCTCCTAACTCTGCAACTTCCACCTGAATGAGATTTTGCATAATTATGGCTTCATCCTCCCCAAAGGATACTCCCAACCTTTACCCAAAATGCCCACCTGAGATGCTTCCTCCGTAGCCGCATTAAGAATATCCACAAAAACACTTTGATCATGCCCTGATTCATCATCCTTCCTCCCCAAAATGCCTGGTGGAACAACTTCCTCTAGATCAAGGCTAGAGACTATTTGCTTACACCCCTGGACATCTGCCTCTGACATCGAGTCCTCATTGTAGAACTTCCCCCCTTTGGAGTTGGTTGAGTGGACCTTCTTGCAATGTCATTTCATTTGTTTTCTACATTTAGTAGACATAAGAGAGAAGGATCTTGCCCATGATGCAAGCAGAGAAGATGAGAGTTAATATAATATATTATAAATTGTGTATAATATATTATAAACTATGTAGAAATATGGAATCTCAAATTTAAATAGAATAAGTACCTCAAAATTTTTTAAGGCCCCTGTCTCTTGATGACTTGATCCTTGCTGCGCCCCCCCCCCCCCCCCCCCCCGGACCTTCACAATAAAAAAAAAAAAATTAGAGAGAGTGAGAGTGTTGAATGCTTCGAGAGAGTTAGAGAGTTGAGAGAAACAGTTGGATGATTTTGGTAAAAAATGAGAATGAGAATCGAGGCCCGAAGAGGTGTAATTGCTCGTTACTTGTATTTGTATTTCGTATCGGTTTTCTTGCATCATCAACATATAAATATCAAGGGATTAGCAGTAGAATCCCTCTATGGACAATTCTCAATAATATTCCTCTTTTAACAAATAAAAATAAAAATGTGCTCCCTTTTTCTTGCACCAAGAGCCTTTCCTAAATCAAAATCTTAAACCATTCTTGGCAGCCTTTCAAACTAAGATTCACGATCTAATATTTGGTGGGGGTAGATATTGTCCCTCAATTAATCTTTTTATTTTTTTTTATATATTTTGGTGGGCCATATCCTAATGCAATCTTTTCATATGATTCATCTAATCTAGTATCAATTATCAGGATGAGATGTCTAATCCAATACCCATTTCTTAATCATTTCTACATGCAACATATAAGATTGCAAGATCTTCCCATCGAACCATATAGTTTGGAAGTGTTGTTATCAAGAGACATGGTTCATTATCCTTAGCAGAGATTTCATGGAATTGCCATTATGCCACATTCAATTCGATAAGATGGGATTCATTGATTCCTTCCTTTTTCCTTTTCCATGCACAATCCTTTTACTTTCTTGGAAAACGAATCCTTAAAACTACTTTTATCACTAAAGCTGTTACTTTCTCCAAGATGGGAGGATCTAAAGCAAGCCTTTCTTCCTATTGCTCCTCTATCATCCTCATGCTTAAAAAGATGAATCTCATACGTTGTTTGTGAAAGTTGTTCTATAGCGCTAAATATCGGGGCCATTGTAACGCCAATGTGAGGTCTCATTTTCACAGACCTATTCTTTTGTCCCTACATTCTAAGCCTTACCCTCCTAGCTGTTTGGCTAAAATGTATACATCTACGTACTTCTAAGATGCATAGATTTGCCTATTGTCCACATTGCAGCTGTATAAAATTTTTTTTTTCGGCTAGTTGTAGTTGACAACGGGTTCTAGTGGGGCAGGGCCCATTTGCAGGCACACCAAATCTGATTTTGATAAACAAAAAACAACAATGAATCGTCAAAGTTAAATAATTTGGTTTTCCTCTTTGAATCTAAACCATTGCAGTGGCCTTTATAACTGTTTCTACTGGCTCCAATCAATCAGATTGATCAATGCTCTCTGACCAATGTGATTTTTGAGTTTGAGTTATGATCAATCCACTATCCTCATTGAAGCCTGCAATTTGGAAGGTCCAGCGAGTTGGGGTACATTTACCTAAACCCTATAAGTTCCTAGATTCCGAGGAAATGATTGTCTGTCAAAAGAGCAAGAGTTAAGGAGCATAGGTGGAGATTTGCAGCGGATCGCTTATTATGGTTACCCTTTTATCGAAAAATGATTGCACACTGTCCCATTTGATGAAACTCACCATCATTATCAAAGCCTTGTCCCAACTATATAATCGTTAATTTTAGCATGAAAATGAAAATTTAGAGCACCACTTAAGTGTTTGCTTGTTTTTCATGAAAAGAAGTCATAGACGAACACAACCAACAATTTGCCCTAGATAGATTGATAGTTACCCTTTTATCGAAAATATTAATTGCTCACTATCCTCATTGAAGCCTGCAATTTGGAAGCTCCGGCGAGTTGGGGTACATTTACCTAAACCCTAGATTCTGAGAATTTATTTTACTTTATTTTGGGTAAAGAGGATTTTTTTTGAAAAAGAAGAAAAACAAAAGATACTAAGAATTTACCGTCTTACAAAGCCAATTCAGAAAGAAATCAAACCATATCATATCCATAGGGGATGAGGACTAAACCTTAGCAAGGTTAATGAGAAACACCAGAGAAGTGGGTTCTATTTTCTATTTGATATTGGCAATGGTTTGTAAAAAGGTGGAATGGGAAAATATCTAAGCTACAGTCTAGGTACTGCAATTAAACTTTTGATTAAAAATCTCCCAATGAGATTGTTTATATAATATTCTAAGAAAACCCAACCATAGAGCCATAGTATACCTACTCCACATTCCTACGTGCACCACATAGTAGAAAATTTGGAAAGCCCAAATTGGGTGGAAACTTAATTGGATCGAACAAGTTTTGGTCGAGTCATCCAAATGGAAGCTCGATATCAATTATTATATAAAATAAAACAAAATTCCTGTCAAGTCTTCATGAATTTTAACTAACCTGTGAAGGATTTGAGCTTCCTCCAATGAACTGCATAGTGGTGGAAAGCGATTTTTTAAATGCGATTTCTTGGATGTCTCTTTTGGAGAAAGGTCCATGAAGATTTGAAATCAGGACTTGGTCCTCATCTTTGAATGCTGAGTTTCATCATATGCATCGGTTAGTGAATGGCATGGTGGATGCTTTGGCTAACTTGGGAGTAAAAAGAGATGTAACTTTATTTGTTCCTTTGTAATTTATTATTTTTGTGTGGGTAATTTAGCTCTAATAGATGCGCATGCTTTATTTTTCTCATCTTTTTTGTTGTACATTTCTTAAGACTTTAATATAATTTTATCGTATTGGTAAAAAAAAATTGAGCTTCAGGCATAGTCACTGAAAATTAAATCAGATTGAGTCAGCTCGACTGACCCGAGTCAGGACTTGACATTTTCGTTTTATTTACTTTTTCCCTTTACTTCTTGTGCTCTTTAGAAACAATGCTCCCATCACCCCAAAACATTCACTAATCAAAGCAGCCCACTAAGTAAACTTGATTTCTCAATCCTAATTCAGTCTCAACCTAAAAATGTGTTCTGAAATAGGAGAACCCATATACGTTGTTTTTTTTTTTTTTTTTTTTCTTGAAAAAGGATAATTTCATTCCACACAAAAAAGCCAATCAAACAACCACACCAAAGAAAAAGTAACTACCAAACTAACTCGTGTCCCAAACAGCACAAGTCCTAGAAAAATATGATATTTTAGAAAAATTATGGGCAACCCCATTGTGAGACCTAGGGATAAGGGAAAAAGCAATGAATTCACAAGATTTTGCTAGCCCTTCCATGTCTTGTAAAATAGAGTCAATTGCCCAACTGCGCCTACCATTAATCGCTTGGATGAACCCATGTACTTTGCTATTGAAAATATACTCTATTCTGAGATTAATTTAGAAAGACACTAGCAAGAAAGACCCGTGCTAAGCCCGGGTCTAAAAATATTACTAAATTCTTACATCAAATTGCGATTCCCTTTGATCGGTTAGGAAAATAAGCTAAGATCATTTAAACTTTATGGCAAACTTAACTAAAAAATATAATAAATTTTAATAAAGAGAATTCATTGGGTAAAAAGAAAAAATTTAATATGAAACTTGATAAGAACAAATTGAACCCATGCTGCCTGGGCCGTATTTTGAAGCAGCATAGGTTCAATGTGTTCTTATATTTATATATTTGTGATTAGTTACATAAAGAAATTTATTTTCCTTATTTAAAGAGAATTCATTGGGTGAAAAGAAAAAAATTAATATGAAACTTGATAAGAACAAATTCAACCCATGCTGTCCAGGCTGTATTTTTGAGCAGCATGGGTTCAATGTGTTCTTATATTTATATATTTGTGATTAGTTACATTAAGAAATTTATTTTCCTTATGTGAGGCCCCACCCCTTGTGGACCCTTACTTATATTTGAATTGTTGTAATTATATTATATAATATCTACTTATACTAATTAATAGGGGTTAGTGAGGGTAGTTATACCAATATAACCCCTAATCAATAAGGTATTAAATGTTTAAAGGAAGTACTACCAAGTGTCAAGATTTCAGATTTTTCTGAATGAGACAGATGGTAAGACTGGTTTCTGTCTTATAATATAGATAGATGTGAGGCCCCACCCCTTGTGGACTCTCACTTATATTTGAATGTTGTAATTATATTATATAATATCTACTTATACTAATTAATAAGGGTTAGTGAGAGTAGTTATACTAATATAACCCCTAATTAATAGTGTATTAAATGTTTAAGAGAAGTACTGCCTGTTGGAAATAGGGTGGGCCTCTAGGATAGGTTTCAAAAACTTTTGACCCACTTGACGCAGGGATCAACTATCCATAAGGCTACAAAACCCAATCCAAGATCTATGTCCTCAATCTCAGTCATCATGATCAGTAAATACAATCTGTCTAGAAGATAGAAACAGCAACTAACAAGCATCCATAATAATCTACAACATGCAAGGAAGCGGATTATACCTTTGGAGCTCGGTTGTGCTCTAATGGAGGAGTTGCGTCTTTCTTTGATGATGAAACGCTTTCACTAATCAAATAGGGATCTCCAAGACCTCTTGATCTTCCACGCTATGACCCGTATCAGATTCTCCTTTTCTCAAGAAGATGGTGGGATCTCCAAGAGAAAACTACTAGGAACTCTAGGGAGGAACTAGAAAGAGAACTAGAAGAGGGAAGAGGAGAAGAGCTCGTGCAACACTTGCACTTAGAGAGCCTTGGGCGTGAATCCCAATGGAAGGAGCAAGCATGGAACGTCCAAGGCATCCTCTCCTCTTATTTATAACTTTTGCAAGTTGTCTCTTCTTTACTAATTACAATAGAAGTCTTACTTCCATTAATTAGTAACTTACCATATCATAATTAGAAGTCTCACTTCAAATATGATTAGTATCTTTCTAATTCCTTTCTAATTAAAATAGAAGTCTCACTTCTACTAAAATTAGTAAGTCTACTATTACCACTATTAGAAGTCTCACTTCTACTAGAAATAGTAACTTTCCTTTTAGAGTTCAACTAGAATTAGATACTTTCTAATAATTGGGCTAGCGTGGGGACCACTAGGGATTCCTTAGAAAGCTGGCTCCAACTGGGACTCGCGACCCCACATCTCATGTGTAATCCGGGCCCACGGTTAATTGCAAATAACTCCACTATATAAATGCAATTGAACTCCAGTCTTAGGAATATTACATAGAAGACCCTAAACTTCCACATTACCACAAGTAGACCCCTCTATCAATATCCATGGATCAATTGGACCTGTCTTCCAAACTTGATCCATATCTTATTATCCTTGAGCCCCAATTAATTATAATGATCAATAGGTACCTTTCCAATTAACTCTTAATCGGAATGGGTGCGCACTTACCAATGATAAATCCATTAATTGGCACAAGGGGATATTAGAGATAGATTCCATCTTGACTATTGAATGTTCCCACAGCTCTACTACCACGTACCCAAATCACCGAGGTGTTGACCTACAGTTGGCCTCACTCATTGGTGACTCAAAGCAAATGAATAGATAGAAACTTGAGTTCATTAATGTCTCAGGATTGAGAGCCTATTGCTAGGGAATTATGAGAGCAGACCTTAAAATAAAGACAGTGTTTATAAGGTGCTTCTCATGGTCCTTCAATACATCCAATGTACCAGCACTATGATCCAGAATCTTCCATTCTGATGATCGAGACAAATCACACTATCTCATAGTGATCAAAGTGCTGCAACCTTGTCAGTATGAGATGTCCAGTCTCATCACTGGTTGTGAAGATATTTAAGTATAAGATTTGTCACACATGTCTCCCGTATGTGGATCTCATCCATACACATGTGTTACATCTAATATACTTGTGGACCCCGGTTCATCTCATGAACCATCATGTCATTCGTATTAGTTATGTGCAAGTATATAATAAATCACCATTCATCTCATGAAAAGAAAGCATGAATATACTGATAAATAAAGAAATTAATCAATTTATTATATCATCTACTGGATTGAGTCCATAAAACTAACAATCTCCCACTTGGGCTCAATGCCAGTTAGAGTTGCATCTCATGCACATCCTCTTTACATCTTGCTCAAAGACTTTGGTAGTCAAAGGCTTAGTAAAGGGATCTACTAGATTGTCTCCAGAGGCTATCTTGGTGATCGTACATCACCTCTTTGCACAATCTATCTGACCATGTATAACTTCCTCTGTACATACTTTTTGGCTCTTGGGTTATTTGGACTTAGCGACTGCCCTGCTGTTATCACAGTAAACTGTGATCGGCTGTCCTGCCAAAAATACCACTTCAAATTCCATAAGGAATCTTTTGAGTCAATCTGCTTCCGTAATTGCTTCTCAAGTAATTACAGCATAAACACATACCCAGAAGTTGATTTCCTGGAATCCTGATCTGACTAGAAGTCAGTATCTATGTAACCAACTGGTAATCAACTCATCACAGCTATGACTCAACATGTGATCTCTAGTCCTTCTCAAGTATTCGAGAACACATCTTACAACAGTCAATGATAAAAACCTGGGCTAGACTGATATCTGCTGACTAGGCATACTGCGTGACAGATATCCGGTCTAGTACAAAGCATAGCTTGCCGTACCAGAACCTTATCTATGTACACATTATTGGGATAAGCCTATCATCCTATTTTTCCGGTCTCAATGGAAATTGATTCCTAGGATGTACCTGGCTTTTCCAAAGTCTTTTATTATCAAAAGTCTTAGCCAACCAAAACTTTTACTGTTGACGATATCCCTATGTCACTCCATAGGAGAAGGATGTCGTCGACATATTATATCAGAAAAAACTACCCTGCGTTCTTGACTTTTCATTTACACATGACTTATCCGGATTCTGATAAAAATCAAGTGACTTGATTTGCTTTAGTCAATACGGATGTTCCTGTTTTGGGATATCTGCATGAATCCATAAATGGACTTATGCAGCCTGCAAACTCTTCGCACTTGGTTATTAGCTATAGAACCATCTGGTTACATCATATAGATGTTTTCCTCAAGATTCCTATCGTGAGATGCTGTCTTGATATCCATTTGCCAAATCTCTTCACCGAGATGAACCGCAATGGATAAGAGTATCCTGATGGAACTCTTCCATCTGGCTCTCATTTTCTTTTGCAGACTCACTTGCACCCAATAGGTTTGCTATTGGCAGGCAAGCCCACAAGTATCCAGACCTGATTAGAGTACAAAGACTCCACCTCAGCTTTCATAGCATCTCACCAACGTCCCAAAACTATGTCATTAACTGCTTTATCATAGTTATAGGGATCTTATTCCGGTTACACCGGGATTGCCTTGTAAGACTTTCCCTAGACCGAGAACTTGTCAAGGGTTCTGACAATACTCCCACTACGACAAGGCACTGGTGTAACTACTGGGTCAATTATGGGCGGATTTTCTCAAAGTTTGGTTATTCTTGGATTTGGAATTGTTCTTTCTTAAATTTCTTCCAAGATAACCATTTCTAAAGATTTCCAGTCAATCTTATAATCTCCCTCCAGAAAACCGCATTGGTGCTATGAAGCACTTTTTGCTTTCTGGGATTATAGAGCAACCAACCTTTAGTTCCTTTTGGGATAGAATATAAACATATATACTTCCGACTTCGATTCCAACTAATCCGTCTTATCCTTCAGCATGTGTGCCGGACAACCCTGAAAAATGTTGTAGACTAGGCTTTCGCCCTGTCCATAACTCCCTGGGAGTCTCAAGTATAGACTTAGATGGAATGAGGTTTAGTATATATATTTCAGTTTCCATATCCCAAAATATAGGTAATCAGTAGAAACTTAATCATAGACTTGATCATATTTAAAAGAGTCTTGTTCCTTCTTTCTACTATTCCACTCTGTTGAGGCAAACCAGGAGCAGACTACTGGGATCAAATCCCATTTACTGATAAATATCCCATAAACTTAGCGGAGAGATATTCGCCTCATCGATCTCATCGAAGAGTATTTATACTTTGACCTAATTGCTTTTCCGCTTCCGCTCGAAACTCTTTGAACTATTCAAAAAATCTCGGACTTGCGGTGCATAAGGTATATGTATCCATATCTCGAGTAATCATCGGTGAAAGTGATAAAATACTTGTATCAATCTCTCACTCTAATATTATGAGTCCATACACATCAGTAAACACTAACTCCAATAAATCTTTGGCTCGACTGCCCTTAGATGAATAAGGGTCTTTTGGTCATTCTGCCTTCCAGACGAGACTTGCAGACAGGCATTGGTTCTACCACCAATGAAGGCAAGATACCATCTTTCACTAGCCTGTCAATCCTGTTTAGGTTTATATGACCTGGCCTCTTAGGTGCCAAAGTTTGTTGGATTAGATGAAGGTGACTACCTCTTTAATGATGGTCTATTATTAGCATCAGCGTCATGTATCTCATACATTGTGGGAGTTAACAAATAAAAGCCATTGATTACCTTGTCAGAATATATAAGAGTACCGCTCCTCTTTAAGACGATTTAATTACCAAAAGTAACTGAATAACTCTTATTCATCATACTAGAAATTAAAATTCCGTCTTAAAACGGTACATATAATGTATCTGACAAAATCAACTTAATATCTGAAAATAACTAAGTTACTACTCCTACTGACACTGCATCTGCCTTGGCTTCCGATCCCAGGTTAACACTGATTTCCCCGTCATTAATCCTCCTGATTACCTGTAACTCCTACAACATATTACTGATGTAATTAGTTGCACCGAAGTCTACAAACCAAGATTCTGAAGTACTAGTTGTAAAACTAACTTCAGAAACAAATGACTCAATCATACCTGAGGTCTTTTCCTTTGACAGAAATCTTGGACAATTCCGCCTCCAATGTCCTGTCATACCACAGTGGAAACACTTTCCTTTTTGTTCCCGTACCCTTGACCTTGGCCACACCACTAGTGGAACCATACTCCACCTTAGGACCTTTGATGACTGATTTCTTCTTGCTATCCCGGTCTTTGCCTTTTGGTTTAGACTTAGCAAATGACTTTTCTGTCATGAGGGCAGTTGGTCTTTTCTTCATGATTTCCTCAAACACTACCAACTGGCGAGACAGCTCAGCTATGGTCATTTCCAATTTACTATAATTGATCTCGAAATGTTTGAATGAGTCTGGTAGTGATTGAATGATCATGTGGATCTGCGTTTCTGTATCAAACGTAGTCCCCAGTACATCTAACTCATTCAATGCCAACTTCATTTGTAACAAATGTTTTTGTACTGGGGTTCCCTCGGCCATCTTTGTCTCCATCAGCACTTTTACAGCAGCCTGCCTAGCAGGCCTGACCTGGTCTGCAAACATCTCCTTTAAGTTCGATATAATATCGTATGCTGACTTATAGGATTGATGTTGTTCTTGCAAAACAGTAGACATGGATGCCTGAATAAAACATCTGGCTATCTCATTGTTTTTGGTCCACTTGGTGTAAAAGTTTTTCACAATCTGTGGTGCATCAGGCTCAGGCTCAGGAAGGGGGGGTATTAGAAGGACATATTTGCAACTTGAAGATGTTAAGATAATATCCAGGTTCCTTTTCCAGTCTACATAGTTGGATCCCATCAACTTGTTCTGGTTGAGGATGGTCGCAAGTGGATTGAAAGTATTCGAATTCATGCTGTATAAATTAAAGCACATAACCATACATTCAATGAAAGAATATAAATGACATTAGGGTTTAGTATTCTACCAAATTCATATGGGAATCCTCATAAGCACTGAATTTAGAATACATCGGAATCCCAATCCCTTAGGGCATGCCTCCTAGGGGAGTGCGTATGTCCTTGGATTGGTGCGGATCAAAGTTCGTCAAAATTGGAATTAAGACTAAGTATCCATGATCCCCATCATTCATTATCATCTAGGTATCTCATACCAAATAATGTATGACTCCCGATTTGCTTTGGTTTCTAAAATACATGAGGCAAATCCTAGGGGATACTACATCATTATTTTAGTTAAGTGTGACCCACCAACTAGCATTGTATGACAACCGTTGTGAGCAGCTCCTCCTAGGGGAGTAAGCCCCCACCCCGTCTCACCAACACTATCCATAGGAGATCCATATCTAGTAACCAGACAAGTAAAAGCCCTCCGAAGGAACGGCCACACTCTTGGTGGCGCGAGGCTAATACTTTCCTTACAAAGGACCTATGGTGGAAAACCATGGGGATTTATCAATTTAAATGCCCCGCTCCCACTTAATATTTTAGAATTGAGGATTTCGTTTTAAGGTATTAGGGCCCACATATATAAATATATGAATCATCAAATCATCTCATGATATGATCTAAGATTGGTTCCAAGTCAAGTTATTTTAAGGAAAGTCCAGTTTCTTAAATTAGTATTGCCAATGTGTCCATCTCATGGGTCATCGACACTAATTAGAACTCTTTCCAAAAATTAATTTGATTTGACCAATATTAGTTACTTGCTATGTTTGGATCAGATTTGGAAACATTCTAAATAAAGCATTCAACTATAAATAGAAAACGCTAAAATTAGAAACTAGTCCTCTCCTCCACATGGCCCATGCGGAATAGACTTCTTGGACTTCTAGACTTTCCGAAATTTTGGAATTCTTCAAACTCTTTGGGAAACTCCAAAACACTTTTGGCAATCTTCAAACTCTTTTGATTAGGAGTCCAACTTCACTTTCCTTCTTAGTCTCGCACATCGCCAGAATTTACAAATTTAGAAAATTACATAAATTCCTATGTCTCTACGATGAGACTTACATGATAATCTATTAATGGAAATAAAAAGGCACATAGGGAATTTCACCATGCCTTGCCCTGAACCGGGAAAACAAGGAAACCATGATGCCCTTTACAACTTGTCAATAATAAACATTCAACCATAAAAAGAAAGTAAAAAGACTTGTGGGCCATATGGAGAGAACATGATAACCTGCATGTTAGTATCTCATACTAGCAAAGCAACTCACAAAGCCGGGTTACCAAACAATAATTGAAAGACAGGATGCCAAATATTGCCACTACTATGATTCATGCCCCCTACGCAGAGGGGGTCCGGGGGTGTCCCCCGGCGGGGTTCGAGCTGCCCGGTCAGCTCGCGGGGGCCCAGGGGGCAGCGCCCCCGAAACAAAAACAAAAATTGAGATCTCATATATCAGTCTGTTCGGTCGACCTGCCAGAGGGCTCGGTCGACCGGCCTCAGTGTCTTCGGTCGACCGGCCAGAGGGCTCGGTCGACCTGCCTGACGGAAATCTGCAAGTTGGGTTTTTTGTATTTCGTGTCCAACCATCTCCAAAACTCTTCTAAAGATTCCCAATGGCTTCCTACCATCATTCCATCATTGTTAGACCCTTTTGTGACTATCCAAACATGGACTTACTAATTATCCAAGCAAAACCATCAAAACTGATCCATACATAGCCCTTGATCCATCCTCTTCGCATCTCATGTAAAGATTAGATCAAGCTTACTGATCTAACATGATAAGAGATGAGGTAAGGCTCTGATACCAATTGTTGGAAATAGGGTGGGCCTCTAGGATAGGTTTCAAAAACTTTTGACCCACTTGACGCAGGGATCAACTATCCATAAGGCTACAAAACCCAATCCAAGATCTATGTCCTCAATCTCAGTCATCATGATCAGTAAATACAATCTGTCTAGAAGATAGAAACAGCAACTAACAAGCATCCATAATAATCTACAACATGCAAGGAAGTGGATTATACCTTTGGAGCTCGGTTGTGCTCTAATGGAGGAGTTGCGTCTTTCTTTGATGATGAAACGCTTTCACTAATCAAATAGGGATCTCCAAGACCTCTTGATCTTCCACGCTATGACCCGTATCAGATTCTCCTTTTCTCAAGAAGATGGTGGGATCTCCAAGAGAAAACTACTAGGAACTCTAGGGAGGAACTAGAAAGAGAACTAGAAGAGGGAAGAGGAGAAGAGCTCGTGCAACACTTGCACTTAGAGAGCCTTGGGCGTGAATCCCAATGGAAGGAGCAAGCATGGAACGTCCAAGGCATCCTCTCCTCTTATTTATAACTTTTGCAAGTTGTCTCTTCTTTACTAATTACAATAGAAGTCTTACTTCCATTAATTAGAAACTTACCATATCATAATTAGAAGTCTCACTTCAAATATGATTAGTATCTTTCTAATTCCTTTCTAATTAAAATAGAAGTCTCACTTCTACTAAAATTAGTAAGTCTACTATTACCACTATTAGAAGTCTCACTTCTACTAGAAATAGTAACTTTCCTTTTAGAGTTCAACTAGAATTAGATACTTTCTAATAATTGGGCTAGCGTGGGGACCACTAGGGATTCCTTAGAAAGCTGGCTCCAACTGGGACTCGCGACCCCACATCTCATGTGTAATCCGGGCCCACGGTTAATTGCAAATAACTCCACTATATAAATGCAATTGAACTCCAGTCTTAGGAATATTACATAGAAGACCCTAAACTTCCACATTACCACAAGTAGACCCCTCTATCAATATCCATGGATCAATTGGACCTGTCTTCCAAACTTGATCCATATCTTATTATCCTTGAGCCCCAATTAATTATAATGATCAATAGGTACCTTTCCAATTAACTCTTAATCGGAATGGGTGCGCACTTACCAATGATAAATCCATTAATTGGCACAAGGGGATATTAGAGATAGATTCCATCTTGACTATTGAATGTTCCCACAGCTCTACTACCACGTACCCAAATCACCGAGGTGTTGACCTACAGTTGGCCTCACTCATTGGTGACTCAAAGCAAATGAATAGATAGAAACTTGAGTTCATTAATGTCTCAGGATTGAGAGCCTATTGCTAGGGAATTATGAGAGCAGACCTTAAAATAAAGACAGTGTTTATAAGGTGCTTCTCATGGTCCTTCAATACATCCAATGTACCAGCACTATGATCCAGAATCTTCCATTCTGATGATCGAGACAAATCACACTATCTCATAGTGATCAAAGTGCTGCAACCTTGTCAGTATGAGATGTCCAGTCTCATCACTGGTTGTGAAGATATTTAAGTATAAGATTTGTCACACATGTCTCCCGTATGTGGATCTCATCCATACACATGTGTTACATCTAATATACTTGTGGACCCCGGTTCATCTCATGAACCATCATGTCATTCGTATTAGTTATGTGCAAGTATATAATAAATCACCATTCATCTCATGAAAAGAAAGCATGAATATACTGATAAATAAAGAAATTAATCAATTTATTATATCATCTACTGGATTGAGTCCATAAAACTAACAATAAGTGTCAAAATTTCAAATTTTTCTGAATGAGACACATGGCAGGACTGGTTTTTGTCTTATTATATAGATAGATTTCTTCCAAGTGGCCGTATGGAACAAATAACTTGACTAGGCTTGGAAGGCCATGGAGTCAAGTACTTAAACAGAATTCGGGTAACCCCCCAATAGAATCAAGATGACTTGCCCTTACTAAGGCACGTCACATTTAGATCATGCTCACGTCACACATTGGATCACATAGTTACCACTTATGAGAAGGTGTGTATAGAAGTAGAGAATTGCAAGTGGCCCCACAAAGCTCCTAAAACATGTACTTAAGTCTATAACAAAATATTCAAATTATTATATATATTAAAGCAAAGGGGGAGGTGGGCTGTGAGGGGTGCCACCTCATCCCTAAAAAGTCTCTCCTTTCAGAGAAATATGCACAAAAAATCTACATTGTTTTAAGGTGTCACCTCACTTTGGGCTACTCTTTCTCTCCTAAAACCTCTCTCATTAGAGATGTTTATGAACTTTTGAATTTGGGTCATATTTCTTGCCATTATCCAAATTATAAGCAAATCTTTACAGTCGATTTGTTTTCTTTTCCTTAGATCTTCAATCATCAATGGGTCCCACATTAAATATATTTTATGGGCCCTACCGATGAATGAAATCCAAGCTGTTGCTCCTTTACTTTCCTTTCAGTTTTTTTCCTCAAATGGATCGATGGTTCCAGTAGTGGGCACCAGTTCGTATTAAATATATTTCAAGATTGGACTCCCGTATTGGATGAAATCCCAATGGCCTTCTCTTAACCCCTTTTTTCAAGAGTGGGCCCCACTGATGGAGAGAGGCAAGCATGTTGGCCGTTGTCTGGTTTCTTAATGGATGCAAATCAATTAGTGGGCCTTGCACATTTAACTTATTTCTGCAGTGGGGCCCACTCATGGATTAATATAGCTCATTTACTCTCCTTTCAGTTTTTTTTTTCCAAATGGATGGTTCCGGTAGTGGGCACCAGTTCGTATTAAATATATTTCAAGACTAGACTCCAGTATAGGATGTAATCCCAATGGCCTTCTCTTAACCCCTTTTTTCAAGAGTGGGCCCCACTGATGGAGGGAGGCAAGCCCTGTTGTCTGGTTTTCTTAATGGATGCAAATCAATTAGTGGGCCCCGCATATTTAATATATTATAAAGTAAAGTAATGGTCAATGCCTTGCATTCAAGGGGTCATCGTGTTATGTAAATTTACTTTATTTTATATTTATTTTCATACATAGAAACTTTTTTAATATTCAAAGATAATAATAAAAACTTATTTTATGTTTATTTTATCTTAACAATATTTCAAAAGAATTCTTAAATTTTAACATTTTTTGATTTTTTGCTCGGACTTAGCACGGTGTTGCTAGTTATATATATTAAAGCAAAGTGGGAGGTGGGTTGTGGGGGGTGCCACGTCATCCCTAAAAGGTCTCTCATTTCAAAAAAATACTTATAAAATCACACAGAGCTTTGGGTTTAATGTGGGCCACTGCACTCCTTCAAAACAAGTCTCCTCCCTTAAAATCTCAATCCAAACAAATCTCCTCAAATTCCCTCCCTTAATCCTAGGAATAGTTATAATCTTAAATCTAAATCACACTACTATTTCTAGCAACAAAACTCTTTGGATTTGTTCTCCCTAAAATCTCGGTCACTCCCATTTTAAAGTAAACCTGATCTCATTTTCCTTACAAAATTAGAATCAACTTCGATCCTTTAATAGAGGTCTGTGGGGCCCACTTTCATGGTGTTGGCGATCAGAGAGAATGGGCAAGACTAAATTATCATGATCTGAGAATAGATCAATCATCCACATAAAAGTAGAAACAACAGATGGATTTGTGAGGACCACTTTGATCTCCCGATTGATAGACACCTTCAAAAGGCACCACCATCCAGCTTGGCCCATCAAACCAACGGCACAGATGATGCAACACCTAACAAAAGGGACCAACCAATATGGAGTTGTATCAAGACCATTAGTTTCATGATCTAGACTGTTAATTACAAGGTGGAATCCAACGTTCAACGAACAGAAAATAATGGACTCTAATGATCAATAATATTTGTTATTAAAATGCATATTAAAAATACATTTAATTTCTAATTATATATACATGAAATAATATAAGGGTTGATATGAGACATGCCTTTAATAATTGTTGTAGACAAGGCCACCTTTAAACCACCTTTAAACACATCACGATGCACCTTAATGAATTAGGATAAGAGGCTCACTTTTAAATATTACATCATGTGACCCCACCAATGCTCCTTGGAACACCACATCAACAAGGGCCTGCTAACCAAATATTCAATTGGACACACCTTTAGATATTTGTATATAGGCATATCTTTAGATGTTACATCATGTGACCTCGCTAAGGATCCTCAGAAGGACACATCAGCAAGGTCCCACTGTGGGCACACCTTGAAGGAATTAGGATATGAGGCCCACCGTTAGATCGATGTTACATCATGTGACCCCACCAAGTTATTTTTTCTTTTTTTATTAAAGTTATATATATATAATAAACATAAACTAGTTATTTATTTTTTATAAAATATGTTCTTTTCTGATAATACCTCAGAAAAGAATCACATATTTCATTATATTTTTTGAGCCTAGGCACCATACCTCTCCATTTAATTATGTAAGCTTATGCTTGTGGGGCCCACCCTTGGTCCATCCAAATGGACCAAACATACGACATCCCTAAATTGTACATGTCCACTAGCTTTTGGTTAGATCCGGATTTACTGGACCGTTGGATCGACTATGTACCGATCTGAATGAATTGTTGACCATTAAACTTTTGGGGCTAGATGGAGATGGTAAAAACCACGGTTGGGACTAATTATTTGCAAAGAGAAGGGTCCCAGGGAGTCCTTAAAATCCCCCCATCACCACCCCCGTGTGGGTCACCAGGTGGGCCCCACCACAAACTTATGCTTACCTTAATCTAAGCTTTAGTTTAGGAGAGCTACCCCTATATAGACACACATTCATACTTGTGTAATGGTCAATGCCTTTAAATTCAAGAGGTCGTTATGTTACGTAAGTTTACTTCTCATTTTATATTTATTTTCGTTACATGTTAAAAGATTCAAATATTCAAAGATAATAAATTTCTTTCTTTTAGACTTATTTTATCTTAATAATATTTTAAAATAATTCTTAAAATTTTAATATATTTTTATTTTTGGCCCGGGCTTAGCACAGCAAACGGGAAAGAGGTCTGTGAGGGGTGCATTCTCAAAATGAAAGGAGTTTTCCATTTCAATAAATATACATAAAAAACTTAGAGTGATTTAAGGAGCCATGTCATCACATTCCACTATTTTTTCTCTAAAAGTATCTATTCATAACTTCTATCTCCTAAAGTCTCTCAATCAATATCTCCTAAAATTAAAGTTAATCTTGCAAAAAATAACACAAAAGTCCTTTCTAAGGGGGCCCACTTTGTAATATCAATCTCTTTCACTTATGTGTTACCCCACAAAAGTTTTAGGAAATTTAATAAATCTAACCCATGCACCATCTTAGTGGGACCATCTCATAGAACTTATCAACCTGACTCAAATGTTAAATGGACTTGAGGCTTTGTTGAACCAAGGCCTTCAAAGAGTTGTCATATATTTCCAGTACTCTTTTATCGTGTGGTTTGAGCTGGGATGATCCTGTATGCACCCGGACTCAAACCTTAGTCTGACCCTGGCCTTTAAGTGTTAGTCTCACCCCACCTATATTTTTTGAGTAGGCAGGCTCCATGTCATCACATTCCACTATTTTTTCTCCAAAAGAATTGTTATCCATATCTTCTATCTCCTAAGGGCCTGTTTGGATGCACAAGAAAATAATATTTTATAGAATATAATCTTTTATTTTTTAAAGAAGAAAATCTTATGCGTGGTAACCCAAGAAAATTTTGAAGAAAATATTCTTTTCTTTCAAAAAGCTCAATATTTTCTCTTTCAGCTCTCCCTTGTAGAAAACTTTCTACAAGATAAGAATATTTCAAAACGACAATTTTAAAGTGGTTAGAGTAAAGTAAAGAGTTTAGTTAACCAAATTCATCATTATGTGTTTGTTTACATATATGGTAAAGTAAAGTAAAAGTAAATGTTATAGCACGGTAAAGGTGGGGTAAAGTAAAGGTGGGATAAAGTATATGGTGAAGTAAATTGGGAAGGAATGGTGAAGTAGTTTCTTTTTTTTTATTTTTTACTTTAGTTTATCACATTTTGCCGTAGTTTAATATGGTAAATAAAAAGTGACTTGTTTATGGGTGTGGTAAAGTAAAATAAAGATTGATGTCATATCATGATAAAATGTGCGGTAAAGTAAGGTGAGATGAAATATGTGGTGAAGCAAATTAAGTGAGAGAATTATAAAGTAGTTATTTTTTTATTGACTTTACTTTACTATACTTTACCATGATTTTATGTGATAATAGAAAAATAATTTATGGTAAAAACATGATAGTTGAACTTTACTTTACCACACTATTTTTTTATCCAGACGTGGTAAATCACATATAACCTAAGATATTTAATAAAGAATTATTCTAATAATGTACTTTACTTTAATCATAACACATTCCAAATAACTCAATTTAAAATCTGTAATATTCTTAAAAAATTGTCAAACAGTAAAAATATTATATTATTATAATATTGCATTATTCTATTGTATACTATTTTATTCTTGTAATATTAAAATCTGTAAATATTTTATTCTGTAAACATCCAAACGGGCCCTAAGTCTTTCAATCAGTATCCCCTAAAATCTCTTTCTATTGCAATAAAATATCAACCCCATCCACAAACGGAATTCTCTCCCCTAACCTTACTAATCTCCTCCCCATCCACAAACCGAATTCTCTCCCCTAATCTCTACCCAGTGAGTGATGTAGTGGGCCTACATAGCATGTAAGGAAGCCAATTTCTGAAAGTGAGGTCTTGGATGTTAATCCTTTAAAATATGCTTGAATCTCATGGGATAAAATGTTAACCATCTATCAATCCTTTTTTTACCATGCCCATGACATAGAACTTGACCAATACACACTTCGAAGTGGGACCTATTAGATAAAGAATAATGAAGATCCTATAAACCTTACCATACATATATAAAAAAGGCTCTATAATAACCAAACAACTTACCAAACCTTGCACTTGTGCATCTACATAGGGCCACCCCTCCATGGGACCCACCAGATTGTAGATGGCCATTAACTTATTCACTAAATGATTCTTATGTTTGCAATTGATTTTAAATAACTTACATTCATTTTTTGAAACTAAGAGGATCTCATTTTTAGATTAACCATTTAATTTAATTATTTGTAGGTTTTTTTTCAAGATTTGGATCGACTTAGATGGGTAAGGTTTTTTTCATCTGTCAAAATTTTTTTAATGAAGTTTTTATATCATGGCACAGCTTAGATTGGTAGGTTTTTTAATCGTCTGTCTTTCTTTTTAACGCTAATTTTATATCCTAGGCACCTTTTATCATTGATAAGTGTACGATCTTAATGCCTTTTCTTCTCTCCAATTATTTATGCTAATATAAAATAAAATATATCTAATTTTAATAAAATAAAAATTATTTTTATTAGGGCCAGGGTTGAGCTCGGGCATGGAGCCTACAAGTTTGCTTTGACAAAATCTTATGATGGAATTGATTAGGCTTTTTTGTGGAAGTTTGTTTACTGGTATGTAAGATCCATGGTTCAAATGTACACGAGAATGGTAATACATTTTTCTTTTTCTTAATTTTTGAATCGATTCATCTACACTGAGATGCTCCAAAGAATGATGGCATCTTTGGTTTGATTTGTACCTTATTTCTTTACAGGAAAGTGAAAACTAATTAAAGGATTGATTTCCTTTATTTATTTATTTTACTTCATTATTTTTCATTCTCTTTTCGAGGGACTCATCTCAGCCACACTCACACTCTACACGATGTACCTAACAGACTGAGCCCCGGCTGGGTATTGATGTATTTGTTGGAAAATGGACGCATTTTTTTTTCTCATTTTTTTCCTTCTTTGAATGGTATCATTTTTTCTTTTTGCTTCCATCCAGAATTTTCTCTTTTTTAGTGGGGCCTTTCAACTCATGCATTTTTTCAATTTACAAAGATTTTATAGGTGTGATAGTACAAGATTCTCATTATTATTTTTCAAAATAACTTTCTTTTACCATAAAATCTTAAGATCTTTTTTCACTTTATTTTCTTCTAAAAACTCTTAAAAATAATAATAGTGGATTCTTCTTTTATAGTTTTAATTATTATAATAATTTATTATATCTTTGTTTTGGCCCGGGCTCAGCACTGGGCGTTTGTTGTTAGTTACCATTCTTAATGAGTAGTATCTTGATTGGTAGAGAAGAGAATGGATGTTGAAAGGGAAAGATCAGTTTCTTCACTTTAGCGTAGCATTAACTAGCAAAATCCCGTGGATAACCACGAAACCACCAAATGCACAGACTTATATGAATTATTTTTAATAAATTTATTAATTAGTAAACTTGTGAGTCCTTTTTTTTTTTTGCTAACTTAATCTTTATGTTTTTTTTTAAATGTTTTATTCTTTACGTGAGGCATGAATTGATTAAGAAAGATCAAATGATCATAGACCTAACAAATTGACCTAATATATTTAAGTGGGACCAAGATGAATGGGGTCCATCATCTCTATTCTAACCGTTCATAAAATCATATACGGGCTGGGACCCATTAATTGATTGATAAAGATCAAATGATCAAATGATCATAGACCTCTCAAATTGACCAAACCTAACATATTTAAGTGGGACCACCAAGATGAATGAGGTCCACCATCTATATTCTAACCGTCCATAAAACCATATTATGTAGGATGGGACTCATGAATTGATTAAGAAAGATAAAATGATCAAATGATCGTAGACCTAACAAATTGACCTAATGTGTTTAAGTGGGACGCAGATGAATGAGGTCCACCATCTTTATTCTAACCGTCCATAAATCAAATGATGCTGGCCGGGACCCATTAATTGATTGATAAAGATCAAATGATCAAATGATCATTGACCTCTCAAATTGACCAAACCTAGCCTATTTAAGTGGGATCCCCAAGATGAATGGGGTCCATCATCTATATTCTAACCGTCTATAAAACCATATGATGCAGGCTGGGACCCATGAATTGCTTGATAAAGATCAAAGGATCAAATGACCATAGACCTCACAAATTGATCAAACCTAACTTATTTAAGTAGAACCCCCCAGATGAATGGGGTCCACCATCTCTATTCTAACCTTCCATAAAACCATATTATGCGGGATAGGACCCATGAATTGATTAAGAAAGATCAAAGGATCAAATGATCGTAGACCTAACAAATTGACCAAATATTTTTAAGTGGGACCCAGATGAATGGGGTCCACCTTTTTTATTCTAACCGTCCATAAAATTAAATGATGCAGGCCGAGACCCATGAATTGATTGATAAAGATCAAATGATCAAATGATCATAGACCTCTCAAATTGACCAAATCTAACCTATTTAAGTGGGACCCCCAAGATAAATGGGGTCCACCATCTATATTCTAACCATCCATGAAACAATATAATGCGGGATGGACCCATGAATTGCTTGATAAAGATCAAATGATCAAATAATCATAGACCTCACAAATTGACCAAGCATAACCTATTTAAGTGGAACCCCCAAGATGAATGGGGTCCACCATCTCTATTTTAACCGTCCAAAAAATCATATTATGCGGGTTGGGACCCATGAATTGATTTATAAAGATTAAAAGATCAAATGATCGTAGACCTAACAAATTAACCAAATATTTTTAAGTGGGACCCAGATGAATGGGGTCCACCATCTTTATTCTAACCGTCCATAAAATCAAATGATGCGGGCTGAGACCCATGAATTGATTGATAAAGATCAAATGATCAAATGATCATAGACCTCTCAAATTGACCAAACCTAACCTATTTAAGTGAGACCCCCAAGATGAATGAGTCCACCATCTATATTCTAACCATCCATGAAACAATATGATGCGGGATGGACCCATGAATTGCTTGATAAAGATCAAAGGATCAAATAATCATAGACCTCACAAATTGACCAAACCTAACCTATTTAAGCGGAACCCCCAGACGAATGGGGTCCACCATCTATATTCTAACCATCCATAAAACCATATTATGCGGGATGGGACCCATGAATTGATTTAAAAAGATCAAAGGATCAAATGATCGCAGACCTAAAAAATTGGCCAAATATTTTTAAGTGGGACCCAGATGAATGGGGTCCACCATCTTTATTCTAACCGTCCATAAAACCAAATGATGCGGGCCGGGACCCATGAATTGATTGATAAATATCAAATGATCAAATGATCATAGACCTCTCAAATTGACCAAACCTAACATATTTAAGTGGGACCTCCAAGATGAATGGGGTCCATCATCTATATTCTAACCGTCCATGAAATAATCTGATGCGGCTGGGACCCATGAATTGCTTGATAATGATCAAAGTATTAAATGATCATAGACCTCACAAATTGACCAAACATAACCTATTTAAGTGGAACCCCCCAAATGAATGGGGTCCACCATCTTTATTCTAACCGTCCATAAAACCATATTATGCGGGATGGGACCCATGAACTGATTTAAAAAGATCAAAGGATCAAATGATCGTAGACCTAACAAATTGATCAAATATGTTTAAGTGAGACCCAGATGAATGGGGTCCACCATCTCGATTCTAACCGTCCATAAAATCATATGATGCGGGCCGGGACCCATGAATTGATTGATAAAGTTCAAATGATCATAGACCTCATAAAATGAACAAACCTAATTTATTTAAGTGGGACTCCAAAGATGAATGGAGTCCACCATCTATATTCTAACCGTTCATAAAACCATATGATGCGGGCCGGGACCCATGAATTGCTTGATAAAGGTCAAAGGATCAAATGATCATAGACCTCACAAATTGACCAAACCTAACCTATTTAAGTGGAACTCCCCCCCTCCCAATGAATGGGGTCCACCATCTCTATTCTAACCGTCAATAAAATCATATTATGCGGGATGGGACCCATGAATTGATTAAGAAAGATCAAATCATTATAGACCTAACAAATTGACCAAATATTTTTAAGTGGGACCCAGATGAATGGGGCCCACCATCTTTATTCTAACCGTCAATAAAATCAAATGATGCGGGCCGGGACCCATGAATTGATTGATATAAATTTAGCACATCTGGTATGTTGGCTTATTTAGGGATCTCATAGAGAGATTTTAGGCTTTTGAGTGGAAGATGATTCTTAATGGAGAGATTTTAGGTCTTTTGATTGTGTAATAGATATAGAGATTTTAGGGATAAGGGCAACTCCGGAAATGACATTGCAAAAAGCTTGAGGTTGCACCAGGTGTCTTTATGTGAGGTAGAGTACTTCCCTTTAGTAATATAGATATCTTCAAAACCTATCTTTGTAGGCTCACTTTAATGGAAGGGTCCTTTTCTTATCAAGAAAATTAGGGTTTCCATTTCCATTTTTTTAACTTCTTGCACGTTTTACACAGTTTTAATACAAATTGCTCTATGGATTTGGAATGGAGATATTGAGGTCCATTCCCTCCTTTTGGCTAAGGTTAAAAGAACCTCACCTTTCTTTTTGGTAGTATTGTTCTTTTGGTTAGGACACCTTTGCCTGTCTTTAAATAGATACTATATATGGCTAAACCACATTTCAAATCCATGAAATGGACCCAAACCTTTTGTTTTGATACATTCACAAGGAATCCCAATAGCTTGCACTGCCCATTGAATTTATACTACCATGTGGAGCTAACAATGGATAGCTTTCTCTTCGCGGCCCCGTTAACCTTTATTGGGGACTACTCATTTGATGCTAATGTCCCTCTTGCTTTCATGTGTGTGCAGATTTTATTGATTTTCTTGTTGCAGAAGTCTTTGGAGACTTTATGTAGCAAGTAGTTATGTAACACTCCTTTTGATTCACCTGAGTTAGGGTGAGTCAACTTAATTTGATACATCTTGTGTTGGGTGATTTGAATATTAGAAGAGAGAGAGTGATTTGAATATTAGAAGAGAGAGAGAGAAGACTTTTGAATATTAGAAGAGAGAGAGGATTAAGTCAAACTCAGTACTTCTAGATAAAAAAAAAAGTATTTAATGATTATTGACTTAGTACTTCAGTCAAACTCAGTACTTCCAGATAAAAAAAAGAAGTGTTTAATGATTATTTACACTGGGTTTTATGATAAAGTTGAGTCAAATACATTCATAATTCCCTACTTTTAATCTTGATAAAATCTTGGATTTCAACCTATGGGCTTGATAGGTGATGAGCCTGAAAGTCACCCAGAGAAGAGTGGTACCCACTGCTAAACCATGTATTCAATCAATAAGGTTGAAGACATGGTTTAATCCATAATAAATGTCTCCTATGTGATTTGACTTTTTAAGATTCACCACCTCTCATGGAAGTAGATTGAGATACAAAGGTTTGTTTTCTTCATTGGTGGGCCCATTGTACAGATTTGCTCAACCTTATAGGAAAGATGTTAGGATCTTGTATATAAGATCAGCCTGTTTTTAATTAATTGGAACCTCTTCAACTTGAGAAGTCAAGGTACTCAAATTGACAATTTTAGAGCTCTTGGGTAAAACGAGTCCCAAGGGAATAGTGCCAAAGTCGGCCAAGGAATCCCAATCGATAGAGGTTTTTATATGATCGCCAAAATTTCCTTCCTCCCATACCCCAAACTGCTTATTTTTTGTTTAGTGGCTCAGATTGTTTAGTGGCTCAGATTTTGAAGGAAATGGACTTCTACAAGAGAGACTAAGGCCTTGCGTTGCCAAGTTTTGTTTGAAATAGAATTCTTTTAAGAGTCCTGCTACATGGACTAACTCATGGACAGAACCATGGACTAACTCCATGGTTCCCATCTAAATAATGGATGTTCTCATTCAATATTTGGATGAGAACCATGGGGTTAGTCCATGGACTAACTCTAGTCCATGTAGACTTTTTGTTCTTTAAATTTGGCACTTTTAAATTACGTGTTTAACATGTCTAATTCAATTAAGAAAGGAAATTTATCTTATTGAGAAAGTTAAGTGGACAAAACTGTCAATTATCATATCGAAAAATTAATACTGGAAAACTTATTATATTATAAAATCATATGAGCAAACTTGTCCCCACACCCCCCCAAAAAAAAGGATAGGATTGATTTAGATCTTCATGTCTATATTTGAAAAAAGGTTATATTCTTTAAACACAAACAAAATAGTCTTATAACAATAGAATCAATTATTTGAATTCACAAACTTTCTCTAAAGCACTCAAACATATGTTTGAACCATTTTTAAGTCAATAGATCCTAAAAATAAACTTGTCAAATGATTCAAAGATGAAAAAGTAAAGACACACTAGAGACCACTAAATTATTCAAAGATGATAATCTATATGAAATGATCACCCACACTTCATCTTATAAAATTACGTTTTATAAATTTTAAGGTCTTTTGTAGATGTCTCCATTTAGACCTCCTACTCTTTCTTCCCTAGTAGAAGTCGTTTTGCTTCTTTAACGTCGTCAATATTAAGGGCTTTTTCCTCTTTGTATGGGATTTAAAATATAGTATCCACTAACACTAATATATCCCTAACTAGTTGAGCAACGCGAACAATAAACTGCCTTTTAGATAAGATGGTAAGCTATCATCCCATTTAGATAAACTACTACCAGGTGGTGAGATCCATTTAGAAAGCTATTCTTTAAAAATCAGCAATCAAATAAAAAGATTCTTAGTTTATTATATGAGACACCTCAAAAATTCCCCACAATGAAAGATCACATCCAAATGCCAACCTGGATTTTATCCCATTATTGACTGTCTGTCTAGTCATAGAGTGTATCCCGAATTGGGTCTACATTCGGGTGAACGGCTGAGATCTTTCATGAATTTGAAATGAAAAATTCAAGATTTTGATTTCATAAATTGACTTTTGCATATGAAAGCAAATGCTCATCACTTTATCTTCATTCATACACAATAAGAAAGAAGAAAATAGTTGTATGTCACTTACCCACACCTCCAATCAGTAGGGGCATCCTTCAAGTCATTGGCCTGTCACCTAACCATGGACCCAACATGTCCAGAGTGGGCTTATGAGAAGCATCAGAATCATTGTACTGGATGCAACTTTTGCAGCTGTTATGATTTGATTGGTCCTCCGACAGATACGAATTTAGTGACATGATGTGCTAACTGCCTTTTAAGATCATCTTTTTTGAGTTCAATGAGGAATTAAGATCTTGTTAATGATGTCTATAAGTACCCCCAATGAAGATTTGCTTTATCTAAAAGGGGCATCTTTGGCTTAATCCTAGATAGAGGAAGCTTCCCCCAGACAACTGGGAGAGGACTAGAGGAGTCTTGTTCAAAATGATGTTGACATGCATCTCCCTTTCTTGGCTCAAGATTCAGCTTTTGCTTCAATTGTCTTTGCTAATTCTAGGTATGGGCCAAATTGGTGAATTGGGTGCTTTGGGCTGGGCTTTCACTTTTTTTTTTAGTTTTTTAATTTTAATTTTTTATTTTTTGCTTCGGGCTAGAGTGGGTCATAAAATTAAGCTCATATAATGTGGTCAGGCCCAGACCAAGTTCAAAACCCGTGGTGGGCTTGACCTGACCGGTTTAGGTGAGGAAAGTCTTGTAAAGATTACCTTTTTTCATATGCTTGATGGTCTGAACCCTCTGTTATAATAGACCATTCTATAAATAGAGCAAAGCCCAAAATCATTCCAGTCTATGGTTGCGGCCCATAACAAGTGTATAAATGGGCTGGGTCTTTTATGACCTCGGACTGGTGAGATGGCACTCTATCTAACCTCTGATCAAGATGTGTCGAACAGCCTCAATTAGAACGGTCCAGTCCATTATTGGGCCTAAGGCCAAATCATAAATGGGCTTGATTAGGATCTCCAATAACCATCTTCATTGGTATATTATAACCCTTTTCCTAAGATTAACAATATCCCACACTCAGATATCATTAAAAAGCAAATCCCATGATATGGTGTGAACAGTGAAGGGCCTTTGCATGTGACAACGGGCCCAACTTCTGAAATGGATGGGCTGTTGTTGTCCATTAAAACCTCTGAAATGGACTGTTCAACCAATTCCTTCCAACCGTCTATTTCATAAGATCTTAACGGACGGTTAGGATGATCCAGGCAATGCAACAGTTGAGTGGCTAGTAAGTCAATTGGTGGGCCATTCCCACTCAGTAGTCCTTGTAAGTTGGCGCCCACTATTATGTACATAGGCCTTTCTGTCTGGTGGACCCTTTTACATACATTCATGAAATAAGAATTTTTTTTTTTTCAAAATTGGTGAGATAGTTATTGACATGGACCTCTCAGATCCTTGGGCTGGCTCTAAGTCTGTCATTATCACATTTAAGGTGACATAGGCATGTCCATACACAGCTGTGGCCTGGGCCTACTAATTCATGGTTGGAAACCAAGGTAGAAAATGTAGCAGTTTCCTTTTCTGTATAAAAATGATAACTGTTTAGAAACTAATGGAGGCAGATTCCATTTCTGTAGGCATAAGCTAGGCAAGCCCAGGCCGAGCCTGAGGTGAGGTTGCCATGGTTTGGGCCATTTTGAGATGGATATGGATTGGCTAGAATCAGTAAACTAAATAAGCTGGATAGTGGTTCAGACCAAGGACCATTCTGTATAAATGACCATGATTTCACCAAAATAGGCTTTAGGGGTTGTTTGTCTTTTACGCGTGGGATATTTAAATACAATTTACACATATAAATGAAGAATATTCAATTTTTATTTTATTTATTTTATAACACTGGGTTCCCAGTCCTTTGGGCCGAATAATCCCTATGGGCCCAGGAGAGAAGAAAGCCGGGTAAAATTCCCCTGTGGCCCCAGTGTGGTAATGCAGTTTCGAACCCACAACGTCCGGTTACAAACCATGTGTTTCTTTTTGCAACGTTTGTCTAATAACACTCTTTTCGCCTCATTTACACATGTGATTCATTTTTCTATGTTTGTTTCAATGATATGTGGATATGTATTAAACGATTTTGTAAATGATACTTATTAATCATTAAATTATATTCTACTATAATGATAAGAGAATGAGACAAAAAAGTCTAATATATATCAAAGTTTTCATTTGCATTTCATATCCTTAAAAAAAAAACATATCTTTCAACATGAAATATACTTTTCAAAAATATACATTTCTATCAATGATCACCTTAAAAAAAATGCATTCTAATATGTTTGGTTAAGGAAATATGAGTTTATAGTCTGATGGTTAAGAAAATAAGATTATTATTAATATTTTTAGTAATTAATATTTAGTTCAATATTATCTTAATTCATTATTCAATTTGCATAAAACTTAACCCATGCATCTCACCGGCTTTATGATAATATTAATCAATTATAGAAAGTTCTTAAAATGAATATTTTGTTGCTAAGTTCAATTATATTAAAAGTGTCAGAAATTTATTTATCGTATTTATACATTATTTTTTAATGTACCATAATGCTATATAAAATACATTCTTCATTCTCTCTTACATTCATTTATACATGTTTAAATGTTTTTAAAATAATGCAATAATAAATAATTAAAAAAAAAACTATTAAGATATTGGAAGAAAACTAAAAAAATAAGGTAATTGTTCTAGTTAAAAGTTGATAGAAAAATCATTGAGATATTTATCTTACAGACCGTCCCTTAAAATTCTTACCATCAATACCCTTTTTTTTCCCTGCAGATTTTGTTCTTTAAAAATCATTGGAGTCACTTTCAAGTCTCATCATCTTACACGTGAAAAAAGAAAAAGAGAAAATCTAAAAGGAGAAGAGAAGATGGAGAATCAAATTCTAAAACAATAAACCTGCAGAGTAAATAGAGTTTTTATTTATTATTATTATTATTTTTGTATAGCAAGGTAAGAGAGAGGAATAGAGAGGTTGCAAGGAGGTTTTCATTCGTAGGTTTCATCGGTCTTGGCGTATCTTTTATTATTTTTTATAAATATGTTGGAGAGGGGTTTTGATGGAAATGTCTCTTTTATTATTGCTTTTCTAAATGCGTTGGAGGGGGTTTTGAACCCAGAACCTCTTTGATGGAAAATGCCCCAAAACCAAACCATCTGCCTCAAACAGGTATTCTTTGAAATCACATGTGGTTTGGTATTCTTTGTTTCCCACCTAAACAGGTGTTCAAATCTTGGTTACATTTGATTTACACACAAGATGCGTAAGTACTTGTAGAAAAACATGACTGATGGGTAATTATTACGCATATTCACCATTTACATACGTAAATGGGTGTAGACAAACGACCCCTTAAGTTCGCACCTGGGCCTCTAATTATTAGGAAAACAGCTAAATGACCAGGGCTTCAGTACAACTTGAATTCTACACAGCCCGGCCCAGATGCAACCCTAGTCCTCCAATGGCTCTGTGAGTAGGGCCTCACTTAAGCTGTAGAAAGCCTGAAATGCAAGTATATAATCTTTTGATAGAATTATAAACTTGACAGAGTAGAGTTTTTTTTTTTTTTTTCAAATTTTCAAATGTTTGTAATTTTTTTTTTCATAGTAATATAGTTTCGCGATAAATTGACACCTCGGGTCGCTTACTAGGCTTCACTCGGGTTGCAGAGTTGTTTCTGAGTAGTGAGTTTGCAATCTAGAACCAGAAAGATATCCCTCTTCAGCCATCCATTTGGATTCATCTCCTTACATTTCCCTATCCGAGTTTCTAGGGCCTTATTTGGACCCTTGGAAGCAAGGGTATCTGCTCTTAGGTTGCATCATGTTACTTTGATTAATTCAAACTAGCAAAATTATCCGTGCTCAGCACGTATATGACAAACATTGCAATTTAAGCATTCATGTATAAAAAAATCCATAGCTTTTTAGAAAGAAAGCCAAAGGAAATTTTTTTATGAGTATGTATTTATGTAATCCAAGAGTTGGTATCATAGAATGAAAAAAAAAAGAGGTATTGGAGTAGAAAGGGAATAATAGAGTTTGAAATAAAAAAGAAAAGAAAAGAAAAGAAGTGAAAAGTGGAGATACGAGTGGTTATGATAAAGAGTTATAAAAGGTAGTTGATATAACTTCCGGTCAACATTATAACCGTCAGTCAAAATTGAATCCAAAACCTCATGGCTTAATATATTATAATTGGTTATGGGAAGAAACAAAACAACAATGATAATAACTCAGGTTATCCAAACACATGAAGAAGTATCATTTACATATTAACAGAACTACTTAGATTACAAAGGTCCAAAGGGCCTGAACGTGCCGTTTGGATCCTTGGATCTTGGTTGACCTGTAATGTAATTTTAGTTACCCGTTATCTTAGGTTATCTAAATGCATGAACTGTCATTTATGCAAGATCCAAAAAGGCCCTAGTGTGGATGCTTTACTTGATTATTTATCTTGACGAAAATTTATATGGCTGCCAAGTTAGGCTTCACAGTTGGGGTCCCATTTAACCCCACCATGGGTGAATTTTAGGATCCATGCATGAATGGGATCGTGCAAACCATATTTCATCGCATCTCCACAAGGGCCTAATCTCAGGTTGAGGTTTTATCTGTAGCTGTTAAGAGATGAATCTGGGCCTAAATTTTAGGCCAGTGGGTCTCGCAGACTATGCCAAGTATCCAATTGTCAATAGAGAGCAGATACCTTCCTGTTGTGCCAAAAAACAAGAGACCTGTCCACTGGCTGCGGCTCAGCTAGTTAGGAGCACAATTTTAGTCTTTTTTTTTTCTTTTTTTAGAGAAAAACAACACTTATGAATTGATACACCTTCTAAAGACAAAAAAGCCTTGAAGAATAAATGAGTGTTCAAGCTAAAAAAAGATAACAAAAGACTTATGAAGCACAAATTGTGGTTAGTGGTTAAAGGCTTTGGGTAGAAGAAAGAAACTGATTTCGGTGAGATATTCTTTTCAGTTGTTGTCTTGGGTCTAGTGCCAAATGGATGTGAAGGCTGTGTTTCTTCATGATGATTTGGATGTGAATAGATATACATGTCTCAGTCCAAAGGACTAGAGTTAGAAGGGAAAAAAAAAAAAAAAAAACAGTTAGTTTGTAGGTTGAAGAAGAGTCTTTACGGGCTGAAGCAAGTGTCGAGACAGTGATACAAAAAGTTTGATTCATTCATGATCAGTTACGGGTACAAAAGGACAATTGCACATCATTGCGTTTACGTTCGTAAGTTTGCTAGAGGCAAATTTATTATTCTTCTGCTATATGTCAGCGATATATTGATAGTTGGACATGATAGTGAGATGATTGGGGAGTTAAAGGAGGAGATGTCAGAGTTTCTTGACATGAAAGACTTAAGCCCTACACGTCAAATATTGGGTATGTAGATACGTCATGACAAAAATGCCAAGAAGCTATGGCATGAAAAGTATGTTGAAAGGGTGTTAGAAAGATTTGACATGAAGAATGCTAAGGCCATTTAGCATGTCTCTAGCCAATCACTTCAAGCCCAATAAAAGCTAACGCCCTACTATAAAAGAAGAAAATGAGCGAATGACATTTGTCCCATACTCCTCTGCAATGGAGAGTATTATCTATGCTATGGTGTACACAATTAGATATTGCTCAAGCAGTGAGTTTAGTGGATCTTCAAGTATTTGAGATGTACTTCAATGTTGTGTTTGTATTTCGGAGGCTCAAAATAAGTATTGGAAGGATTTACAAATGCTGACATGGCAAGCTATCGGGGCATTTATTCACTTTTATAGGGGGGGGGGGGGGGGGGGGGGGTATTTCCTGGTAGTTTTAGTTACAGAAGTCCACAATGTTCTCTACAACCAAAGTAGAATACATAGCTGCTAATTAACTAGGAAAGGAAATGCATTGGTTGAAAAGATTTCTTTAGGACCTGGATTTGAAACAAGGGGAGTATGCAGTTTACTATGATAGTCGGAGTGCTATTAATTTTAGCAAGAACACTACATACTGAGCCCACACAAAGCACATTGATATGAGATATTATTGGATTCGTGAGATCATCAACAAGAAGTTCATGAAGTTTGAAAAGATTCACACCAACATGATGGCAAATGTCATGTCTACGGGAAAGGTTCTCTCCCAGAGTCTGGAGGGGAAGATTGTTGTTAGCCAAGAGTCCAGACTTATCAAGTTTAGAGACAAGGGTATTTTTATAGTTGTGTGGGGTTTTCTTGTGGGCCAAAAAACCGTGGATTATATATATATATCATATAATATGTAACCCTAAACGAAGTAAAAGAAAAGTTGAATTTCTTTTCCATAGATATAGGCACTCTTGCCTATCCACATAAACCTCTCACATCATTGTCTCTCCTCTCTCTGTGGCTTGATTATTCAATTGCAAGTTTCTGCATTTCCACACACGGACACAACAAGCCCAAGCTCATTTTACTGGGCTTGTTTGCATATGCATCAGTCCATCGCATGCCTAACAAGCAAGGAACCTGGCTCAATATATATATCAACAGTCGGGATATGGCCATGTCCCAAATGCCTAGAAACACGCCTGCATTGTGCCTTTGAACTAGGCACTAAAATGCCTAATAAATTACTAGCCACCAGCCAAGCCAGTCCCCTGAGCCTCTAGGCTTTGGGCCTGAATATTAGGCCCCCACAAACAAACAAGCTTAAGGTTGGAAATTTTGGCCTGATCCACGCCATTTGTAACAAAATTTCAGAACATCATACTTCAATGTAGGGTGTCAATCCGGCCGGAAAATCCTGCAAATTGGGGCCTCCTGTCCGTTGATATGAACTGATCATTATAGTGGGACCAACCTTCGATGCCCCATAGAGCCAAAAGCTCGAATTTTGTAAGACCATGATGCCAAGCTTTTTTTTTTTTCCTTTAGTTTATGTCAACAGTTGATCAACGAGGTTAGGAATGATGTCCCAAGTGATGTTGACAAACAAGTTCTCCACATCTCGATCTCGGCACAACCTATCTCAGCGCAACCTGATTTAAGCACAGGATTAGGATCATCATAGGATTGATGCCAAACAAGCCCTAAATGGCTGCCTAGCTAGCCATAGCCCTAAACCATATTGAGGTGAATTCATTAAACCGCATGTTGCTTGTTGCATTTCATTGACGGTCCCAGGCTTAGATAAAGGAGGTTTAACATCATATTTATAATTGATGCCCAATAGCAGTGGTAAAAAAAAAAATAATAATTTTTTTTCTTCTCCTTAGGCCCTGAGACTAGCCCCGGCCACGGCCTGGAAGGGCCAAGGCCCTAGATAGTACAGGCTCTCTAAGGGCTTTGACCTACCTCGGGTGCACGCCGCATATGTTGAGGGTAGGGCTTGGACAACCTTGAGCCTGGTATGGCCTGGCCCTTTTCACAGCCCTACTTCAGTGCATGCACTGGAATTTATTAAAAAGATCCATGTCATATTGGATTTTATGACCGACAACTGGTTCATGCCAACCCTCCTTTTTCCTAACTTGGGACCAGTTCATTGCAAACCCCATCACAAGAAAAATAAATCATTTAAGGTGGAAATTTCAAAAGGTAGGGCTCCAGTAAGGAAAGCTGGATACAGCCTGGCAAACATTTTTAGACCAGCACAATTTCAACAATCTCTCCATCTACAATCTCACTGGTTGTTGGTGTTAAAGAGACAAAAATGTCTAGTTTCAGGATGGTTTTAGTCGTGGCATGCAAAGGAATATACACATGGAAGCCAAAAAAGTTATTACCAATAGAACAAAAGGATCTAGGAGTGAAGCATACATACATCTATGTTGGTGTGTAAGAACAGGAGAATATCAGATCTTCTCAAAGCATAAAAAAGGGCAACGTTCTTGCTGAAAAAGATACACAGCAAGCACTGATATCAGTACGACTGCAACTGCTGCCCAAACAAACTTCGAATTACGCTGTCTAGCCTCCTTTGTCTGTATTGTTTGACTATTGGACTCAGCACCAATAGTATCCACTGCCGAAATGGTGGGTCCCACTTCAGTCTCACATAAGTCTATATCTTTTGCATGCCCATCTGCCTGATATAGAAATGAAGCAAATTTATTAGACCTGTGATGTATAGATCACAATATTGACCCAACAAGGGATTTTTAAGAAATATCACAAGAAAATGTGAAAGGTAATGTCATAATATAACCAGGAGGTCTGAGCCCAACGAAATCATATGCACAATAGCAAACACATTATGAGGTATTATACGATGTTCTCGATGTTCACCAAGAGAAACCTCTCTCTCTCTCTATATATATATATATATCTATCTAACTGTTTTGCAGTGATTTCAAGTAGCTTTCCAAGATTCAAAATAGTAGTCCATTGAGATTTGGGTTTTGAAGTGGAAATTGCATTACGTAGGATACCACATTCCTTGATTTTTCAGCCTCTCAGAAGGGAAATTTTCCAACCATTCAAGGTAGCGTGTAGGTTAAGGGGCATAGTCCTGCAAAGGGATAGGTCCAAGGATCAAGTTTTTAAACATCTTGCCTAAACAGAATATGTAATGAGCCAAAAAGAAGCAATTGTTTTCAATTACCAATCAATATCAATTGGTATTGATCATAGTAATCCAGTTCGTTCATGAGGCCTTCGAACTCCGAATAGTTCATTTAGAATAATTCGCAGTTCTCGAACTGTCATTGAACTAGTCTCATTTAGTTCTCTACATTGAGTCCAGTTGTGGTGCCCATCTGAAAGTGCCCACCTGAAAATCCAAGCAATTCAAAAGCATGGCGCCCCTATCTATTAGCGCTAATACAAATCTAACTCCAATCAAAATGGCACCTTGCTTACCAGTAAAACATGAAGTTTTACTTTGATTTTTATTTACACACAATCAAACTATGTGGGCCCAACTCTAATTAGTAAAATCTCACCATAGTAAATATAAAGAACAATTATCTTCGGTGATTTGGGTTTTAGATGTGGGCACTAGTGATTGCCTAAGCATGAACACTAATGTATTAGTTCATCGAACTTGTTGAACTCGAACGATTTGAGATGCAAATCAAATGAACCTACTCCATTGAACTCATTTATCCAGCAAAGACTCGAATTACGAATTGCGAATTCGAATGCGAATTAATTGAATTGCGAACTAGGTAACTATGGCATTGATTAAGGATTTGAGGTGGAAAGGAAATTTAGCATCCCCAATGTGGTTTCCAACATCCACAACACCCAAAGTCCAAACAAACATGGGGAAAGATAGCCTTGCATTATCCAAAATACAAGCTAATTACAATTTGGGTATAGAAAGTATGATGATCAATCTTCAGCCAACTATGATTTGGGTATAAAAAGTGTGATCAACAATCTTCACAGAAGCAACTTTTAGATGACTAAAAGTGAAATCAACCAGAATACCAACCTGGAAACTAGTAGCAGAAGACTCTGTAACTGTCTCGTTGAGTTGTTTCAAATATCGAGCAGCAGTTGCATCTTTCTTAAGGAAGACTGACTCTTTCACACGTACATTGCCCACAAGGGCCACAGAAAGAGAGGCATCATTTTTTGCTTTACAGTATTTCTCCTCTAAACTGTCCTTTTCTTTTGTTATAGAGCGAATCTGCATATAAAAGACAAGTTTATCTTTAAAATGCAAGGGGCTGATTTCAAATTTTCAGTTCTGAACTCTAATGCGGGATAATTAGACATCTAAAAATAAATATTTCAGTCTATTTCCTGTGCATTTCTTTAGCATTGTCTTTGAAGCCTTATTTATAAAATATCTCACACCTGGAGCAATTACAATTAATCTAGTAATATATTATTGTAAGTTGGTACAAAACACATGCCGATGTTGCACACTAAGAGGCATCACACAGAGAGTTGGACCGATAAGTATGCAAATCTTCCAACAATTATGCACATATAATGAGATTGAAGCTGTACAACACTGATGTAAAATCTACATGAAAGGAAATTTAGAATAGAGATAAGATGACCACCTTCTCAAAAAGAGATGATTACTCGGAGCCAAAGATATAAGACAGTATGGTTAAAGTAGCAACATAAGAATATAGCATTCTCCACAAAGTGGTAAATACTGGGGCAATCAAATTACATTAAGAAATTGTAGTTGAAGGAGAAAGCGGTAAGATTGACATGAGAAGCTTTTAACTTTGATCCTTTCAGAGGATAAAGTGCAGTGGCTGGAGAAGGGGTTTTCATCTTCATTTTTCTTTTTCTTTTTTACTGTTTTTTTTGTCGTCGTCATCGTCTTGGTGGTGGTGTTTTTTTTTTTTTTTTTTTTGTGTGTGTGGGTTTAACAAATCACCCAGATGGATTTCCCATGCTGTTCCACTGGTCTTGTGGGTATCACAGATGATATTATTAAGGGGTTTTATGGAGTTTTATTATGTGAGAACTTTTAGATGTTCTCTAAATGCTATTCTCATCTTTCTTCTCTCTCATTCCAATAGGGAGAAAAGACAGCAAGAATTGAGAAGTGCAGGCCGGTTGGTCTGGTTGGAAACATTAGAAGCTAATTTTCTAAGGTGTTGGCAAAGCAGTCAAAGGAAGTGATGAGTTTGATTATCTCCTATCCAAGGTGGTTAAGCTGGTTGATGTGTCTTCAGAATTTTGGTGAAGGTGGACATGAAAATGCCTTTTTTTATTGGTGACATGAAAAGAACATATGACCAGGAGGAGTTTGTCTTTTCTTCTTTGTATAATGGAAGATCGATTTTGGCCACAAATGGCATGGATGGATGGAGGAATGTAGTTCTTCAGCAAAGTTCCACCCAAATGCATGCACAGATGAAGCAATGCAGTTGTTCAGCACAGTTTTCCATTTCAACTATCCCATGTGCTGTCTTTAGGGAAGAGTGTCATTGTTGGAATTTACTCTAACAGGACTTCCACACAAAAGGTCACACACAAATACAGAAGGGTTCGCCCTGCTATGGGCTATGAACTCGATTAACCTAATATGGAAAATGACACCATAATAGATGCTAGCCTCATAACCCGTGTTGAGCATGGATATGGCCATTATTGCAATTTAAATATTCATGCATTAAAAAAAATCATAGATTTTAGAAAGAAAACAGAAGAATAAGAAGGTTATGAGAGTACTTGTTTATATAATCCAAGAGCTAGTGGTGGAAAGGGGAGAATTTGAGTAGAAAGGGAGTGATAGAGTTTGCATTGAAATGGAGATTTGCAGTAAAAGAAAATTGGGGGTGGTTATGAGTGGTTTTGATAATGAGATAAAGTAGGCAGTTGCAAAAGTGGGGAGAGAAGATTTAAAAACAGAATAAATAGTCAAAATCAAAATTTGAAGCCAAAACCTTCTAGCTTAATAAATTATAATAGGAGAATAAATAAAAAATCTAATCCAAGAGATCAAGACAAAATAAAATGAAATTTGAAGAAATTTCTGTGTTCTTTCTACCATTGTGATCCACCCAAGTATGTATAACCCTAAGGGTGGCAAAATCTGACCCAACCCGTTAACCATCCCATATCCGATGCAAACCTGACCTGTATAACCTACATGGGTCGGTTATGGGTCAGATAAACCCAACCCTCAGGAAAACAGGTCAGGTGGGCGTTGACCCACATTACCCGTTAGACCCAACCCTAACCCTACCCTCTCCATTTAGAAAGAAGATCCTGTGGAAGGGAAGGTCATTATGAGAACATGGGGTAGGAGATGGCCCTGTCATAGGCTTGTGGAACTCATGTTGTACAGAGCGGAAGATCCATACAAAAAAGATAATTAGGAGCCACAACAGGTGAATTATAACAACAACAACAACCTAAATTGCAGGGTGATGGAGCACTAGAGATGGAGATTGTGAGAGAGGAAGAAGAGAAGAGGTCAAGGTAGTTGCAGAAAAAATGGTATTTGCTGCTATTCTTCTTCTATTTTTCTATTTCTTCTTCCCTTTTCCTCCCTGCTCTGCTTCTTTCTTCTTCTACAAGTCACACGTATCATGTTGGGTTGACCTGCATTGAATGAGGGTTGAGATTTTCTGAACCCTATCGTAAAATGGGTCAGATAAGGGTTGGACACTTGGACTTCAACGTGTAGACGTCCTTTAAAACCCGTCCCAACCCAACCCGTTTGTCATCCCTATATAGCCCTTTTGGAAAATCTGTGGCAACTCATTAAGAATCAAATCCCTTGATTAAGGTCTAATCATAAGCTCTAAGGATGTCAACAAATTACTACTAGAGATCATAATTGCAACTTGCCAGACTACATCAAAATTTATCCCTTTTCCCTCTTACAATGTCTTCACTTGTGCACCTTTCTGTAGACAAAGATGCACAACGGTCAGGGGATAGTGGAATCATAGTTACGAATTTTGCTGGCTTATTGACTTGATGAGTCTCATACGTTTTTAGTGTCATACTTGAACATGCCATTCTTCCAAGATTGATAGGATAAGGCTCATATGATAATGAAGATGATGATGATAACAACATGTACATATCATTTTACAAATAGAATTCTGTGCTATCTTCTCAAAGGGGGGAAAGATAGAACTACAATGAGCATATTAAATACCACTGAGCTAAAACAAGATAAAAAGATAATTAAGATTGCCCCCTAACGGTCAAGATGGTGTCCACGTGGCTCAAATGAACATGAGTGATCAACAGACACCCAGATAAAAATGAACAGTCACATATAGCAGGGATAAGACTTCCCTTCTTAATATTTAAGAAACAAATGTAGATACATGTATCCTATGCATAACATGACATGAATCCAATGCCAGCATATCCGGTTTGGTTTGGGTAAAATGGTCAAACAAATTCGGTTTGGGCATTAGTCCGAAACGAACAGCCCTGTACAAAAATTTAGGTGGGAAATTCGACCATTTAGGCCGAAATCCAATAATTTGTCTGAAACCTGCTTTAAGAGTTTTCTGATTGCAATTACTAAAAAAATCCCAATAAAAGAAAACTGAAACCCTCATCTCATCCAGTCCCTGACCCTTCGTATCAGGGGGAAAAAAATCTTTTGTCGCCTCCTTTCATTGCGGCTGCAGTGCTGCCATCTCTCTGCTTTCCATCGCCAAGCCATCACCGGAGCTGGAGACATTGCCGGAGCGGTGTGCCAGGTACTTCTCCTTCTTCCTCCTCTTCTCTCTTTTTTCTCCTGTTTTTATCTTCTTCTTTTTTTCCCTCCAGTTCTTGTTCTGCCACCTCCAATTCCTCTCTCATTTTTTCCTCTTGTTTCTTTTCCTGCATTCTCCGAGACACTCTCACTGTGTAATGCATACTTACACTGTCATCAACATATAAATTGTATCCGCGTATGCCAATCAATCTAGATGGTACATGTGGTGTGCCCCATCTTGGATTAAACACCGTTTCAGTAAATGATCACGGCTGTAGTGTATTTAGGGACCAATTTGTAATGTAAGAGCTACTTTTTGATAGCGACTGTGCATAGTGCATAGAAACTGTCACTGCATAGACACCGTCACTACATATAAACTGTAGTGTTCGTATCCATAGATTTTATAATTGCATGTCATAATATTTTTTTAGCAGAATGAATTAGGTGCATATAATTTATATGTTATTTTTCTATTCTTAATTATCCTACAATTATAAATATTTTTACTCTTTATATTTTTTTGAAATGGACCTCTGAAATGTTTCACCGAATTCCAAATCAGCCGAAACATTTCAATTTAGAACTTTAGAGGCCAAAACAGGGTCCAAAACAAAGTTTGACAACTATGCATGAATTGCATTCAGATTTTTATTACAAAAAAGTTCTCACCATATGATAACTAGATTGTTTAACATAAAGTCTTATTTTTGTTCTTCAGATTTTTGAATTAAAGAAATTATCTCTATATGTGTTGAACAAGCTGATTAAACATTAAGAAATAATGGATAGGTTATATTAAAGTCGTATCCTCCGACTATCCCTGCACAATCCAGTATCACTAGACACTACTAGTCCGTTAACCTATAGATGCAGGTGACATTTTAGAGAGATGAAAGAAGAATATAGAAATAATGTTTGAAAACACAGTGCCCTTAGGGTCGACTGTTCATTTCATTATATAGGGGCTGAATGCCCTGATTACATGCTGAATACCAATTATCCCTTCTTATCTAAAGCCTAATTATTCTGATATACAAACTAAGTATGTACAGGTGTAGTTGACTAAGTAATTGATGAAGACTGGGCCCAACATGGGCCTGGGCTTGGATTGACAGCAGGTACAATAGCCATAGAAAAAAAGCCTAGGTAACATGATCTAACACTGCAGATTTTTCATAAAATGTAGGATTCTTATTTCATGGATTTTCAAAACTACCATGTATATATACAGATGACATGTGTCATGGTGAATTGGCGACATATAGGTTTCAATATCAAACTCTAACAAATGTTAGGTCGTTAATCACCCTAGAAAACCAAGGAAATAGGAGCCACCCAATACAGAAAACTACGATACGGTTGATATCAGTCAGTTTGGAATCACAAACATGCAACGGCACGAAATAATATGTTATGACCTGTGTTCGAAGACGCTCTCTTTCCATGGCAAGTTGCATAACCAAATCAGTAATAATTCTAGTCCTCATGCCAATATCTTTTGCAGTGGCTAGTTTTACGTCATCAGCTTTCAGCAAAGACGCCTCCAAGTGTTTGACTCTTCCTCTAAGAAAACCCAGCTGTTCATTGAGCTCCAAATTACTATCAGTTAACTGAATGCAATTAGCTTCTGCATTCTCAGCCCTACTTTCAGCTTTTAAAGTTTTGGCCTTCAAATCCTCGATTAGATTTTCCATATCATGGAGAGCAGAATATAACATTATCTGTTGCTCCCGAATTGCATCAATAGATGCCTTCGCATGCTGTAGCTGAGTATCAGATTGCCTCAGCTGCTTCTCAAGAAGGTTTACCTTTTCAGTGCTATCATTACTTCTAAGAAGACCCAGCTCTTTGTTAAGGTCCGAGTTAATTTCAGCTAGTAGTTTACATTTGGATTCTGCACTCTGGGCCCTACTATCAGATTTTAACACATTCGACTTCAGTTCCTCAATTAGATTTTCTAAATCAAAAATTTGAGAAGATAGTCTTTCTTGCTCCCCTTGGCTTGCTTCAACAGAACCATTCGCATGCTGTAATTGGCCCTCGGATTCTCTCAGCTGTGCCTTAATCAGGTCAATCTTTTCCCTCAAGGAAACAACCTCAAAATTGGCAAGACAGCATTTGTCTTCAGCTTCCATAAGACGGGTTTTCAAATTATTGAGCTCCAAGCAACAGGCCTTGAAAGCACTCTGCTCAGCTGACATCACTTGAATGGAGCTTTGCAGCTTAGAGCTCAAATCAGCTTCTCGTTGCAGTGCACTGTTCAAAGTGAACTGAGCAAGTTGAAGTTTTCCCATTAATTCTTTTGAAATTCCAGTCAATACTTCTGCAATGTTTTCTGCCTCAAAGAACCTCTCCTGCATGAGATCTGACATTTCGTCCATGCGAAACATCTCACCTTCTAAATGCTGCAGTTTCAATTTGAGATCTTCTTGATTATGTTTTGATTCTGCTAGTCTCTCTTCAAGTTCCTGCTCTCTCGCCAAAGACTTCTCCAGCATTCTCAAGATATTTCTCTGTTGTTCAGCAGTTTGCTTCACACTAGCTTCCATGGATGAATATTCACCATCTTCTAGAAGGTTGGTAACCGAGACATTCCCTGTAAACACCCATCAAGTAAAGAAAAACATTAACTTAGATTTATGTTGTATTTGTATGTAGAAGTACCCTAATCACGAACAGCTTAAATGCAATTGCAGACTCATTCTGCTTTGTGCTGGTTGGTATCGTACATTCGTACTTGAGGCCAGATGGTAGGGTAGGCCACTATTTTCTATCTTCTGCACCAATATTTTATCATCACTAACTGTTAATATTGATCTGGATTAAAGAGTTAAGAAAACTTATATTCTACCAAGTGTGATTTCTTATCTGTACCACCCTAAATACATAGCCAAAACATCCAAACCATTATCAATTTGGACCTCCTCATGTTCCCACAAGCCACCAGCAACCCTATGTTCATAACATGGAACATATCTCCAGAATTTGCATCGATCAACAACAGGCTTGCCCACAATGGGCTATAACATTTGAAAAAAAAAAAAAAACTTGCCATATAATCCTCAACATTTGATGAAGGAAATGATGAATAACATTTAAAAAAAAAAAAACCTCAACCAGTGTTCCATTGACAATCAATATTAGGATAGTCTGATTCACCATGTCATCATCTGGCAGTGGTCCATCCATGACAGGATTCACCAGAAGAATGGTTATAACATGTTCAAGACCACTTTCCCATGCTTATGGCATACCTAAATTACAGAATGAAGTTAGTTCTCCACAAATGATGTTTTAGGACTTACAAGATTTTTTCCCACTAGATTCAGAAGTACTACGGAACTTGGCTGATTGTGTTCTCATCTCAGAAACCTGGTACTGAAACCTTTTCAAAGAATCTTCACAGTCATGCAACTTTCCTTCCATTGCTGCAAAAGCTTCTTTATGTTTGCACAAAGATAATTTGTCGCGTAGATCCACAATCTCCTCTTGGAGAGAAACCACAAAACTATCCAGCTGTTTCACCTCGGAATCTAGGAGTCCAGATAAAATATCAAATTCCAATGCCTTTTCAACAGTCTCAGCTGAGATGTCTCCATTTTCCACCGTCAGAGCTTCATAATCACTTGCTCTAGCTGCTACGTACATTGACAGAATCTGCAAGTTCAATAGTTTCTCAGAAGAATATGCTAGATCGAAATGCACTCCCATTAGGACTTCTCCAGAAGTGATTGCATCATCAGCTGGGCTGTTGTTAATTGCCATGTCAAGAAGGCTGAAACCCTGAAAAGAACAAGTCCTAGAATCCTTAGTCTGAATTCTAACAGTTAATAAACCGATGTACCTCGTAATGCAAGTTGTTTGAATGTTTCGCTGCCCAATCAGCATTGTGAGATGGAATTTTTTGGAAAGAGCATTACGTAGGATGGTTCCTTCTCATGTTTCCACCCAGAGTCATTGTCAGAGCTGATCAGTGATCACTAGGATAGGAAAGGAGAATAAAAAATATTCTATCCCAATTCTTTGCTGCCGAAACTTGCAGCCAAATGGATAACTGTCTGCCACAACAATTTAAATAGATTGCAAGCTGGGTGGATTTTCAATAATTCATTAAAAATTTAAGTGAGAGGATGTTGAGTTTGTTAGAGGATCCATATATTATGAGGAAAAAATAAAAGAATGAATGAAACAGCACATACATGAAGACTAAGCAAATTATTTTTTTTCATCTGAAGCAGGACAACAAAGACCTTTTCTATTTAAAGTCTAGCAATATATATAACCCCAATCTTTGTCATATCAGAAGCAAGCCTGATGCACCCTTATCCCATGCACATGGAAATCGGTTTCTAATTCTTACACCAACAACACAAATTGCACAGTGAAACAAATAGCCCAAGAATCAGCATAAACCTCGACTGCTTTCTACCAAGGGTGCATCCAAATTCCAAATGCTCCCATTGGCCCCATAAATTAATGCAAAAAGAAAGACCCAGATGGACTCTACAGAAATGACCTCGGAAATGCTTAAGCCTCAAAGGCACAAGTAAAATGATATTTTCATGACTCAAGATCTAAAAAATTCAGATACCAAATAAATGAAAGGATTTACGGGAAATCAAAAACACAAAAGAATAAGCACAAACACTAAACTATTGTGACCCAAGCACCCCTAGGCATAAAAAAACTGTAGGAAAAGAAACACGCAGAAAAATAGTCTACAGAAATGAACCCGGAGACGCCTCTGATCGACTCCAAGGCACAAGTCCATAATTTCAAGACCCAAGTGCTAAAAACTTCAGCTACCAAACAAACATCAGGATTTTATAGAACCAGGAAATTCCAAACACAAACGAAACAGCATGACACCCAAAACTGATTACAACTCAAAGAACATCCAAAAACGCCCCATTGGGGCCATAAATCGATACAAAAAGAAAGACCCAGAAAGAGACAATACAGAAATGAGCTAGGAAACGGCTCCGACCGATTCCAAAGGCGCAAGTCGATATTTTAAAGATCCAAATTCTAAAAACTTCAGATAGCAAAAAACTTCCAGGACTTCATCGAAATGGGAGATTTAAAATAAAATAAAAAAAAATTCAGCATAAACACTCAAACTGATTAGATTGGGGTCACCAACCGATACGAAAATGACCCAGAAAGAAACTCTACACAAATAACCTCGAAATGCCTCCAATCGATTCAAAAGGCACAAGTCAGTCGGTTTCTTCAAGACCCAGATTCTAAAAACTTCAGATTTCAGCTCCACAGAGAGGAAAATGGGAGATTTCAAAGATAAAAGAAGATAACAGATTCTGTAATCAATTAGAGAGTATAGAAGATGGATTAATGACTGAAATCTGGAGATATTCGTGGTTTGATCGATACCTTGAACTAGACTATTGCCGGCTTTTTCAGTTGTTGCGCAGCAATGGAAGCAGAACCGCCACTCTAAAGAAGTGAACAGAAATGGAAAAGATATTCGCGCTAGTACTTTAAAGACACGTGCCTGACCTCACACGTGTAAGAGTGTAACGAGCTGTCTGGATTTTTCATTTGTCAAGGCCCATGAGCCTCATCTGATAAATGGACATGAGTCGAATTTCCCTTCACGTGTTAGAAGATGGTGTCAGTGGGTTTGCTATGATATGGTCGTGGGTGAATTCGCTGGCGCCCGTTAAACCACGAACGTACAATGGGGCAAATTTTGAATGGTTTTGAAGATAGAACATGGAGAATAAATCCACGCCCTTATTCCACTCCATCAACTCCCAGCCCTCGGTTGGATGCTCAAAGGATTAAAAACCTAGAGATTCTACTTAAGGAAAGGAAAGAAAAGGCTACTTGAGATCCAATCCAAAACGTCTTAAGAGAAAAATAGTTTTCTATATCATTCTATTTCCATTAAAAAAAAAAAAATGGATAAACAGATCCTGGTTGGGTCCGGGTGGCCAAAACCCATCAAAATCATTTCCAAAACTGACCCTATAGGGATGGGTTTGGGTTTGGGTCAAGGCTGGTTATCCTTTTAAGGGACAAAAATGGTTGGGTTTGGGTTGTGACGTCATTATACCTGCTAAACCTGGACCCCGCTCGGTTCCAGGTTAACGGATCCATATCCATACCAGAATTTAGATTGCGACCCAAACCCCAGTCCTGAACAAAAGGTCTCTATATCCCGGAACCAAATGTAGGTGCAGAAAAAATATGACCCACAATAATCGGGATGCCTTACAGGACTTATCCAAATGAAGAAGATGACCTGCTGCCTGAAAGCCTGAAAGGGAAGAGCAAACGGTCAGAGGACCCTGGCCTGAGCAGCGCAAGGCTCTCCGATGCCTAAGTCAGTAAGTGAACTGGAACAAAGGAAAGAGAGGAAGAAGAGAGGCAGAGTAACGACTCACCGGTTTTGATTGTGCGTACCTTGCATGTGAAATGAGGCTCTATTTATAGACGACTGGACGATATCTTTGGATGATATTTTGGTGTGGGCCCCATGACTTGATAGGGAAGTCATCATCAGCCCACAAAGTAATAAATGCGGTCCATTCCAGCCCACTTTGCATTTAATGCCAGTCGGATCAGCCCACATCGCATTAAATGCGCGTCATGTTAGGCCAGATCGTGTTGGACGTCTTTGGCGGTAGAGGTACTATTGGATCTACCCTCGGGCCTTGCCCTGATTTGGCTTCAGCCGCTGGATGCCGCCCTGTCAGTGATCTGGCGAAGATTGTGGACGGCTGGATGTCGCGTCTGTCTTACTGGCTCGTGCCCCTATTCCTCCACGTGTCCGATGACGTGGGGGGCGAAGGGCGCGAGTGGAGATTTCTTTCTTGCTCCGGCTTTCGTCCCGGCTACTTTGGCCGAGGTTGAGCTTTCAACCGAGGTGGGCACCTGGGTAGCCGAGCTCGGCGCTAGCGGCCCGGACCTGCCTGACTTCGGCTGAGGCCTCTGTCCTGGTAGCCGAGGTGAGTCTGGTGCCACGTGGATGGCACGCAGATGGCACGTGAGGCACGTGAGAATGCTTAGTCCCATTTGATGACTGTAATTAGCGTAATCCTGGAGCTTTGAAAATCTCCCCACACAATTGCCCCCCTAGCTTGTGACCTCTTAAGCGTCCTAGCCTTTAGGGGTCAGAAGCTAGAGAACCCGTGTGGAGATGTAGCGATCATTGCTCGATGTCGCTTCAACTTTTTTGAGGCAATAAATGTTTCGTCCTGTTTGTCCTGGGAAGCGAACCGACGGCTACACGTGTAGCTTCTTTACTGATTGCGCTGTCTCATTGATGGAACAGGCGCGGATTGCGAAATCCGTCTCTTCGAATTCGAAAGTGGCGCCCAAAGAGGGTTTTCTTTCTATAAATAGGGTCGTCTCCTTTCTTTCTTTTTTCTGATTTCCTTTGCCATTGCCTTCGATTTCTGCTATGCTCTTTGAGATCTCTCTGGCGAGGACAACCGTAGGACGCGCCCAGATCTGTTTTTGACTCGCCCTCCTGTTCCTGTAAGTAACTTCGTGCCCCTGTATGTTTTTTTGGGTTTTGCCACCTTTAGGGTTTCTTTCCGCTATCTTCTTCTTTTAGACATGGGCACCCCTAGGTTTCGGTTAGATACAGACGAGGGCATAGCTAGGTTTAGGGCTACCTACAACATCCCGGAGGGAGTTCGCCTCAGGCCGGCGGATCCCATCGACTATGCCACGCGCGGCTGGTCCTGCGGCTGGATGCCGTTCCCTCTGATCTCCGTGATCGAGGGCGGGGTCAGATTTCCTCTGCACCCCCTGTTTAGGGCTTGCCTTAGCGTCTGGTCGATTACCCCGTGCCAGCTGATGCCCAATGGCTTCAAAGTCATTATGGGCACGGCAAAACTGAATGAGATCTTGGGGACCAACCTGGGTGTTCATGACATCGAGGACGTCTATGACATCTGCAAGGCTGGGGGAGACAATTATTATCTCCGGGTGAAGCAGCGCCGAAGAGGCTTTGTCCTGGCCTTGGAGGATTCCAGTAAGAACGCCGAGGAGGACCTCTTCTGCATGTTAGGGGATTGAGAATTCGACGCTGGTGAGGATAGGAGACTTATGGTCCCTCGCCACTTCGAGGCCGTCTCAAGTAAATACTGCTTCTTTTCTCTATTTATTTTGCTCAACCTTTATGTTGCCGAGCTGATATTCTTTGTTGTTTGTGGCACAGAACTGCACGCGAGGTGACGCCGGGCTGTGAGCGAAGGTTGGAGGAAGAACGTTGACGACCACAAGAAGGTCGAGAGGTACAAGGGGCACGAGACCAGATCGGCTTGGAGGCTGTTGGGGTACACGCCGAGGTACCGCGGCAACTACAGGAGAATCGGAGCAGCTCCGGAGGACGAGCCGTAGCTTGATCACCCTCCTGTCACCTTGGCCGTGCCTGCCGGGGTTCCTTTGATCAACCCTGCCGCGAGCCGAGCTGCGTCTGGCGCTGAGGCATCTACTTCTTCTAGCTCGGGGTCGCCGAACCTAAAGGAGATAGTAGACGCTTACTCGTCCGACCAGGAGGAAGGAATGGAGGGAGGCTCGAGAGTGCCTGGTACCAAGGATCTGGCGGCCAAGTTCAGGCAAAGATCCTCTTCTTCTGCGACACCATCGTCTGCCAGCACCCGCGCGGCCTCGAGTTCGGGGGGTGCTGCTGCCACTTCTGCTCCTGCCCCCACACCGAGCGAGGGAGTGCGGCAACGCTCCCCGGATTGCCCGAGGGAGGGATCTCCGCCCAGGAAGAAGTCCAAGGCGGGCGAGAAGGACTCAGGGGCTGAACAGCCTCTGAAGGGTAAGACACCTGCGCGAGCTCCTGGGGGTAAGGCTCCGCCTGAGAAGAGTACGCCGGCTAGCAAGGTGACTGGCGGGGCGGCCCGCGAGCTCACCGTCTCGGTAGGGCAAGGGTCCGGATCGACTTCCGGTCCTCGTACTGCCCCGGCGGCATGGCGACCCAAGATGGAGACGCAGCCCGGGAAGTCTCTAAACGTCGAGGACCGGTTGATGGGGAACACCGACGTCATTGGAGCCCTCGCAAAAGCTTGTGCCTTGCTGCGAGACATGGAAGTGCACGTGAGGTATGACAACGAAAGTCTGTTGGTCTCGGCGATTCAGGCTAATCTTTTGGTAAGTATCTTCAACACCTTTCTTCAAGTGCTTTAGCTCGGCTGCTTTTATTCGACTTACTTTTTCCTTTTGCAGAACGTGCAGAGGCTCCTGGCAGTGATGGAAAGGAGTGACAAGAACGTCGCAAAGGTCACCCAGTTGGAGTCTGAGAGGGAGAGGCTGAAGAAGGAGCTGGAAGAGCTGAAGAAGGGTAGCGCCGAGGCGACCGCTCAGCTGGACGTAGTTCTGGTCAGCGTCACTGAACTCACGTCGAAGACTCATCAACTGAAGGGTGATATCTGGACGAAGACCAAGAGGATCGCCGAGCTGGAGTCGGAGTTGGCCAGAGCGAGGTCTGAATCGGCGGCTGAGGCGACGAGGCTGCGCGGTGAAGTGCTGGCCGGGCGCGCCGAAATCGAGAAGCTGAAGACAGGGAGTGCCGAGCTGAAGAAGGAGAATGCTGGTCTCAAGGCTTCTCTGCTGTCCGAGGCTCAGTCCTCTTTTCAGAAGGGGGTGGACCAGGCCACTGAGGAGTATGAGAAGCAGGTGGAGGAGATTACCTCCATTCTGTTCGAGGAAGGGTGTTTGGCCGCACTGAGGCGTGCGGGGGTTCCCGAAGACCACCCGGTCTATTGGAACTTGCCGAAGTACTCGGACCTAGTCCCTGAGCCGAGCTCTACTCCTTTGGGCGAGTGCCCCAGTAGAAGCCCCTACAGCTGATCCTGCCTCCGATGTTGCTCCAACCGCTCCGCCTGCCAGCGATGCCCCAGTCGCGCCTCAAGGCGACGCTCCTTCTGTCCCTCCTGCTGGTGATGCACCAGACAAGGCCGCGGTCGTAGCCGAGACCGCTGGTTCATCAGAGTCGGTGATCATACTGGTGGAGTCGCCGAAGCCGCAGTAGTTGTGTTTTTCTCTTGCTTTTGCTATTTGTAATCTTTCTTCTCTGTAACATCCCTCATTCTTAATGAAAAACAGGGCTCTTTTACTTGTGCATTTTCTCTCATTCTCTTTCTTTTTTGAGCTCGGCTCTTTTATGCTTGAGTCCCGCTGAGTGCCTTTAATGTGACGTGACGTGTGAGCCTTGAGTTGGAGAGAGTACCGAACAATCTTCGTGGCGCCATCGGAACCGCTGGTCAGCATGTAGGAAGACGTGCATTTCACGTTGGGCGTGGGAGACCTCGCCTCATAATTCCCTTCGAAGACCGGGCCCTTCTTTTCCTTATAAATAGGAGTGGCAAGCTCGCCATGGGAGAGAAAAAAGAACCAGGACGCCTTAATTCATATAAACATAGGAACCTGTCTCCCTTCGTTAACCATCCTGGCAGCCATGCCTGGTAGAACATTAGGAACATTTGACCCGGGGGGAACCCTCTCGCCAGAAGACGGCTTCCTCCGAGGGGGACAGTCTGTCGTAGCCTGCGCGCTCTGAAGAGGATCCTCGTGGACTGCGCGCTCTCTAAACGCGGGTCCACGACCAACCCTCTCCGACGCGGCTGCATTGGTATCTTTGCAGTCGTGGGTTGGTGGCGCCCCGTGCGTTTGGCGGTCTTGTTTTCATCCCAAAGGACTCTGCGTGGAATCATGCTGCAGATCTTCTTGTGGGATGTCAAGACCTCCGAGCGGCGGGCAGGATCGAGAGGTCCTCGGGCTGAGGGGGCCCTTGTTTGCAAACTTTGGTCTCACTGACCATAGGGTATTGTAGAGCTCTGTGAGATTCGGAGTCTTCAAGCTTGCAATCTAAAGGGTGTTGAAGAGCTCAGGACGCTGAAGACCGGACTGAAGAGTCAGTGAAGATCAGAGCCTCCCAGCTTTCAATTCTTTTTCTGTTTTCAGAGGACTGCGAGCCTCCTTTCTGTACTTTATTTCCTTTTCTGTAACCTTTGTAATGAAGTAATTACAATGAATAAAAAGAACAAATTTTCTGATGATACAATCTGTGTACAATATTTCTGTATTCTTTTTTGCTTTTCTTGTACTGTTTTGTGATACTTGTATTTTTGTGCTGCTTTTTTGCACTTCAGTGCTTGTACTGCTCTTTTTCTTTCGAAGACTGTCATTGGCCGAAATGAACCACCATTGGCCGAGACAAACTGTCTTGTGTCGAGATGAACCCAGAGTATCGAGGATCTCGGCTGTGCGAGCCTGAGTTCGGGAACGATCTCGAGGGGTGTATGAACCCGGGATTTAGGAAGCGACTGGTTGTATGAATCCGAAGCCTCTTCCAGGGTCAGGGACCCAAACTTTAGGAAACGACCGAGTGTATGAACCCGAAGCCTTTTCCAGGGTCAAGGACCCAAACTTTAGGAAACGACCGAGTGTATGAACCCGAAGCCTTTTCCAGGGTCAAGGACCCAAACTTTAGGAAACGACTGGATGTATGAACCCGAAGCCTTTTCCAGGGTCAAGGACCCAAAATTTAGGAAGTGATTGGATGTATGAATCCGAAGTCTCTCCCAGGGTCAGGGACCCAAAGCTGCCGAACTCAGACAAGGCGAGATGACACAGATGGATGGCAGGGCAAATGCTGCTTTCATTGATTCGGAGACTCATGTTACATCTTTAAAAATAAAATTTCTTCAAGTGGGATGCATTCCACGGTCTCGGCAACGGCTTGCCTTCTAAGTCTTCGAGCTTGTAAGAGGATCGTCCTGCCAGTGAGACCACCCTGAATGGGCCATGCCAGTTCGGGGCCAGCTTTCCTTCGTTCGGATCTTTGTCAGCTGGCAGGGTCTTCTTCAGAACCAGCTCTCCTACGGAGAAACTTCTTTCTCTGACTTTTTCATTGTAGCCTCTGGCGAGCCGTTGTTGATAGTCAGTCAGTCGTAGGGTTGCTGCTTCTCGACGCTCGTCTGCTAGATCCAGCTCCATTGCCAAGTTTGTCTCGTTTCGGCCCTGGTCGATCAGCTCTGTTCTCAGGGTGGGGAGGCCAATTTCTAAGGGAATGACCGCCTCCACCCCATAAGCCAGAGAGAAAGGTGTCGCCGAGGTGGATCGCCTTGGAGTCGTTCTGTATGCCCACAGCACGCTGTGAAGCTCCTCTCCCTTTTGCCTTGTCTAGCCGCTTCTTCAGGCCGTTCAGGATTACCTTGTTAGAAATTTCAGCCTGGCCATTGCTCTGTGGATACGCCGGAGTGGAGTAATGGTTTCTGATGCCATGCTCTTGGCAGAAGTCCTTGAAGGACTTGGAGTCGAACTGAGTCCCGTTGTCCGAAATCAGGGTCCTGGGGATGCCGAACCTCGTTATGATGTTCTTCCACACGAAGTTCCTGGAGTCCCTATCAGCGATGGAGGACAGCGGCTCAGCTTCTATCCACTTTGTGAAGTAGTCCGTAGCAACTATCAGCCATCTCTTGTTCCCTGGAGCTCGGTGGAGAGGCCCTACAATGTCCAGCCCCCATTGAGCGAAAGGGCCATGGACTAGAGAGGGGACTCAGGTCTTGCGCTGGCTGATGAAGAGAGTGGGAGAACTTCTGGCACTTCTCGCATTTCCTGACGTATACCTGCGCATCCTTCTGCATGTAGGGCCACCAGTAACCTTGGCTTATTGCCCTGTAGGCCAGTGATCGACCTTCGATGTGACTGCCACAGATTCCTTCATGGATCTCATACAGAAAGTTGTCCACCTTGCTCGGATGGACGCATTGGAGGTAGGGACCCGTGAAGGATTTTCTGTAGAGTTTGCCTTCGGGAGATAGCCAGAATCGAGCTGCCTTGAGTCTGATTCGGTGGGCTTCAGTCTTGTCCTCGGGGAGCTGGTCGTCCTTCATGTAAGAGATGATTGGATCCATCCAGCTTGGGCTGAGATCAACACAAAGGACTTGCCGAGGTGAGTGGAGCTCTAGGCTTGATCTTGATATCGATCCAACCTCGACAATCCTTTTCTTTCCTGCTTCGACAGCGGAGGCCAAGTTTGCAAGCGCGTCAGCTTGCGTGTTGGTATCTCTGGAGATCTGCCTGACCTCGGCTGTCTGGAAATGAGAGAGTAGTTTTTTAGCGAGGGCTAAGTGTTGGGATTGGTGTATGCCCTGAAGCCCACTAGCTGCACTCTCATTTTTTGTTACTGGATATTTACTGGTTATTTAATGGAATGACTCTTTTATGCTTAAACATGTATATATGTATGGTTGTGTAAGGCCCATTGTTTCTAATAAATGAATTAGGTGTGTAGTGTCTACACACAGATATGTCTAATTCATGGACACTGGAAACATCATATTTGTTCATAACTGAGAGATGGAGCTGGGCACTTTATCTTGGTATAAGTTATAATGAGAGACTCTCTTATTCAGGGTGACTTACCTAAGTCATGGGAGGGCTTTCCCGGATTCATCTCATTAGTGCATATGCAATGCATTGAACATGACCATAGTAGGTGTGATCTCTAAAATAGTACTATCACAGAGAGAGATCAAGCCACCTCATGCTACTGAGTGACCGGCACTCTTAATCTTGAGCATTTGTGGATGAACTGACGAAGTCAAGTTCTTGTGCTTTAATTCACTATGGGTGAGATTCTTTTCATGGGTCAACAGCTCTGTGTTTTGGGTACTCGGACTTGATTAGTTGGGATGTGCAGATGCAATATAGAATCTATGCCATCTGATGATGGAATAATCGTCCCCTTAGAATTATCCGATTAATCATCAAAATCTAAGATCTTAGTATATGGATGTTCCATATGGATATTGAACTTGTGGGTCGCTCCCTAGATCAAGAGAATGATATCCGGATGATGATTATGTTAAGGATATGAAGTTCTAAGGTTTAGATGTAATCGGGAAGGTTGATAGTACATGTGATAACCTGACTCGATTATGAATGTTACATAGAGGGGCATTCAGGTCATTATACTTAGTAGGTCGAAGACAACGTCATTTTATGACGAGCTTATTATATTATATATTTGTCCTTGGAGTTCAACCATAACTCTTTAGTGGAATGAGTTAAGGTTAAAATGGTCTTTATGTTGCTATAAGTTTAGCATGGACATTTTGGTCATTTTGGGAGCCAATGGCAAATATGTCTTTTGGTCCCTTCTCTAGTCACTTTTCAAGATTGGCATGGTTTCCTAAAATGTTTAGATAACATTTGGATGAATTATTTTATTAGAAAAATAATTTTGAGTTTAAATTCAAATAGGCCTTTGATGGCATACATGAATTTAATTCTAGATAAATTGTATGTGGGCCACGGTGTACATTAGTATGTGGGACGTCCATAATAGGATTTTCATGGATAAGGTTTCCAATTTTAAGTAGGTCTCTCTACTTGGAAGGTTGGACTCCTCTTTGGATTAGTATTCCTATGAGAAAGTTTCCTTTTTGGATTAGAAACTTAAAATTAGTAAGTGTTCTACAACTAGGATTACTAATTGCATGGGAAGTTCTTTTAGTTTCCTTTTCTAATTGGAGTGTTTCTTAAAGGAAATAAATCTTTAGATTATAGTTTCCTTTTAGGACATCTTTTAGAATTAGGAGAGATAACTTTATGGGAATGCTTTCCTCAAAGTTTCTATAAAAGAAACATACACTCCCTTGGACGTCCAGTACTATGAGAGTATCCTAGGAGTCCCACACGTCCAGCCTTGGGTGGTTTTCTTCTTCATTGAAGAGAGCTTTAGGTCTGAGATTTTTCCTTGGAGAAATAGTTCTCAATTCCTAGATTAAGATCCCACCATCTTAGCCAATCAGATTTGGAAGTGAGATAGAGGAGAAGATCAAAGGCAAGACTACTGCAGAAAATTCCAGCAACTTGTTTGCTAATTGCAACTCTGAGTTCGGGCCTTTGGATCTATTTTTTCAGAGATTTGAAGTCTACAAATCTTCGAGGTAATAGTCTTCTTCTTTCTCCTTTAATTATACACTTGTTGGTCATGAATTCATGGAGTTCTCATGCGATCTCTATGGCTGATTTATGCTGCCTAAATCAGATTTTTTAAAATCTGGGCTAAGTAAGCCGCCATCCTGTCGTCCATGGCCTGGTAGTCTCCAGCGAGCTGGCTAGTTACCAGTTGCGAATCGCTGAAGATCACCAGGTGCTGTTCTCCGAGGATTTGGGCGCTGTTCAACCCTGCTATCAGTGCTTCATACTCTGCTTCATTGTTTGTTGCTTTGAAGTCCAAGGTGAAGGCTTGCTCTATGACCAGTCCCTCTGGCGATTGGAGGACTATGCCGGTGCCAGCTCGCTTGGAGGTGGACGAACCGTCAACAAAGACCTTCCATGCCGAGGCGGGAGCTTGTTCGACCTCAGTAACTTCAGGCTCATGCCCTATGCCCCCCAGTTCTGTGCCGGGCTAGGTCGGAGCCGAGCTTGGCGAGATGAACTCTACAATGAAGTCTGCCAGAATCTAGGCTTTGATCGCAGTCCGGGGACGGTACTGAATATCGTACTGCCCCAGTTCGACTGCCCACTTGGAGATTCGCCCTGAAAAGTCAGCCTTTTTGAATATAGAACGGAGTGGATGCTCCGTGATCACCACAATGGTGTGGGATTGGAAATAATGGGAGAGCTTGCGGGAGGCACTGACGAGTGCCAGTGTGAGCTTCTCCAACAAAAGGTATCTGGTCTCGGCATCAAGCAGGATCTTGCTTGTATAGTAAATTGGCTTTTGGACTCCTTCGTCCTCTCTGATGAGGACGGAGCTCACCGCATGATCCGAGACCGCAAGATATAGATACAAAATCTCCCATTGAGTTGGGGTAGAGAGTAAGGGTGGTGAAGACAAATAAGTTTTGAGTGCTGCCAACGCTTGGTCGCACTCGGGGGTCCATTGGAATTTTAAATTTTTTCTCAGAAGCTGAAAGAAAGGCCTGCACTTATCTGATGATCGGCTGATGAAGCGATTGAGTGCTGCAGCCATGCCTGTGAGCTTCTGGACCTCCTTTGTAGTAGATGGGCTCTGGATGCCCAAGATTGCAGTAATTTGGTCCGGGTTGGCCTCTATTCCCCTCCGCGTTACCAGGCTTCCGAGGAACTTGCCAGAAGCTACGCCGAAGGCGCACTTGGAAGCATTTAGCTTGAGCTTGAACGCGCGAAGGATGCTGAAGACTTGGGCCAGATCCGCCAGATGGTCGCTGGAGTGCTTGGACTTGACGACCATGTCGTCAATGTAGACTTCCACAGTCTTGCCGAGCTGAGCCTGGAACATCTTTGTCACGAGGCGCTGATATGTTGCCCCCGCGTTCTTCAGCCCGAAGGGCATCACCTTGTAGCAGTAAGTGCCGCGGGGGGTTATGAATGCGGTTTTCTCCTCGTCTGGCTCATACATCGGGATCTGATGGTAGCCTCTGTAGGCGTCGAGAAAGCTCATTCGGTCATGGCCGATGGTGGCGTCGATCATCTGATCAATCTTTGGAAGGGGGAAACTATCCTTAGGGCAGGCCCTGTTGAGATCGGTGAAGTCCACACACACCCTCCATTTGCCAGTCTTCTTCTTAACCACCACTGTATTGGCCAGCCAGACCGGGTACTGGACCTCCCGGATTGCGCCTGCCTCCAGTAACTTGTCGACCTCTTCGACTACTGCGTCTGTCTGCTGTAACCCCGTCCTTCGGGCTCTCTGCACCACTGGCTTGTGGTTGGGATCCACATTGAGCTTGTGGCACATGACCTCGGGGTCGACCCCAGGCATTTCGCTCGTGGTCCAGGCGAAGACATCCACGTTCTGCATTAGAAACCTTGAGAGCTCGGCTCTCTCTTCGTCTGGCAGCTGCGTGCTAATCAGGAAAAATCTGCCAGGGTCTGCTGGGTCGAGTCTAACTTCAGCTAGGTCCTCTATACTCTTTTTGTCAGGGTCTCGGCCGATCTCATCTAGACCCTTTTCGAACTCTGCCAGGTTGACGCGCTCTGGCTCCTTCTTTGCAGGGGCCACGGCCAGCATGCACTGCCTGGCTAACTGCTGATCTCCTTCTACTGTGACCACCTCCATCTTGCCCTCTGTCTTCGAGTACGGACTTTAGCTTCTGGTGGAGGGAAGAGGGGACTACTTCCAACTTGTGGAGCCACGTTCTGCCCAAGATGACATTGTAGGGAGAAGGGGCGTCCACGACCAGAAAGTCGGCCAACACGGAGGCTCCACCCACTCGAGTTTCCAGGGTGATTTTACCCTTGGGGTAGACTGGTTTGGCGGATAACCCTAGCAAGGGCGCATAGACCTCGTGAGGTCAACTTCCGAGAGTTTCATCTTCTTAAAGCACTCGTAGTAGAGGACCTCAGAAGAGCTGCCAGAGTCGACGAGGATCCTCTTCACGGTGAAGTCCTTCAGCTTCATGGTCAAGAGCAGAGGGTCGTTGTGAGGAAGTTGGATTCCCTCCAGATCTTTGTCTAAGAATGAGATTGCTGGTCGGTCGCGGCGCGCTCTCTTGGGTGCTGGACCGAGTTCGGCTCTCATCACTTCCTTCCCGTGCGAGGCCCGCCTGGCTTCGGCACGAGCCTGAGGGTTGTCTCGAGCTAAGGAGAGGGAGCTGAGGGCGCCAGGTGGATCACATTGATGATCTTTTCAGAGTCTTCACTGTCTGGATCCCTGGCCACGCTCTGATGAGCTCGGCTACCGCCGCCGCTGCGACGTCTCCTGCCTTCACGAACTCCGCGAGATGGCCTTCCTTGGCGAGCCTCTCTAAGTGAAACTTCAGAGTTCTGCACTCCTCGGTCCTGTGCCCGTTACCCTTATGGTAGGCACAGAATTTGGTTTGGTCACGGGTGGAGGGATCGCCTGACAAGGGACGAGGCCACTTGAAGAATGGCTGGGTCTTGACTTTGTTCATATCCTGGTGGATCGGCTCTTTGAAGACGATGTTCATGGCCTGGTAAGTGTCGGAGGGAGGTCTGGCCCTCCTGCTGCCCCCGGACCTGGACGCTGAAGCTCTCGCCGAACTGGAGACCCAGGCTTGCTTCGGCTCTTGCTTCTGGTATGGCTTTTTACCCCGCTGCTGGGGCTGGCTGTTCATTTCCTTGGGTTCCGGGCCTGCGTCCTCCCGGCCTTCCTCCTCCCGAGCTCAGATTTCGTCCTCCTCCCGGGTGATAAAGCGTTTTATCCGGGACATTAAGGCCGGCATGGAGGGAGCGGGATCTCCAGCTAAATCTTTCCGCAGCTCGTGCCCTGGCAACAGGGCATTCCGGAAGGCGAAAGTCGCCACTTCTTCTCTGGTATCCTCGATTTGGCTGTAGATTACCCAAAACCACTGGGCGAACTGGGCGAGGGTCTCGCCCTGCTTCATCTTTAGAGCGAGGATATCAACATCGGTCTTGGGGACGACGCTGTAGGCTTGGAACTTCTTCAGGAAAGAGAGTTGGAGTTCTTTCCAACTCGAAATAGACTTCTCCGATAGAGCGCAGAACCACTTCAGAGGGAGGTCGCTCAAACTGGAGGAGAAGATCTTGCAGTTAAGGTAGCCTTCGTTCCCCCAGATGGACATCTTTTGGGAGAAATGACGGAGGTGAGCGGACGGGTCAGACAATCTGTCATAAGGGACAAACCGCGGGACTGAGAACTTCTTGGGCAAGGGAGTTCTCTCGATGTCCCGCGTGAAAGGAGAGGCCCCCAGATCGGTGGGGCCATAGATCTCTTGTTGGTCCCGCATCTCCAGATTGCGCTGAAGAGCCAGCTTGATGCGCTTGTCGAGCCGCTCTTGCTCCTTCTCTGGCGTCAGCGCTCTTGGCTTTCGCTTCGAATGGCCTCGGCTATGGTGGCCATGAGCTCGTCCGTCGCGGCCACGATGGCTATGGGTGTTGCTCAAACCCTCATCGTGGGCATGGCTGCGCTTCTGATCCAGAAAGGCTCTTAGATCCTCTCGGGATGGCTGGACTACCTTGCTCTGGACAGCTCTCTTCTCGCCTTGGGGCTCCGAGGGCTGCCTTAGAGAGGCATTTTGCACTGCTCTCAGCTGTTGCTGGAGCTGGCGGATTACTCGCTCCTGCTCCTGGAGGAGAGCGTTTTGGGCTGTGATGTCTCCTCCAGCATCAGGGGGTTGCACACGGCGTGGCTCCCCCACCGCCGCAGCTTTGCCTTTGAGAGGGCGCTCACGTCGACGCTCGTCCCGTTGGGGACGCGCGACTTCCTCGTCAGAGCATGAGGTCTCGACCCCCTCTCGGAAGGGAATCTCGACGAAGGGTCGCGAACCTACGCGCTCCTCGCCTGCAGACGTGCCATGGTCCGCTCCGGACCGTCCCTGAGGAGGGACGTTCGTCGACGGGCCCGGACGCTCGAATACTGCTCTCTGGGACTCTCCGCCCTTCTTAGCTTTCGGAGGCATGGTTTTTGGGAAGATTAAGAAGGTTGGGAATGTTGGGATAGTACTTTCCCACAGACGGCGCCAATTGTAGGTGCAGAAAAAATATGACCCACAATAATCGGGGTGCCTTACAGGACTTATCCAAATGAAGAAGATGACCTGCTGCTTGAAAGCCTGAAAGGGAAGAGCAAACGGTCAGAGGACCCTGGCCTGAGCGGCGCAAGGCTCTCCGATGCCTAAGTCAGTAAGTGAACTGGAACAAAGGAAGGAGAGGAAGAAGAGAGGCAGAGTAACGACTCACCGATTTTGATTGTGCGTACCTTGCATGTGAAATGAGGCTCTATTTATAGACGACTGGACGATATCTTTGGATGATATTTTGGTGTGGGCCCCATGACTTGATAGGGAAGTCATCATCAGCCCACAAAGTAATAAATGCGGTCCATTCCAGCCCACTTTGCATTTAATGCCAGTCGGATCAGCCCACATCGCATTAAATGCGCGTCATGTTGGGCCAGATTGTGTTGGACGTCTTTGGCGGTAGAGGTACCATCGGATCCACCCTCGGGCCTTGCCCTGATTTGGCTTCAGCCGCTGGATGCCGCCCTGTCAGTGATCTGGCGAAGATTGTGGACGGCTGGATGTCGCGTCTGTCTCACTGGCTCGTGCCCCTATTCCTCCACGTGTCCGATGACGTGGGGGGCGAAGGGCGCGAGTGGAGATTTCTTTCTTGCTCCGGCTTTCGTCCCGGCTACTTTGGCCGAGGTTGAGCTTTCAGCCGAGGTGGGCACCTGGGTAGCCGAGCTCAGCGCTAGCGGCTCGGACCTGCCTGACTTCGGCTGAGGCCTCTGTCCTGGTAGCCGAGGTGAGTCTGGTGCCACGTGGATGGCACGCAGATGGCACGTGAGGCACGTGAGAATGCTTAGTCCCATTTGATGGCTGTAATTAGCGTAATCCTGGAGCTTTAAAAATCTCCCCACACAGCACAGTTATTGCATCGGGCATTTTGGCCATCTGGATCCGAATTTTCATTCAGGTCCAGTAGTGGACCCTGACCCAGACCTGAATTAAAACGTGCCTATGTATTGGACCACGCCTGAACCAAATCCGGTCCATTATTTAGGACATTTTTTTCAGTTCAGGTCCATGGTGTAATCATTAAACCCTTTTCATTCCTGTTTAGTGTTTACCCATTGGAAGATTAGCAAATGAGCATCGTTTTGGCTAGACCGAGAGCATACACAAGTGCTAGGTCTTTCATCAAGCCATTCTGGTTGTAGTACTTTTTTTTTTGCTTTACTCGTTAAACATGGAAACTTTTCGCCAAGGCCCACCAGCAAGAAATGTTTAAAGCATGATCAATGGTTAAGATCGAACCATAGACCCACCAAGAAACATTGAAAATATATAAGTGTCGGCATGCAAAAAATTTCATGTTTTCAAAAGATGCATGAGTCAGGTGACAACACATGGTATCCCAAGCACATGTCAATTTTGACCCAATAAATTTGGGTCTTATGTTCATTGGGTTAGCCATCATAAAGTGGGCCCCCACAAAATCAGATGAAAATCCGGGGCCATGTTATATCTCCTATGCACACCACCTGATAGCAACTGTCGCAGCGAGAGCCGAGAAGAATAATGCCTTTCGTTTCATCAAATTCCGAGCCCAGATGAACTCATACCAACTCAAACGAGCCCAAGTACAATTATGGGTCCCAAGACGACCAAGTGGGTCCCACCCCGCCATTGAAGCAAGTCCAGTCAGCAACCATGTGGCAGCAAGTCACGTGATGACGAGTCATCTGATGTGGCATCCCCAGCCCGCAAGGCAATCCATGTCACCACTCGAGCCTACATGGCTCACACCTAGGCTAACCAAGCCTATATGGCTTACACATGAGCTACCCAAGCCTATTTGGAACCATGTGGCACCCTCCAAATGGGCCTCTCCATCCATTTGTGCAAATGGGTCCATTTGACCTAGAAGACAAACCTCTACATAGACTTTTCCATGTTTAAGTCCCATGAAAAAGTCAACACTAATTCCCATCCAGTTTGGCATCCAAAACCAGATAAGCACATTAAAATGAAAAAATGGAAACAGAAAAAATGACAAACTGTGGGTTTTAGCAATATGGTTTACTGAACAAATGCATTCAGAAACAATTTGGCCTATGCAGAATCAGTAAAAATGTCATACTCGTAAATGAACAACAAAAATTACAAATCACTTGTAAGATATTTCACAATTTCCAACATATCTAAAAAAAATCCATAAATAAAAAAAAAAAAAAACTATAATTACCTCCATGGCTCCATCTACTATAACAATCACATTCAGAGAGATCATACCTGTTTTCTAGCAGCAGGTCATACCTGTGAAGGAACAAAGAAGGTTCCATTCAATGGTTCTTTGTGCCCGTCACGCGACTCTCCCGCAACAAAATGAAATAACATTGTTTTTGCTTGTAAATAGGTACCTGCGCATTTTAGGGGAAGAGAAAGCTGAGTAAAGATGAGAGAACCCAACAAAAAGATCATACCTGTCTAAAAAGACGGAAAAGGTGCTCTCAAATGGTTGGGTCCGATGGTAAGAAACTCTCTAGCAGCAAAAATAAAATGTGTACTTACAAATAAACATATAAAGAGATTCCAAGACAACGGGTGAGAACAAAACAGCATGATTCAGCACAAGAGTTGAAGGCAAGAAAACTACAAGGAGACCCAAGCATGTCCTTAACAATTTTCCTTTTCCTCGTTGTTTCCATATCATCACATTCAGTAAGATAAGTAGATTTTATTTGATGAATTTTGTAATCCCATTGTTGAAGAAATCTCAATGTAAATTACTAAGTTAGACATATTTTTGTTTTCAGGTTAGGACATAAAGATGGGAAAATATCTCATTATCACATTCTCAAGGTCCATTGAAGTGAATCCGTAAAAACCAACCAAAGTACCTCATCTCTTTTGGTTGCTCAATTCAGTTAAATGCGATGGAAACCAGTATATCATCAGTTGCCAATTCGAATTATCACTAGAACAGTTCAGTGCTCCCGCCTGAGTTCGTGTAGCTGAATGTGAAGCAAAGCAAGAATGTCAGCTCCAGTAACATAATCATTGGTAAGAATTCAGTGTTTTGAACTGCACCAGGGCAGGATTATATATATAGTGGGTCACTGCAGAGTATGATATTTGGGATCCCATTTTCCCCGCTTTCTATTATATGGTTCTCAAGGTCCTATGGAGCTTTGAAGCCCAGCCCATCCAGTGAGTTCCTGGCCCTCATTTGAGTTTCAGATGAAGGAAGATATGACCCATGCAGGCCTGAGCTTTATGACATTCTCTAGAAAGGTCTGGAGTGAGTCCAGACTCCATTTTTTCTGGTGGTAATTGGCTGCTTGGGACCCTTATTTTAGGCCCCAAAAATTAATGGGTGTGATCATGGGAAGACCTGGACAGCTTGTTGGAGTTGCTACACCTCTTGCTTGATTTCCCCATCATTAAGAACAAAATCCATATCAGGCACATATCCAGCCCACTTCATTTCTCTTATCAGCTCATTCAACCTCTTATAAATCTCTTGACATCTTGGGTGGGCCTTATCCCCCACAAGAAACGCATGCACCTTGCTCTTTACTTCGATCCAGCTACAGCCAGGCTCCTTCTTGAGCCCATTCTGCCTCATCATCCTCCTCATCCTTGAGACCTCATCCCATCTTCCTGCTTGAGCATAAACATTTGATAGAAGAATGTAGGCCGCAGAATCTTGTGGGTCACAACGCAAAATACAACTGGCTGCCTGTTCTGCCACCTCAACATTGCCATGGATCTTGCAGACATGGAGAAGCGTTCTCCAGATAACTGCATCAGCTTCAAATGGCATGTCATGGATTAACTTCAATGCATCATCAATCCGCCCAGATCGGCCAATTATATCCACCATACATGCGTAATGCTCCAGCTGTGGTGTTAACTCATACTCATGGATCATCGAATGGAAGTAATGGTATCCTTCATCAAACAAACCCATGTATCCACATGCACGTAAAACTGTTACAAATGTTGCATGATTTGGTCTCACGTTCTCAATTTGCATTTGCTCAAAAATGTTAAGAGCCTCTGATCCAAGACCATGATGTGCATAACCAGATATCATTGCATTCCATAACACATAATCCCGCTCTGGCGTCCTTTCAAACATCAGCAGAGAATCTTTCATGTTGCCACACTTTGAATACATGTCAACAAGAGTGCTCGATATGTACGCATCCCTTTGTAATTCTTGCTTGATAATCTGTGCATGGATTTGCCTTCCTAATCCGATGGTTGCTAGATTCGCACAAGTATCAAGAACTGTGGCATATGTAAAGTTATCAGGCTTCAGACCCATGTCAAGCATCTGAGAAAAGAGCATCTGAGCTTCTTCACTTTGTTTTTGCAGCGAAAACCCAGATATGATTGCATTCCATGACACCATAGTTTGGTTGTCAAGTCTCTCATGGAGCTTCTCTGCTTCTTCCAGAACTCCACATTTACAATACATGTCCACGAGAGCACTTCCAACAAATGAATCAAGACCCAATCCGGATTTGATGATTTGACTATGGATTTCCATTCCACTACCCAAAGACTGTGAACTAGCACAAGCTTTTAGGATGCTGCCGTAACTGAACTCATCAGGATTCAACCCTGAATGCAGCATCTGACTAAAATGCAACAGTGTTTGATCATCGTTTCCATTCTGCTCATTAGCTGCAATAATTGCATTCCATGAGACTGCATCTCTTTGGTCCATTTCGTCAAAAACCTTTTGAGCTTCCACCAGAGCTCCACATTTTCCATACATATCCAAAACTGCATTAACTACACAAATGTTCGACTCGAACCCAGTTTTAATTGCCAAACCATGAACTTGCGTCCCCTCCAAATGCCTTTCAATGCCTGCACAGGCACTAAAAGCACCTGATAAACTGATCTCATCAATGCTGAAACCATAACTCTGCCTAAGGGAAAACAGAACCAGAGCATCTAGGTCTCGGTTATTTCGCACATACCCAACAATCATCGCATTCCAAGACTGCATGCTATGCTTCGGCATTGAGGTAAAAACTTTTCTAGCATCGCACAAGGCATCACATTTTGCATACATATCCAAAACAGCAGTCCCAACTATGGTATCTGAACCGAAATTACTTTTAATAGCATGTCCATGTACCTGACACCCTAATTTCAATGACGAAAGACCAGCACATGACCTCAAAACACTTGCATATGTGGACTGGTTCACCCCGACTCCTGCTTGCTGCATTTCTAGAAATAATTGTAAACCATCCATCAACATATTATTCTGCACATAACCTGCAATGAGAGCACTCCAAGAAACCCAATTCCTTTCGGGCATTTCATTAAAAAACCAATGAGAATCTTCCACCCTCTTGCATTTAGCATACATATCAACCAAAGCGCTGCCTGTCACCACATCGATATCAAAACCCGTTTGAACGGCAAGGCAATGAGTCTGAATCCCTAGTTCATAATCCTCCAAAGCTGAGCATGATTTAAGAACCACAGCGAACGTGGTACGATCCGGTCTCACACCACCCGTCCGTCCCATTCGCAAGAACAAATCAACTGACGCCCAACAGTCCCCATTCTCCAAGTAGCCCGAAATCAAAGAATTCCATGAAATCGCATCTCTTTCAGGCATCCTGTCAAAAATGGACCGTGCAGTACCCATCAGCCCATAACTTGTGTAACCAAAAATCATCGCGTTCCATGAAACCGTGTCCGGTTGGGGCATTCGATCGAACACCTGGCGGGCGTAATCCAAGTTGGAGCATTTGATGTACATGTGGATCAAACAGTTGGTGACAAAGACTGTGGGGATGAAATTGGAGGTGATCATGCGTGCGTGGGCTTGTTTTCCCAGATGGGGGGTTCTCTGTTTTGCACATTCTTGAAAGATGTGGGAGAAGGTTTTCTTGATGAGGGGTGTGGTTTGATATGAAGAGGTTGAGGAAAGTGGAGAGGTGGAGAGGTTTCTGAGAGAAAAATCGGGAGGAGGGAGACAGAAGAGTCTGGCTAGAAGGAGGTGAGAGATGGAAGTATGGAGACATGGTTTGTTGGGTCTGGTGACAGTCGGGAGCCGTTGGAATGTATGAGATTTTGATTTCATCAAACTGGTGGGAAAAGGTAATGAGTGTTGGAGGGTTTGGTCCTCTTCACTAAATAAAAGCCAAGTCTTTTACCCAAAACTAGTGATGGGTACATGCGTTGTTGCACGTAGTTGCCAATGAAAACCTCCCATCATAAAAAAAAGTTAAACATCAATGTCATATCCACCATCTCCAAGCACATTTTCTAAATTAATTTTAATTCCTGCAGAAAGTTATTCACAATTCAATGTCAGTCCTCTTTAACAAAAATCATAGACAACATATAGGATTTCCAATTACAATAGCATAGAACAGTCTTGTTTGTAGTTTGTACCAGTCTTAATAGTTATTATGGATTTACAGAAAAACTAAATTAAATTAAATTGCGATGACACTTTAAAGGCTAAATTCTTTTGTTCATTGTCTAGAAATTACTGTAGAAAAAAAAACCAGGACCTGACTCATTAAGTGGGTTCACATGCAAGTGTTTTTACATGATGTCCCACGTTGTGGTGGGAGATATTCTCCCGTTCAATGCCATATTTTAAGTGTTGGGGTAGGTGGCAACTCCAAACGACAAGGGTTCCTCTTCCTCTTCTTTTGATTACTCCTTGTTCCATGTGGTGGCTCTTTTGTAATGTTTTATTTTATATTTTTCAATATGTTATTTTAATTAGTTTTGTCAATGCTTTGTGGGGATATTTCCGGACCACCAGAGACCACTAGCCCAGCGGGTCTTGGCCTCCCCCGGCAACGCCACCTCTTCCCTTTCAGCGGGTCCTGGTCTCGGCATCCTCCAGCTCGGCCATATATCTCAGCTCGGCCAGCTCCATCTCGGCCAGGTGCTCCCACCTCGGCCCGTGTTTCCTTTTCGGCAGACCCCACTTCGGCCAAGCACTCCACTTCGATCAAGTGTTGCACCTCGACACCCGTGCCAGGTCACCAACCAGGTCAAGGTCGCTCTCAACCTCGGTCATCCTTGACCTCGGTCACACACCTCAACTATAGTGCCAAAGAGCTAGCTAAGGCAAGGACTGGCAGTTATCCTCCCATGGACACTCAAGCACGCTACAGGACGTGCGACAAGACAAGGGCACCGCCCATATCCCCTGACAGAACGGCGTCCACAGTTCCCAAGGCGCCAGGGTATGGCCCGATGGGACAGATGGACTGCGATAAGACTTCCTGTCAGAGCACAGAGCTCTCTCTCTCTCCCTTTCCAAAGTCAACTATGTCTCCCTCTTCATGTCCATATAAGGAGCAGCAGGCGCAGAGAGCAGAAGATCTGATCAAATAGAGAAGACACAACACCACACTGCTGGTATCATCTTCTTCCCCATCTTCCATCCTTGGTCCAATTCCAGCACTGACTTAGGCATCGGAGGGACTTGCGCTGCCAGCAGCCAGGGTCGTCTGACCTCCTACTGTTCTTCTTCCTCCCTTTCCAGGTTTCAGGCAGGCATAAGTTCTTCCTAGAGAGCTCCGGCTCCACCCCCCTGTGAGTCCGCATATTTTTATGCGCTTGTAATTGGCTCCGTCTTTGGGAAACGATTAAGAAGTCATTTTCCCAAACACCATGACTCCAAAAAACCAGAAAGGGAAAAGAACCATCAACCCCACCACCGTCAATGCAGTTGCCGCTGGCCCCTCGCCGGAGCAGATCTAGAGCAAAACCTGATGGCAACAATTACAATCCATTCCTCGCGGAGATCAGGGCCCAAAGCCTTGCTCTCCAAGAGAAGGAGTTGATTCGCCAGCTTAAGCTACAGTTGCAGGAAGCAGGGGCAACTTCGACCTCATCCTCCAAATCTTTGACTTTAAGAAGAACAAGACGAAGACTGGAGGACGACACTAACATCAAAGAATCGCTTGACCAGCAGGTCAAGCGAGCAATACAGGAAAACATGGAAATGTTCAGCCTCACCCAAGGTCGGCCAAGCGCCTACGACGATGATGATCTCAGCACATCTCCTTTCTCTCAAGAGATAAGGAACTTCTCCCTCCCAGAAGATTTCAGCATCCCGAGGTTCGTCGTCTATGATGGGACCTCCGACCCAGCAGCACACCTCCGACACTTCACTCAAAGGATGTCGGTGTGGGGCGATGCAGGCCACCTGAACTGCAGAGTTTTCTCTTCAAGTCTCGGGGACGTCCCCCTAAAGTGGTTCTACGCACTCCCCCAAGGATCAATCAAAAGTTGGCAGCAGCTCCGGAATTCCTTCATGGCGAAGTTCCAAGCTCATAGGGTCATCCCTAGGGGACCGACCTGATGGCCCTCAGAATGAAGCAAACCGAGAATGTCACGCAGTTCGCCAAGAGGTTCTGGACTGTCTACAGCCAGATCAAAAATGCCTCAGACATGATAGCGACCTTGTCCTTCCAACAAGCTCTTCCGCCAGGTAACGAGCTTCGGAGAGACTTGGTCCTGCACCCCGTGGTCACTATGACAGCACTGATGGCCAGGGTAAACCAATTCATCAAGTAAGAAGCAGACGAAGCCCAAGCTCGAGAATGCTTTGGCCTCTATGAAGACGACAGGATATCCACCAACTCGGCAGAAATCTCCAGCTCAGCAGAAGTCTCAAGCACGGCGGAAGCCTCCAGCGCGGCAGAAATCTCCAGCTCGGCGGAAGTCTCCTCCAGCTGCCGGGGCAGTTAGATGCCCCCTACCACTATTCAGCTTCAATGGCCGTCAACTTCGATGACGCCGTCAGCATTAGCGGCATGGCCCTCTACTGTCGGCTTCGATCGCACGACCCTCTACCGTCATTTTTGATGGCACGGTCCTCTACTGTCAGCCTTGATCGCACGATCCTCTATTGCCATCAGATCATCTCCTACATCTCGGCCGCACGTCAGATCTCGATCTCGATCTTTTGCATCTCGGCTACGTGCTGGATCTCGACTTCGTGCATCGCGGCTGTAGGAGGGTATCCGAACCGTGCGGGGCTCACCGGCGTGGAGGGGTTGCCTCGCGTGCGGTGCCCGCCCTTAGCTGGACCCTCTACAGGAGGTGGGACCACCATCCGGGTGCATTTGTATACACTTTGGGGGGCTTACCACTGAGTGCCCTTAATCATGCGTTTGGCTCCGTAGAGTGGCCTCCCCAGGACTCGAACCCGTGACCTCTCACCATGTGATAAAGGTGTTTTGGGAAGCATCCTGGTACCACTTGAGCTAGTAGCCCAAGTGGTACCAGGATGCTTCCCAAAACACCTTTATCACATGGTGAGAGGTCACGGGTTCGAGTCCTGGGGAGGCCACTCTACGGAGCCAAACGCATGATTAAGGGCACTCAGTGGTAAGCCCCCCAAAGTGTATACAAATGCGCCCGGATGGTGGTCCCACCTCCTGTAGAGGGTCCGGCTAAGGGCGGGCACCGCACGCGAGGCAACCCCTCCACGCCGGTGAGCCCCGCACGGTTCGGATACCCTCCTACAGAAACAATACCCATGTCATACGAGTATAATCATCAATGCATAACATAAAATACTTATCTCCATTGGTGCTTTGAGTTCGCATCGGTCCACAGAGATCGGTGTACACTAGCTCAAGAGGTTTCTTTGAATGATGCTCCTTTAACTTGAACATTACCCTCGTTTGCTTTCCCTTTTGGCAAGAATCGCAAATGGGGTTGGAAGGCTTTTCAACTGTAGACATACCTCTGACAGCCTTTGAATTGCAAATCTTTGACATGTTATCAAAGTTTAGATGCCCAAGGCGTTTGTGCCACAACCAACTTTCCTCTGTCCGACTCATCAAGCAAGTCTTTTCAGCTCCATCTGACAATGTATAGAGATTTCCAGCAGTCCTAGATCCAGTAGCCACTGTTTTGCCGTTGGTACACTTCTTGATAGCAAAACCATTCTTAGTGAAGACAACTTCGTGGCCTTTGTCACAGATCTGGCTCACACTAAGCAAGTTGTGTCTTAGTCCAGACACATATAAGACCTCGTCTGATCTGATCTTGTTTGCCTTTAGCTGAACAACACCTTTTCCGCAGATTTTGGCACCATCATTGTTACCAAACTTCACTGATCCGCCTTCATAGTGCTGTAATTTGACAAATTTTTCTTTATCACCTGTCATATGGCTTGAACAACCACTATCAAGGACCCATGGTGCTGTCTTCTTTTGTGCATTGAATGCCGTTTGCACAATGAGAGATTCTTTGAAATTATCTTTCCTTTTCTTTGCCCTCCATGCCTTAACTAACTTGGGTTTCTTTTCAACCTGAAATTGGTTAGCTATAGGCAACCTACAATCCCTAGCCAAGTGTCCATAATTATGACATATATAGCACTCAGTTCTGTGGCTGTTTAGGATTGAAAAAGGGTTCCTAGTCACAAACGGGCTGTTTCTAACATAGAATTTGCAATCAGCTCTTTTATGTCCAAATCTATTACAATGATAGCAATAACCATAGAATCTGAACATTCTTCCTTTCTTAGGTGGCTGGTTAAACTCCACAAACCTTTTCTTATTGACCATCTCAATACTAGGCTGAATTTGATGCTTTGTAGCCTTGAGAGGTATGGCACTTTGTTTCATAAACAAAGAAGATGCAGCTTTAGAGGACTCTCCGGTTTCAAATCCAATACCAAATTTATTGTGGAAGGGCTTTTGAAATTTCAGAATTTCATTGAGTTTCATTGTCCCTTCAATTGCTTGGAGTGCTTTGAGTTTTCGGCTACTTTCCAAGTTTTCAGCCTTTGCTCTAGCGATTTCAGTTTCAAGTTTCATAGCCTCTTCCTTTTTTATACTTATTTGATTTTGAAGGACTTCCACCATTCTTTTATATTCTTCAACTTGAGTTTTCAAAGCAATAATTGAACTTTCAGATTCATGAAGAAGTTTCAGATTTTTCTTACTTGTTTTTCGTTCCATGCTAAGCTCCTCAAGTGCGGCAATGAGTTCTTCGAGATTGACCTCAGCCTCCTCTTCCTCTTCCGGCTCTTGCTCCTCTTCTTCTTCAACGGTAACCATGAAGAGAGCTTCAGTTGCCTCGGCTGATTCATCATCGTCTGAAGTTTCAGACGTGCTGTCATTATATTGACTGATGAAGCTTTTTGCTTTGCCCCTCTTTCTGAAATTTTTCTTCCACTTACTCTTATCGACATAAGAGTCATCATCATTATTTTCTTTCAGCGGACACTTCGCAGCAAAGTGACCAACACCGCCACAATTGAAGCATTTAAAGGGTAGCTTCCCTTTGTACTTTCCATTGCTTCCTTTCTTCAGCTTTCTAACAAATTGAGCCTCAAGCTCATCATCATCAGTATCAGAATCATGACCAGCAGTCTCTTTTCCCTTTTTCTGAACTTTGAAGGCCGCTTCTCTATCAGATGAAGACGTCTTACCTATGCGCATCTCATAGGCAGTGAGTGAACCATGCAACTCATCCATGGAAAATTCATTCAGATCCTTGGCTTCTTCTATGGCTGAGACTTTTGAATCAAACCGGGGAAGAAGAGATCTTAGAACCTTTTTGACGATGACTGGTTCTTTAATCTCCTCCCCTAGTCCACGAATGTCATTCGTGACTTCATTCACTCGTTGCAAGTATGAGTCAACATTCTCGCTTTCCTCCATGCGAAGAGATTCAAATTAAGAGCGATGGGTTTGCAATTTTGCTTCTTTGATCTTCTCATCTCCTTCATGAATGCTTTTCAACTTGTCCCATATTTCCTTGGCTGTTTTGCATGCAATTACTTTGACCAGCTCGCTATCCACAAGGCCACTAAAGAGTGCATTCTGCGCCTTAGAGTCGTTGTCTGCTAACTTCTTCGTTGCAGCATCATTGGGTACAATGGCAATATTGTAACCGACTCTGACAGTCTCCCAGACATCATAGCCAAGTGACTTAATGAAAGCCTGCATTCTGATCTTCCAGAAGGAGTAATTAGAACCATCAAACAAAGGTGCTTTCTTATTCCCTGTATTGGTTGCCATGTGATTTGACAAGAGATCACCCTTAGCGTGTTAAGCTTTTCAAGGGAACCTTACGCTTTGATACCAATTGTTAGATATCGCGATCACTGAGAGGGGGGGTGAATCAGTGATTCCTTAAAAACAGGTCCAATTTAACAACAAAAGCAAATCAAATCACACAAGGACACCAGATTTAACGTGGTTCACCGAAAGGCTACGTCCACGGTTCAAAGACTGTCCGAACACCAATCCGGGACAGATCTGAATCTATTTAGTCGCACCAATGACAAAGAGCACCAACCCTTAGTTTCAGATAGCACCAACTATCTAAGAAGCACCTACTCCCTTAGGTTTCAGATAGCACCAACTATCTAGGAAGCACCTACTCCCTTGAGTTTCAGATAGCACCAACTATCTAGGAAGCACCGACTCCCTTTACAATTTATCTGCACCAACAGATAGGATCACCAAACCCCAGACACCAAGCACCAACTTGATGTTCTACAGAAGTAGAAACCTTTTTCTACAGCCCTTCCCCTCTACAATCTCTCTCTCTCAATCCCTTACAAATTGAAAATTAAAGCATAAACAGAGAGACACTTATCTTATGGACGAATCACCATCTTCATGAGCACATTCTCGTCCACACTTGCTGTAGAAACATGTAACACGACTGCACACAGCAACAACACCTTCTTCTCTCCAAAACCCTCTCTTTTCTTCTCTCTTCTCTTCTCTTCTCTTCTGTTCTCTCTTCTTGTGTTCTTAAAAACGAACCAAACATGCCTTTATATAGGTTATGGTAACCCTTAAGAGTGTTCAAAATAGGCTACAATTCGTTTAGAAAGAGTCCCAAACGAAATACTTAAGTTTCCTGAATTTTCGTGCAAAACTTCTATTTCTGCGTAACTCAGGTTTCCCGTGTGTTCTACCGGTAGAAATTGCGGTAGAACAGATGAAATTCTCATGTCCAAGCTTCTGCTAGAATTTAAGCCACTTCTACCGGTAGTACTTGCGGTAGAACTTTCAAGACAGCCACTTCTACCGGTAGTACTTGCGGTTGACAGATGGAAATCTTAGGGTCAGCCTTTTCTACCCCTTTTCTACCCCTGTTCTACCCCTGTTCTACCGGTAGAAATACCGGTTGACAGATGAAATTCTGATTTCCTATACTGTTCTGTTTCAGCTCTGTTTTCTCTTTGAAGCTCTATCAACACCACACTTGTGACATTGTGTTGACAATAATTCCAACACAAGATGATACTTGAGATACTAATTTCTTCAATTCTTCATTAAACTTCTCAAGGCATCTCAAATTCCAACAAAGACAGCGTCTCACGACGGCAATCTTGAGGAAGACATCTATATGATGCAACCAGATGGTTTTATAGCTGATAACCAAGTGCAAAGAGTTTTGCAGGCTGCATAAGTTCATTTATGGATTAAAGCAGGTATCCCGAAACAGGAACATCCATTTTGACAAGGAAATCAAGTCACTTGATTTTTGTCAGAATCCGGATAAGTCATGTGTAAATGAAAAGTCAAGAACACAGGGTAGTTTTTTTCTAGTATTATATGTCGACGATATCCTTCTCCCATGGAGTGACATAGGGATATCGTCAACAGTAAAAGTTTTGGTTGGCTAAGACTTTTGATAATAAAGGACTTTGGAAAAGCCAGGTACATCCTAGGAATCAATTTCCATTGAGACTGGAAAAATAGGATGATAGGCTTATCCCAATAATGTGTACATAGATAAGGTTCTGATACGGTAAGCTATGCTTTGTACTAGACCGGATATCTATCACGTAATAGGCCTAGTCAGCTAATACCAGTCTAGCACAGGTCTTTATCATTGACTGTTGTAAGATGTGTTCTCGAATACTTGAGAAGAACTAGAGATCACATGTTGAGTTACAGCAGTGATGAGTTAATTCCAGTCGGTTACATAGATACTGACTTCTAGTCAGATCAGGATTCCAGGAAATCAATTTCTGGGTATGTGTTTATGCTGTAATTACTTGAGAAGCAATTACGGAAGCAGATTGACTCAAAAGATTTCTTATGGAATTTGAAGTGGTATTTTTGGCAGGACAACCGATCACAGTTTACTGTGATAACATCAGGGCAGTCGCTAAGTCCAAATAACCCAAGAGCCAAAAAGTATGTACAGAGGAAGTTATACATGGTCAGATAGATTGTGCAAAGAGGTGATGTAGGATCACCAAGATAATCTCTGCAGACAATCTAGTAGATCCATTTACTAAGCCTTTGACTACCAAAGTCTTTGAGCTATATGTAAAAGGGATGTGCATGAGATGCAACTCTAACTGGCATTGAGCCCAAGTGGGAGATTGTTAGTTTTATGGACTCAATCCAGTAGATGATATAATAAATTGATTAAATTCTTTATTTATTCATATATTCATGCTTTCCTTTCATAAGATGAATGGTGATTTATTATATACTTCCACATAACCAATACAAATGACATGATGGTTCATGAGATGAACCAGGGTCCACAAGTATATTAGATGTAACACATGTGTATGGATGAGATCCACATACGGGAGACATGTGTGACAAATCTTATACTTAAATATTATCACAACCAGTGATGAGACTGGACATCTCATACTGATAAGGTTGCAATACTTTGATCACTATGAGATAGTGTGATTTGTCTCGATCATCAGAATGGAAGATTCTGGATCATAGTGCTGGTACATTTGATGTATTGAAGGACCATGAGAAGCACCTTATAAATACTGTCTTTATTTTAAGGTCTGCTCTCATAATTCCCTAGCAATAGGCTCTCAATCCTGAGACATTAATGAACTCAAGTTTCTATCTATTCATTTGCTTTGAGTCACCAATGAGTGAGGCCAACTGTAGGTCAACACCTCGGTGATTTGGGTACGTGGTAGTAGAGCTGTGGGAACATTCAATAGTCAAGATGGAATCTATCTCTAATGTCCCCTTGTGCCAATTAATGGATTTATCATTGGTAAGTGCGCACCCATTCCGATTAAGAGTTAATTGGAAAGGTACCTATTGATCATTATAATTGATTGGGGCTCAAGGATAATAAGATATGGATCTATTTTGGAAGACAGGTCCAATTGATCCATGGATATTGATAGAGGGGTCTACTTGTGGTAATGTGGAAGTTTAGGGTCTTCTATGTAATATTCCTAAGACTGGAGTTCAATTGCATTTATATAGTGGAGTTATTTGTAATTAACTGTGGGCCCGGATTACACATGAGATGTGGGGTCGCATGTCCCAGTTGGAGCCAGCTTTCTAAGGAATCCCTAGTGGTCCCCACGCTAGCCCAATTATTAGAAAGTATCTAATTCTAGTTGAACTCTAAAAGGAAAGTTACTATTTCTAGTAGAAGTGAGACTTCTAATAGTGGTAATAGTAGACTTACTAATTTTAGTAGAAGTGAGACTTCTATTTTAATTAGCAAGGAATTAGAAAGATACTAATCATATTTGAAGTGAGACTTCTAATTATGATATGGTAAGTTACTAATTAATGGAAGTAAGACTTCTATTGTAATTAGTAAAGAAGAGACAACTTGCAAAAGTTATAAATAAGAGGAGAGGATGCCTTGGACGTCCGTGCTTGCTCCTTCCATTGGGATTCACGCCCAAGGCTCTCTAAGTGCAAGTGTTGCACGAGCTCTTCTCCTCTTCCCTCTTCTAGTTCTCTTTCTAGTTCCTCCCTAGAGTTCCTAGTAGTTTTCTCTTGGAGATCCTGTTGGAAATAGGGTGGGCCTCTAGGATAGGTTTCAAAAACTTTTGACCCACTTGACGCAGGGATCAACTATCCATAAGGCTAAAAAACCGAATCCAAGATCTATGTCCTCAATCTCAGCCATCATGATCAGTAAATACAATCTATCTAGAAGATAGAAACAGCAACATATAAGCAACAAATAAATCTACAACATGCAAGGAAGTAGATTATACCTTTGGAGCTCGGTTGTGCTCTAATGGAGGAGTTGCGTCTTTCTTTGATGATGAAACGCTTTCACTAATCAAATAGGGATCTCCAAGACCTCTTGATCTTCCACGCTATGACCCGTATCAGATTCTCCTTTTCTCAAGAAGATGGTGGGATCTTCAAGAGAAAACTACTAGGAACTCTAGGGAGGAACTAGAAAGAGAACTAGAAGAGGGAAGAGGAGAAGATCTCGTGCAACACTTGCACTAAAGGGGGCTTGGGCGTGAATCCCTAGGTGGATTTATGCATAGAACGTCCAAGGCCTCTTCTCCTCTTATTTATAGCTTTTGCAAGCCCAACTTACTAATTTCCATTAGAAGTCTTACTTCCAAAAATTAGTAACTATCTCTTCTTAATTAAAATAGAAGTCTTACTTCCATTAATTAATTAGTAACTTACCATATCATAATTAGAAGTCTCACTTCAAATATGATTAGTAACTTTCCAATTCCTTTCTAATTAAAATAGAAGTCTCACTTCTACTAAAATTAGTAAGTCTACTATTACCACTATTAGAAGTCTCACTTCAAATAGAAATAGTAACTTTCCTTTTAGAGTTCAACTAGAATTAGATACTTTCTAATAATTGGGCTAGCGTGGGGACCACTAGGGATTCCTTAGAAAGCTGGCTCCAACTGGGACACGCGACCCCACATCTCATGTGTAATCCGGGCCCACAGTTAATTGCAAATAACTCCACTATATAAATGCAATTGAACTCCAGTTTTAGGAATATTACATAGAAGACCCTAAACTTCCACATTACCACAAGTAGACCCCTCTATCAATATCCATTGATCAATTGGACCTGTCTTCCAAACTTGATCCATATCTTATTATCCTTGAGCCCCAATTAATTATAATGATCAATAGGTACCTTTCCAATTAACTCTTAATCGGAATGGGTGCGCACTTACCAATGATAAATCCATTAATTGGCACAAGAGGATATTAGAGATAGATTCCATCTTGACTATTGAATGTTCCCACAGCTCTACTACCATGTACCCAAATCACCGAGGTGTTGACCTACAGTTGGCCTCACTCATTGGTGACTCAAAGCAAATGAATAGATAGAAACTTGAGTTCATTAATGTCTCAGGATTGAGAGCCTATTGCTAGGGAATTATGAGAGCAGACCTTAAAATAAAGACAGTGTTTATAAGGTGCTTCTCATGGTCCTTCAATACATCCAATGTACCAGCACTATGATCCAGAATCTTCCATTCTGATGATCGAGACAAATCACACTATCTCATAGTGATCAAAGTACTGCAACCTTATCAGTATGAGATGTCCAGTCTCATCACTGGTTGTGAATATATTTTAAGTATAAGATTTGTCGTACATGTCTCCCGTATGTGGATCTCATCCATACACATGTATTACATCTAATATACTTGTGGACCCCGGTTCATCTCATGAACCATCATGTCATTCGTATTGGTTATGTGCAAGTATATAATAAATCACCATTCATCTCATGAAAGGAAAGCATGAATATACTGATAAATAAAGAAATTAATCAATTTATTATATCATCTACTGGATTGAGTCCATAAAACTAACAGATCCCACCATCTTCTTGAGAAAAGGAGAATCTAATACGGGTCATAGCGTGGAAGATCAAGAGGTCTTGGAGATCCCTATTTGATTAGTGAAAGCGTTTCATCATCAAAGAAAGATGCAACTCCTCCATTAGAGCCCAACCGAGCTCCAAAGGTATAATCTACTTCCTTGCATGTTGTAGATTTATTAGTTGTTGTTTTTATCTTCTAGATAAATTGTTTTACTGATCATGATGACTGAGATTGAGGACATAGATTTTGGATTGGGTTTTATAGCCTTCTGGATAGTTGATCCCTGCGTCAAGTGGGTCAAAAGTTTTTGAAACCTATCCTAGAGGCTCACCCTATTTCCAACAACTGTGCCATGCCACCAACCTTTCACCGAGATAGAATGCACCACCGCTTGTACTCTTGCGATCATCTATACATCCAGCCCAATCGGCGTCAGAGTATGCAACAAGAGTGAAGGATTTGCCTTTAGGATACCAAATGCCAAGCTCCATGGTACCTTTCAGATATCGAAATATCCTTTTTACTGCTGTAAGGTGCGTCTCAGTTGGTGATGCTTGAAATCGAGCCACCATACATACTGCTTGCAGAAGATCCGGTCTTGTAGCAGTCAAATAAAGCAAGCTTCCTATCATAGAACAATAAGTGGTGTGATCAACGGACGAACCCTTATCATCTTTGCTTAGCTTTGTGTTCGTTGTCATTGGTGTGCTCACTGGCTTGCTGTCTTCCATGTTAAAACGCTTCAGCATTTCCTTGATGTATTTCATCTGTGATATGAAGATACCATGTTTCAGTTGCTGAACTTGTAAACCAAGGAAGAACTTTAGTTCTCCAAGCATTGACATCTCAAATTCTTTCTTCATCTCTTCAGCAAAATTCCTGCACATTTCTTCATCATTGCCACCAAAGATTATGTCATCTACATAAACAATGACAACCAGCTGTTTGCTCAACTCTGTTTTGACATAAAGATTGCTATCAACCAGTCCTTTTCCAAAGCCGATCTTACGGAGATAGAGGTCCAGCTTTGCATACCATGCCCTTGGCGCTTGTTTCAGCCCATAAAGAGCCTTTTTCAACTTACACACTAGGTCTGAATTTTTGCTAATGAGAAAACCATCAGGTTGCTCAATGTAGACCTCTTCTTCAAGTAATCCATTCAAGAAGGCTGACTTTACATCCATCTGAAATACCTTGAAGGTTTTGTATGCAGCCAATGCAAGAAACATACGAATGGCTTCCAGACGAGCCACCGGTGCAAAGGTCTCTTCAAAATCTATGCCTTCAACTTGAGCATAGCCTTTACAAACCAACCTTGCTTTGTTTCGTATGACCTGACCATCTTCATTCAGCTTATTCCGAAAGACCCATTTAGTACCAATAACATTCTTATCGGTAGGTCGAGAAACTAGTTCCCATGTGGAGTTCTTCTCAATTTGCTCCAACTCCTCATGCATAGCTTTTAACCAACTTTCATCGAGACTGGCTTCAGCCACAGTCTTGGGTTCAATGGTGGACACAAGTGAGTAATTGCTAACTACACTTTGTCTTGTTTTAACACCGGCCTCAGGATCTCCAATGATTTGATCCTTAGGGTGTTGCTCTACCCAAGTGCTTTTCTTTCTAGGTGTAGCATCCTCTGAGTCATCCTTTGATTTCTCAGAATCATTAGGTTCAGCCACTTCATCATCAATCTCACTCGAGTCCTCATAAACTGGACTGTCATGATGAGTTACATTCTTTGATTCACGGTTTTCATCAATTCTAACATCGGCACTTTCTATGATTTTTCTGGTCCTTTTGTTAAGACATCTGTAAGCCTTACTAGAGGAGGAGTAACCCAGAAATATACCTTCATCAGCTCTTTCATCAAATTTGCCCGGATTTTGTTCAAGACGCTTGATGTAACACTTGCTACCGAAGACTCTGAAGTGCTTGACTGTTGCTTTTCTCCCAAACCATAGCTCATAAGGAGTTTTGTCTTCATGTGGCCTGATCAAGCATCGATTCTGAATGTATACAGCCGTATGGATTGCCTCCTTCCAGTATTTGTCAGCTAGCTTACTCTCAGTTAGCATTGTGCGAGCCATCTCTTGCACGGTGCATTTTTCCGTTCCACAACTCCATTTTGCTGTGGAGTTCTAGGGGCTGAATATTTTCTTTGAATGCCATGGTGCTCACAATAGTTAGTGAACTCTTCAGATGTGAATTCACCGCCTCGATCAGACCTTAAAATCTTGATACATTTTCCAAGCATATTTTCAACCTGTGCTTTAAACACTTTAAAACGATCAAGTGCTTGATGTTTATGCTTAAGAAACAATACCCATGTCATACGAGTATAATCATCAATGCATAACATAAAATACTTATCTCCATTGGTGCTTTGAGTTCGCATCGGTCCACAGAGATCAGTATGCACTAGCTCAAGAGGTTTCTTTGAATGATGCTCCTTTGACTTGAACATTACCCTCGTTTGCTTTCCCTTTTGGCAAGAATCGCAAATGGGGTTGGAAGGCTTTTCAACTGTAGACATACCTCTGACAGCCTTTGAATTGCAAATCTTTGACATGTTATCAAAGTTTAGATGCCCAAGGCGTTTGTGCCACAACCAACTTTCCTCTGTCCGACTCATCAAGCAAGTCTTTTCAGCTCCATCTGACAATGTATAGAGATTTCCAGCAGTCCTAGATCCAGTAGCCACTGTTTTGCCGTTGCTACACTTCTTGATAGCAAACCCATTCTTAGTGAAGACAACTTCGTGGCCTTTGTCACAGATCTGGCTCACACTAAGCAAGTTGTGTCTTAGTCCAGACACATATAAGACCTTGTCTGATCTGATCTTGTTTGCCTTTAGCTGAACAACACCTTTTCCGCAGATTTTGGCACCATCATTATTACCAAACTTCACTGATCCGCCTTCATAGTGCTGTAATTTGACGAATTTTTCCTTATCACCTGTCATATGGCTTGAGTAGCCACTATCAAGGACCCATGGTGCTGTCTTCTTTTGTGCATTGATTGCCGTTTGCACAATGAGAGATTCCTTGGAATTATCTTCCCTTTTCTTTGCCCTCCATGCCTTAACTAACTTGGGTTTCTTTTCAACTTGAAATTGGTTAGCAATAGGCAACCTACAATCCCTAGCCAAGTGTCCATAATTATGACACTTATAGCACTCAATTTTGTGGCTGTTTAGGATTGAAAAAGGGTTCCTAGTCACAAATGGGCTGTTTCTAACATAGAATTTGCAATCAGCCCTTTTATGTCCATATCTATTACAATGATAGCAATAACCATAGAATTTGAACATTCTTCCTTTCTTAGGTGGCTGGTTAAACTCCACAAACCTTTTCTTATTGACCATCTCAATACTAGGCTGAATTTGAAGCTTTGTAGCCTTGAGAGGTATAGCACTTTGTTTCATAAACAAAGAAGGTGCAGCTTTAGAGGACTCTCCGGTCTCAAATCCAATACCAAATCTATTGTGGAAGGGCTTTTGAACTTTCAGAATCTCATTGAGTTTCATTGTCCCTTCAATTGCTTGGAGCACTTTGAGTTTTTGGCTACTTTCCAAGTTTTCAGCCTTTGCTCTAGCGATTTCAGTTTCAAGTTTCATAGCTTCTTCCTTTTTATACTTATTTGATTTTCAAGGACTTCCACCATTCTTTTATATTCTTCAACTTGAGTTTTCAAAGCAATAACTGAACTTTCAGATTCATGAAGAAGTTTCAGATTTTTCTTACTTGTTTTTCGTTCCATGCTAAGCTCCTCAAGTGCGGCAATGAGTTTTTCTTCAAGATTGACCTCAGCCTCCTCTTCCTCTTCCGGCTCTTGCTCCTCTTCTTCTTCAATAGTAACCATGAAGAGAGCTTCAGTTGCCTCGGCTGATTCATCATCGTCTGAAGTTTCAGACGAGCTGTCATTATATTGACTGATGAAGCTTTTTGCTTTGCCCCTTTTTCTGAAATTTTTCTTCCATTTACTCTTATCAACATAAGAGTCATCATCATTGTTTTCTTTCAGCGGACACTTCGCAGCAAAGTGACCAATACCGCCACAATTGAAGCATTTAAAGGGTAGCTTCCCTTTGTACTTTCCATTGCTTCCTTTCTTCAGCTTTCTAACTAATTGAGCCTCAAGCTCATCATCATCAGTATCAGCATCATGACCAGCAGTCTCTTTTCCCTTTTTCTGAACTTTGAAGGCCGCTTCTCTATCAGATGAAGACGTCTTACCTACGCGCGTCTCATAGGCAGTGAGTGAACCATGCAACTCATCCATGGTAAATTCATTCAGATCCTTGGCTTCTTCTATGGCTGAGACTTTTGAATCAAACCGGGGAAGAAGAGATCTTAGAACCTTTTTGACGATGACTGGTTCTTTAATCTCCTCCCCTAGCCCACGAATGTCATTCGTGACTTCATTCATTCGTTGCATATACGAGTCAACATTTTCGCTTTCCTCCATACGAAGAGACTCGAATTGAGAGCGATGAGTTTGCAATTTCGCTTCTTTGATCTTCTCATCTCCTTCATGAATGCTTTTCAACTTGTCCCATATTTCCTTGGCTGTTTTGCATGCAATTACTTTGACCAGCTCGCTGTCCACAAGGCCACTAAAGAGTGCATTTTGCGCCTTGGAGTCATTGTCTGCTAATTTCTTCATTGTAGCATCATTGGGTATGATGGCAGTATTGTAACCGACTCTGACAGTCTCCAAGACATCATAGCCAAGTGATTTGATAAAAGCCTGCATTCTGATCTTCCAGAAGGAGTAATTAGAACCATCAAACAAAGGTGCTTTCTTATTCCCTGTATTGGATGCCATGTGATTTGACAAGAGATCACCCTTAGCGTGTTAAGCTTATCAAGGGAGCCTTATGCTCTGATACCAATTGTTAGATATCGCGATCACTGAGAGGGGGGGGGGGGGGTGAATCAGTGATTGCTTAAAAACAGGTCCAATTTAACAACAAAAGCAAATCAAATCACACAAGGACACCAGATTTAACGTGGTTCACCGAAAGGCTACGTCCACGGTTCAAAGACTGTCCGAACACCGATCCGGAACAGGTCTGAATCTATTTAGTTGCACCAACGACAAAGAGCACCAACCCTTAAGTTTCAGATAGCACCAACTATCTAGGAAGCACCTACTCCCTTTACAATTTATCTGCACCAACAGATAGGATCACCAAACCCCTAACACCAAGCACCAACTTGATGTTCTACAGAATTAAAGTAAAGAACTTTTCTACAGCCCTTCCCCTCTACAATCTCTCTCTCTCAATCCCTTACAAATTGAAATTTAAAGCATAAATAGAGAGACACTTATCTATGGACGAATCACCATCTTCATGAGCACATTCTCGTCCACACTTGCTGTAGAAACGTGCAACACAACTGCACACAGCAACAGCTTCTTCTCCAATCACTCTTCTCTCCAAAACTCTCTTTTTGTTCTCTCTTCTCTTCTGTATATCTGAAAACGAACCAATCAAGCCTTTATATAGGATATGGTAACCCTTAAGAGTGTTCAAATTAGGCTAGAATTCGTTTAGAAAGAGTCCCAAACGAAAGACATAAGGTTCCTGAATTTTCGTGCACAACTTCTAATTTCTGCGCAATTCTGGTTCCCGTGCTCGGTCGACCGCATGGGGTGCCCGGTCGACCGACGACACACTGTGGCAGCAAAATAACTTGGAGCTATCTGGGACTGTATTCTGCAGATTTCTCTTTCCCGGTCGACCGCGTGGGGTCCTCGGTCGACCGACCACACTGCTTCAGGAATTCTGAATTCCTGAACTGTTTTAGCTCTGTTTTCTCTTTGAAGCTCTATCAATACCACACTATTAACACCACACTAGTGACATTGTGTTGACAATAATTCCAACACAAAATGATACTTGAGATACTAAATACTTCAATGCTTCATAAGACTTCTCAAGTCATCTCAAATTCCAACACATACCACCAGATGATCTCGTATCCTCTCAATCAATGCTTTGTTGTGAGAGAGAAAATAAACGAGATGTGGAAAAAACGGAGTCATCACCTTTGACAAAAACTATGGGTCTGCCTCCGTCAACATGGTGACATGTGGACAAACATCAGAATCACTGAAGAAGAAGATCACTACTTCCTTCAAGGTGATAAACTCAATCCAAGTGTCCGAGGAACTGGTTCCTTACCCGACACCAGACGGACAACCCATATGGGTACATCCCGATCTCCTGGAAGATGAAAATTGGGAGGTCGTGAAAACAAAGCCTACGGCTCAACAGCGAAGGCAGGCTAGGAAATATCTCCTTAAGCTCAAACGGCAAGAGAAGACCCAGCCAAAACAAGAAGTCGAAGAAAAGGCAGAGGCTTCCTCTACCGCTTCACTAGAGGCAACAAAAATGTCCCTTCCAAAGACTTCAAAGGGGGTAAGAAAATTCACTCTCAGTGATTTCATGCCACCTCAATTCAAAGAAGCCACGCAGGGTGCATCATACTCTTGCAATTCGGCAGTTGGATTCTCCATTGATGGATACGAGTCTAGCGACACCGATGATGGATTCAAATCCAACTACACAGACGAGTGGGAGTCCCTTGAAACAGGAGAATATCTCTCCGATGAAGAATGGGTTCCTGAGACTCATCTTATGCCAGTAATCTGGTATAACCCCCTACAGCCACAAGGATCCTGGTCTGATGATGAAGAAGACCAAGAGGCTATACAAGAAAATGCTGCTGAACTAGCACCCCTCATTGCTCCAGTGGAAATCAACAATGTTGAGCCACAAAGAGTCGATGAAGAAGAAATTTGGCTCTTATGCCTGATCTTGAAGAGTATACAAGGATCTTGCAGTGTCTCGCACTATAACAAGAGCAAGATCGCGTCAATGAGCTTCTTCGTATTCCAGAGCCTGAAGTCCGTGAAGACCATAAGGTACATCCTCCCTTAACTCCTGAAAATAGAGAAAATTGCTGGATAGACAATCCTCTTACAACCGAGGATGAGTCTGACTCCGATCAGGCAACATCTCCCGTCAGAGCTTCTTGTAATGTGATAATTTGAGATTATAGCTCTTCTGAAGCATCGTCTGACGAGAGAACTTACACTCTGGTGACGCCTAGCAATGTATCTTCTAGAGCCACCTCGTCTCACGTGACTTTCATTGAGATGACACCCTCTCAGGTTTCTTCTCCTGAGACTGTGACTTCAAAGTTCACACCCTTCCTGACTGAAGAATTCCCTGCTATTGATGCTTAGGACGATGAATTGGTCAACGAAGAAGAAAGGTTGCTGGATGCTGTTCAGGACTTGTTCCCGGAAAATGCTCCGTGCAACACAAACACTAAGGATGGCAACTCCGCTGCTGATACATCCTCAGCAAATGAAAAACAACAGCCTCTTGATCCTGAAGATAATCTTCCAAACGAAGACCCTTCTCAAGAAGCTCTCGAAGTTGGTAGAGGCACTCGCTCTGGCCGGGACTACCACAAAAATTACAACCAATCTTCCTTTACATATGTAAATCCTTCGGGAAAAGATGTTGTAAGCGCCCCTAGTGGCAACAATGATGAACATGCAGGCCCTAAGGAGGCTTTCATGTATGACTTGATTGAACACTTCAAGCACATACCTGCACGTCTGCACATCCTAGATTTGTTGTGAATGTCTCCGCGCACTCGTGATAATCTCATTTCAGATTTACAAAAGCTGAATGAGGATGTCGACAAACATGCGCCGCAAGTCCTCCAAATTGAAATGGATTACCAGGTCAAAAACTCAGAAGCTTCCTCAAAGGGAGAAAAGAAGAAAACTGAGGGATCATACATTGAATGCCTCTCGGTTAAAAAAGCAACCACTGCAACCATCGCCTTCACAAAGGACGACCTCCTACTTGGGAAACAAAGCATAATCGACCCCTGTACTTCACAGGGTACATCAAGGAAATGCCTATGCACAAAGTCCAGATCGACCCAGGTTCTGCACTCAACCTTTTCTCAACTTCGGCTCTCGAAGAGTTGGGCATCCCACCCAGCAAGCTGAGCCACACATCTGTATCTATCTTTGGATACGATGGGAGTACTCAAAGGCCTATCGGCAAAATTAGGTTCAAGTTGCAGATTGGTGATCTTATCTCTGAGGTCACAGTGTATGCAATAAAAACCCCTTCATGCTACAACGTCCTTCTCGGACGCCCTTGGATCCACGAGAATGGCGTTGTCCCTTCAACTCTACATCAATGCATCAAGTTTGTTGGCGATGATGGCATGATACATCGAGTCTTTGCGGACAGAAAACCCTTCAAGGGTAAAGAAGTCCACTTTGCAGACTCACAAATGTATGAAGGCGAAAAAGAAGAAGAGGAGAAGCACACAGCACCCTTTGCCGAAAATCTCCAGAGAGATAAAGGCAAAGCTCCTCAACAATCGCCGGAAGAAAACAAACCATCCGGTAAATCCGAAGAGAGCATTCAAACTCCCTTCATCATCTCCCTCAAACCTTCAAAGCCTTTGGTCATCACAACTAAAGTGAAGAAGGCAAAGCAAAAGTCTGGGGGCAAATTTGTTGTCTCTTTCATGTCTATCATGCAAGACACAGATTCGGATTCAGAGCCAGAAGACGACACATCGTCAAGCCAAGCTGACACTCAGCAAGTTCAGCCTGCTCTTACTCCAATGGAGACAACTTCTGACATAGAAGATCCTACGTCAGCTTCCTTCATTGTTCCAGCAACTTCAGCAAAGGAAAAGCCGATCTTCTTCCATAGATCGGATGCTTCTTCATCAAACTCCATACTTAAACCTTTCCAAAATGAAGGTATGCCTCAACTATCCTTATATAGTTCTGTGGCACAAGCTATTATGAAGAAAATGGGCTATGACGCTCAAAACTCAGTCGGTTGGGAGAAGGACACGGTATTCTCACGCCATTGGGGTCCGTCTTGACCAAAAGCCAGCTGGAAGATTAGAGACTCTGCGGCTATGTAGAAAAGTCTTCACACGGGTTAGGGTATGATCCCGACACTCCTCTGAGACAGTTGACCCAAAGGCTTAAAAGTCAATATACTGACCAAGCCTCAACATCTCAAGTCCATGAAGACATATATCTCTTTGATGAGTCACCTGACAAAGATCTAGGAAGCTCATCCAATTGGTACGATTTCTCCGAAAATGAAGAGGAGTCGTCTGATGGCACAGACGTGTGGTCTTTTGACCCAAAAGAACCCTCATCTCCAAAAGAAGTAGCCTACTTCGACCCGGTTTCAACAGGCGATTGGGATCATCTCATAGCAAGCCTTGGGAAAGTTACCGATCAAGAAGACCCGTGGAAAGGAACAAAACCTTGGTCTGGAAATGCCCTTGAAACCCCAGAAGGTTTCGTTGAGCTGGAAGCCTCCGAAAATATTGTGGAGGAACCACCTTCGAACCTTCCAACAGAAGATCATGTTTAAAAGATAGACTTGGGAACCCACGTCCTGTATTCACAAGTAAGAATATAAAGGATGATGAGTTACCCGAGTATATCGCCTTTCTTCGTGAGCTCGTTGATTGCTTTGCATGGTCTTACGCTGAAATGCCTGGCTTAGACCCCATAATAGTAATCCACAAACTCAATCATCAAGAAGACATCAAGCCTGTCAAGCAAGGCCAAAGAAGATTCCGTCCAGATGTGATGGATAAAATTGAACAAGAAGTTCAAAAACTCAAAAGCGTCGGCTTCATCCGTGAGGAACAACATCCTGAATTGTTGGCCAACATTGTCCCCGTAACAAAGAAAAACGGGCAGATCAGGGTCTGTATTGACTATAGAGACCTGAATGGCGCATGCCCTAAAGATGAATTCCGCTCCCCATATCAGAGGTAATGATTGATAATACCTGTGGATTCGAGCGAATGACATTCATGGATGGTTTCTCTGGCTACAATCAGATAAAGATGCATCCTGAAGATGAAAAACATACATCTTTTCGGACCCCATTTGGCATGTATTGCTACACTGTCATGCCATTTGGTCTGAAAATTGCTGGTGCCAAATATCAGAGGGCTATGATGAAAATATTCTAGGATATGCAGCACAAGACGGTTGAATGTTACGTTGATGACCTCACCGTCAAAAGCAAAAGAAAAGAAGATCATCTCGAAGACCTTCGAGAAGTCTTCCTCCGGCTTCGCAAACACAAACTACGAATGAATCCTTTGAAATGCTTCTTTGGAGTCTCATCGGGTAAGTTCCTCGGATTCTTAGTTCGGAAAGCTGGAATAGAGCTTGACCCTATAAAAGTCAAAGCCATTCTAGAAATGCCCTCTCCAAGAACCTTGAGAGAACTCAAAGGGCTTCAAGGGAGATTGGCCTACATCAGACGGTTCATCTCCAATCTTTCGGGGAAATGCCGTCCATTCTCCCGGTTGATGAAAAAAGGTGTAAACTTTGTCTGGGATGCTGACTGTGAAGCTGTTTTCGAAGACATCAAGTCATATCTGACAAAACCTCCAGTGTTAGCTGCTCCTACCACTGGAAAACCATTCATCTTGTACACAAGAGCCTTTGATCACTCTTTAGGAGCTCTACTTGCGCAAGAAAATGATCAAAGAAAAGAAGCTGCTCTATATTACCCCAGCCGCATGCTAGTAGGTGCAGAGCATCGCTACTCTCCAGTCGAAAAAGAATGTCTTGCAGTGATGTTAGCCGTACAAAAGCTGCGTCACTACTTGCTTTCCAACAAGTCTACCTGGTCTCGAGGGTCAACCTCTTGAAGGTCCTTGTCACAAAGGCAGGTTCTCTCAACGCTCGACTGGCAAAATGGTCCATCCTTTTGTCACAATTTGATATTGGGTATGTACCACAAAAGGCAATCAAAGGGCAAGCTCTAGCGGACTTCCTCGCAGAGCATCCATTGCTCAAAGATTCTCCACTCAGAGATGATCTCCCAGACGAACCAGTCTACAATGTGGAGACTTTCTCACAAAGTGCCTCCTGGGACATGTACTTTGACGGTGCAACCAGGACAAATAAAAAAGGACAGCTGATCTCAGGAGTTGGCATCCTCTTTGTTAGCCCCGACAAATACATGATTCCACACGCTTTCTCGCTACTGGAACCATGCACAAACAATGCAGCTGAATATCAAGCTCTGATCCTAGGATTGGAACTCGCCATCGAATCCGGTATCACCATGCTGGAAGTCTTTGGAGACTCTCAACTGATCGTCAACCAGATGAATTAGAAATTTGAAGTCAGGAAGCCAGATTTGCTGCCTTACTACAACAAAGCACAATCGCTTCTGCAAAAGTTTGACATCTGTCACATCACCCACATTCGTAGAGGTGAAAACATACGTGCAGATGCCCTAGCTGGACTTGCCGCATCTATGGTAATCCAGGAAGGGGAAAACATGCAAATCACAGTGTGCGAAAGAAGAATCCTTCCTCCTCTTAACACACACCAAGCAGTTGCTGAATGCCACCAAGTGGTTGGAAGTCAGATTTCCTTCAAACTTCAATCGGCGACTGGAGGGATCCGTTCATTGATTACATTATGTTCGGAATCCTACCTGAAGATCCAAAAGAACGGGTAAGCATCCAAAGGCGAACCCCAAGCTTTCATTTGGATATTCCTTCAAAAATCCTTTACAGGAAATCCTTTAACAGAGTACTTTTACGCTGCTTGTCACAACAAGAGGCTGATGAAACACTCAAAGAAGTTCATGCTGGTCTTTGCGGAGCTCATCAGGCTGGTCCCAAGCTCTATGATCAGATAAAAAGGTTAGGATATTACTGGCCTACCATGGTAGCTGACGCAATCCAATTTGCTAAGCGCTGCCAACAATGCCAAGTTCATGGAGATTACATTCACATGCCTCCAGAATGGCTGCATCCTACAGCGATTTCATGGCCTTTCGAAGCCTGGGGTATGGACATCATAGGTCCTATTTCTCTCCCTTCGAGCAAAGGTCATCGGTTCATCTTCGCCGCTACGGATTATTTCTCCAAGTGGTCAGAACCATTCGCGTTCAACGAAATGAAGACCTCATCAGTCCTTTAGTTCCTGCGCACCAACATCATTTGTCGTTTCGGTATACCCAAAAGATTCATCCATGATAACGGACCACAATTCCGGGATCATCGATTCTACAGGTTCTGCGACAAATACAAAATCCAAAGCTGTCCTTCGACTCCATACAACCCGGCAGCAAACGGGTTAGCAGAAGCTTTCAACAAGACACTCTGCAAAATCCTCAAAAAAATGGTCTCTAGTCACAAAAGAGACTGGAGCGATAAAATGTCTGAAGCTTTGTGGGCCTATCGAACCACCGTTCGAGGACCAACCCATAGCACACCATTCTCCTTGGTCTATGGATGCGAAGCTGTCGTGTCCTTGGAAGTACAAATTCCTTCCTTAAGGGTATCCTTGCAAAATGACATGACTCAAGAAAGCAATGTCAAATTGCGACTCCATGAGCTGGACAATCTCGATGAGAGACGGCTCGAAGCTCAACAAAGCATTGAACTTTACCAAGCACGCATGGCAGGATCTTTCGACAAAAAGGTCAGGCAACGCGCCTACAAAAAGAGTGACTTGGTCCTTGCATTAAAAAGAGTAATGGTCTTCGCTCAAAAGTCTAAAGGCAAATTTGAGCCAAAATGGGAGGGACCCTACGTCATCGACAAGGTTTTCTCCAACGGCGCATACGCACTCCTAAACATGGAAGGTGACAGATGAATGCTGCCCATCAATGACAAGTTCTTAAAGCGGAACTACACTTGAAGACTTACCCAACTGGGTAAGAGCAATGCCTGTACGGCCAAAACCGGTTTCTAGGTACACGCTCGCTAAACCCACCTTTTTTTTAGAATTTTCATATCAAATGTTGAAATTTCTAGAAATTTAAACAATGCTTACTTTCATCGTTTCATTGTTCAAAAAACCCAAGTTTAGGAACCTTTCCCTAACTTGACCAAAATTTTCAACCCTTGAACTCAAAATTCATGGTTTGAAACAAAATCCGGATTCAGGGATTTCCACCCTAGTCCACCCTACCTTTTACCGCCTAAATGGTTTTAGGTCAAAACTTATGACCCTCGTGTCTTTAAACAAAAAAAAAAGGTTTTTCAAAAAGCCGCGGGGAAGCGACGTTTAGTCGATACTCACACAAATCGGAAGCATGCGAACCACGTTCGACACTTCCAAAATCGCATGGAAGCGACATTTCGTCGATACTTGCAAAATCCAAAACCGTGGAGATGCAACATTTCAGTTGATATCCATAACCCAAACTTCAAAGGTTCGAAAACAAACCTAAAAACCGTGGAGACGCAACATTTCAGTTGATATCCACAACCCAATTTTCAAAGGTTTAAAAAAAAAACCAAAAACCTAAAAACCGTGGAGACGCAACATTTCAGTTGATATCCACAACCCAAATTTCAAAGGTTCAAAAAAAAACCTAAAAACAGTGGAGACGCAACATTTCAGTTGATATCCACAACCCAAATTTCAAAGGTTCGAAAAAACCTAAAAACCCATGGAGACACAACATTTCAGTTGATATCCATAACCTAAAGGTTCGAGAAAACCGCAAATTTCAAAAATCGTGGGGAAACGACATCAAGTCAGTACTCACAAAACCAAAATTTTTGAAAAGCAAGGATACGACATTCCATCGATACTTGCACCCAAATCCGCGAGGATGCGACATTCCATCGATACTCGCAACCGAATGAGCAAGGATGCGACATTCCATCGATACTTGCAAGATCATTCAGCAGGGAGGCGACTTTTAGTCGATACTTGCATTTTTTGAAAACCAAACTGGCTATAAATGCCACAAAAACGGCTATAGATGCCACCAAAATAGGCTATAAATGCCACAAACCGGCTATCAATGCCACAAAACAAAACCGGCTATCAATGCCACAAACAAAAAAAATTGGCTTTAAAAAAAACCCAGCTATTAATGCCACAAACCCGGCTATAGATGCCACAAAACAAACTCGGCTATCAATGCCACAAAAAAGCTGGCTCTCATGCCAAAATCGGCTTCCATGCCACAAACAAAAATCTGGCTTCCATGCCAAAACAATCATTTGACAAAAGATTTTCACAAAATGACAAGCTTTTGATCAAATCCCATTTAGCAATTACTTTTATCACAAAAAGATTTAAGTGAGCGTAGGGAAAAAAAAAAGAGTACAAAAAAAAAAATACATGTGGTACCAAAAAAAAGGAGAAAGTGTTCACAAGCACTACAAAAAAAAACAAAAAAAAAAAGAGTACCAAAAAAAATACATGTGGTACCAAAAAAAAAAGAAAGTGTTCACAAGCACTACAAAAAAAAAGAAAGAAAAGTACCAAAAAAATACAAGTGGTACCAAAAAAAAAGAGGAAGAAGGATAGTTTCTACTACAAAAATCAGGAGCTCAATCAAAAATGGTCTCCAGCCAAGAGTTCAGCTCCTCAAGCAAACTTTTGGCTCAGCCGTCAGGGATTCCTGGGCACGCTTCTTTAGGAACTTGCCATGAGATGCTGGGGTGGGTTGAAACCCTTCTTTCGCACCGGGAAGCTTATCCCGAGCAGTTTGCCATCGTTTGCTTTCTTGAGATTTCCTTTCAAGAACTCGATCGGCATCTGCAACCCGGCAAATTAGAGCACTCTCCCTGTCACGAGCCTCTGTTATTGCAGCCCATTTGGCAGCGACTTATGCCTACAGATGCTCAAGACGTTTCCTGGCCTCATCAACCTCCCTATCAAGAATGTTAAGGTCATGTGTCAGCCCAATGATGGCTAGCTCTTCTAAGTTCTTCTCTCGGACTATCTGCTACATGCTTTGTGTAGCCTCATCCAGGTTAGACTGAGCCTTATCTGCAGGGTCCAGGAACATCTCCTTGAAGAACTGGTCGTCAGGAAAACCCATGGTCTCGAACCACCTGTCACCCAGCTCAATGATCCTATCAACGATCGCCCTGGCACTTGTGACATCCAGACCAGCCTCTTCGGCATCACCAAGAATCTCATGCACATGCTGGATCATACCAAATCCAGCATCTAAGTGCCTAGAAAGTATAGTCAATCCAAGAGCTCAGAACTCGCACCACCACCTTCTTCGCAAAAAGAAGAGATGGCCCAGCTGAAGATTCGCCCAACTCCGTTGGTCGACTATTCATGTCATCAGCCGCTGGAAGGGTAACAAAAGAACTCTTTCCAGTTGAAGCTGCTCCTGCTCGGGAAGGAATCTCAGCACGAGGTATCTCCTCAACAATGTTAGAACTGGTCCCAGGATTCTCTACCTCTGGATCAACCTCTAGCATCCCTTGCTCTGGTTCTGAAGGAAGTGACGGACTCTCCTCTGTCACCTCAAAACCTACCAAAGAAACACAAAAAGGTATGAATATAATCCTGTTTGAAAATCATTATCAGGGTTATTACTACAAAATACCTTCTTCGACGACTGGCGGAAGACTCTCTTCCTCCATGAACTCATCAGAAGCATCATCAACATTTGCATCCATCGATGGTTCAAAGTCATTGGAATCCTATGACAAGTCAGCTGACAAGAAAAATGTTAGCAAACCAAGTCACAAACACAAAAAAAAAGCAAAAGAAGTCATACCAATGGGAGATTCTGGATTCACTCCAGAATTCCTCGGTTCTTCTTCAGGTGCCCCAACAGGATCCGTCACCACCTCATCGGTTGGAACCTCAGGCATCACCAAGTCTTCCTCTGCTAAAAAAAAAAAAGAAAAGCAGAAACAAGAAGCAAGTCAGGACATGGAAAAATCCCATGAAAAGAAATGGAAAGAGAAAAAGGAAGAATCATACCTTCGCCGACGGTCTCTTCTTCTCGGCTTCTCTTCTCTGGAGGCTCGTCAGCATCCACTGGCACATCCTCATTGATAGTAAGAGGAACTTCCAAGTCAGGAGAGTCCTCATGCTGCCCCTTGCTGCAATGATGACTCCTCCTCCTCTTACTCCTGCGGGCTCGCTTCTTAGAGGAACCTGCCCCGCTGTCAGAGTCAGGTTTCCCACTTGACTCCTTACTGGATGGTTTACTCTTGCCAGTAGACTCCACGGAAGCTTGCCTCTGTGCCGCTTACATCCAAGCACCAAGTTCTGCTTCCTCCTATTCTAGCTGCTCTAAAGCCTCATCATGTATTTCTCGAACAGCTTCAGAACCAATGACGCCCTGGTCACCGAGAAAGCCTATCTTGTGCTTCTCTCCAGAAAGGAAGGCCCAAACTTCCTCTCGCCGGACGCCATCCGACTTTCCAAGGCCCTTTCCAGATGCCAGCTTCACATCAAGCTCCTTCTTGGAAAGCCCTCGATATGCCGAAAAGCTCTCCGCGAACCACTTCGCAAAGCCGGCAGTCCGGGAAGTCAACAACACAGGATAAGAGATCATGGCTGTAGTGTCTTCAGCACTATAGAAAGCCCATGCATTTCTCCCGTCCTATAAACCTCCAAAGTGCTTCAACATGCTTGAAGGCGCTCCAACAACGCCTTGAGAAAAACCCAACTGCAAAGCAAAGCCAGAGGGTACATATGGCTGGATGTCGACGAAAAGATGTCTGCAGTACACCATCGTCCCGACACATATGCTCAAAAGCCACTCCTTCTCTGCATTCGTCAAGGAATAATGCCTTCCCGACCCCACCCTGGTAGAGTCTCGGGAGCACCAAAATCAAAAGCCTTCTTCCGCAACTCCGGAGAAAGCTTCATTAAAGACTGCACCATTTTGACGTCCCTGAACCGTCGGATCCTCATGTGGGCAAACAAAAGTGATTCGGACACGACTTTGCCCTTAGCTAGCCGAATCATCAGAGGATCATCATCATGTGCAGCACCCAGCCGGTGGAAGCCAGGACAGTGGTACACGTACCACAAATAAAAGATATGGGCTGAAAATACCCTATTCATGGGAAGCCCAAGCCGAACCAAAAAGCAGTAGCCTGCAATTCGGTACACAGGTAGGAGTAAAGAGCTGGCACCAAAGCAAGCTGCTCTCCAAACGCCACCTGACAAGCCAGAAAAATACAGTGCGGCCTGATGTGCGTTCCATCTCCTCCAGCAAAAATAGCCTCACCAAGCCAATAAGTGAGGTAAACAGCGAGATCTCTCCGCAGTACAATGTCAGGACAAATGGCGTTTGTACTCACACAGAAATCTCTCAACTCTTCTTGCATAGCCAAGATCTTCTTCGAACTTGGATCCTGAGCCCTGGCTTCCTGGGTCGCACTATCAGAAGACTCCCTGTCGCGACCCTGGACCGGGATTAGGGGAAAAAGGCCAAGTCCGGGATCTGGACAGTAATGATGCCGCGCCACGTGCATCTCTTTGGCTAAACGGCACACGGAATTAAAAGAATATTTATCCGTGCATGTGATTTCCCACAGGGTTCCGCGGCGAGGATTATCTTTACACATCATCTCACATATAACCATATCTAACACATTCTCAAGATTGCGGAAGCGTGTAGCAAATCATATAAATGCTATTCCATTCCATAAACAAGACTGATTTATGATTACATGACAAGATATCAGAATGAGCAATGATCATAAGCATAATTCCCCAAAAGTAAAGTTAAGTGTAATTACAAAAGATCAGTTGATTAATGCCCCAAAATAATGGTCAACAAAGACCATACAACCAACAAAACCTAAAATAAAGATATTATAAGATCCCAGAATGTATCATTCTCAAGGCAAGGCCGAATGTCTGCATGACATCGTCGGCTTGCCACTCAATCACTCGCTGCGGTTCACCGACCGCATCCTCAGGCTCCTCCTCGATGGCAATAAGCTCGGGACCTGAGTACCAAAATAAATGGATCAGACACGACAGTCTGACAGGTGGGTGAAAAGATATTACAATAATAAAATAATGGTATTTGCAAGAGTTAGAAAGCTTGTATATAAATGATGAACTTCGTAAAAGAATAATATATCATTTAAAAGAAGTACATATGCAAATAAAACATGTAAGATAACAAGGATTCGGGACTAACAAGGTGGCAACCACACAAAGCTACATCCTCTCTCACAAAAGAGATGAGAGCACATCGGGACATTGACCTCAATCACACGAGGTGAGGAGAGTCGACGATTTTATATAATAAATACATATAATACTCTGCGGGACCACGGTAGCGAACTGGGTATATCGGGGCGAGGCGGGAACCATGCTGCAGCGGGTATAACAGAAGGGGGATATTCAAACCGGTGGATCAAACCGATAAGGTTATCCAAGCTGAGTGGTGCCGACTCATAGGTAACATGCGAAAATCAAAGCATATAAATACACATAACGGGATGGGGTACCCATAGGTATAAGACGCATAAAAGTCGGGACGGGTCTAGACAAATTAACAATATGGTAATACAATGCCCTCGGGTCAAGTGTACTCACACATTATGGGTTGAAATCCCAAAATAGGAGTTTGGTTGAAATCGAATACAAATAGTTTCCCACACATTTACAGACTAAACAATGGGGTCCCTAGAATTGAATCAGTGTGAATAGGGTCCCGTATGTCGATCATGATGTAATTTGGTACTCTTTAAGGGTTAGGGACATTCCGGGTCCTTATACACATTGGTCATTCTAGAAAGCCTCATGGAATCTCCACGGTGAGGTTCCTCCTCCCTCCGAACTTCAAGTAATGCCTCACAAGTCCTTAAATGACATTGGGGCTCCAAACAATAACTCCCACTACAACCCATCACAATTTACTCAATTCTTTCATGGGTTTAAATGCATCATTACAGGTTCAATGTCTTCAAATAAGAAAAGAAGGGCTAGAGCTGAATTGGACTTGAGTATGGGCTTGAAATGAATCTAGAGGACAGTTCCACAATTCCCTTTATTTTCTAGTTCATTTCATTTCAGTCCGATCGATCGGACTCATAGGCCGATCGATCGGTCCTGAAATGTTCTCAGTTATTTACAGTCCGATCGATCAGACCTGATGGGCGATCGATCGGTCCTGAAAACACTCTCAGTTATTTACAGTCCGATTGAATGGACCTGATGGCGATCGATCGGTCCTGAAAACACTCTCAGTTATTTACAGTCCGATCGATCGGACCTGATGGGCGATCGTTCGGTCCTGAAAACACTCTCAGTTATTTACAGTCCGATCGATCGGTCCTGCAAAGAATCTCAACCCATTTGGTTGAATTCTTCTCTTGTCCAACTCCTATCCATTTCTTTTCTTTCCCCTTCTTCCAAACATAACTTCATGAATATTTGGGCCCTTCCTTGACCTCCTCATCTCATCAAATCATCATTCAAAGTCAATAGTACCAAACTATCAAGAATGATAGACCATTAAAACTATTAATGAAGATAAATCAAGATATGCATAAAACACGATAAACACATGAGAATCATTTCATCCACTTGCCTTGGGTCCAATGCAATTCAAATTGAGCTCTAATCACCTCTTAAGCCCTCAATCAAATACCTATACAAAAACCCCCAAATCCAAACCCTAGTATATCAAAATCCAAGTAAAACAAAACAAAGTCTTCCAATAAACGAAATGGAGTTTCCCTAGGGCTAAACAAACAAGATTCTAAAACTTTTAGGAAGATCACTTACAAGGAAGTTCTTCAAAAAGCAAGGTGTTGTTCAAAGGAAGTCTTGAAGTGGGCGGTTTTTTTTAAAAATGGTGTCAAGATGAAGCCCTTGAGACGAGGAAGAAGACTGTAACCTCTATTTCTCCATTAGCACTAGCTTGGTGAAGGATTGAAGATGAAGAAGCAAGAAAAAGGCAAGGGAAAACCCTAGGGCTGGAAGTCTCTTCTCCTTTTAGGGTTCTTGCCAGAAATGGAAAAAAATAAAGAAGAAGCTCTCTATATATAGTAAGTGGGAATGGGGCCCACAACTTAAAAGACTCCTCGGGCTCAAAAGATGGCTTTCGGGGCTTCAAACGACTTCGACGAAGAAGACAAAGTTGATCGGCGAAATTTCTAGTTTCCAAAAAGTATATATTTTGCACATTTTGGTGACATTGAAATCGGTGTCCAGATTTTGGGTAAAAAGACCATTTTGCCCTCAATTTGTTAAAAGTCTGGTTTAGGGCTCTCAAATGGGAACGATGTCAACATGAAAGTTGTAGGAATTAACAAGATAAGTCCAATGGGGTTAAAAACAAAATTTTTGGAAATCATCGGTAAACCCCCAATCTCACACACTTCGTAACAAGAACCCCCAAAGGGTCCCACAAGTAAAAAGGCTCTCCAAATTCCCCAAAGCTATTATAAAAGCTATTCTAATCTCCAAACTTAATTAAAAACTACTAAACACACTCAGAACTAAAATACAACTAATCAACTCTAATCGAGGTCTCTCGGGTCGGGGTCTTACATCCTCCACCCCTTAGGGCATTTGGTCCTCCAAATGGAAATTAAACTCACCTCCGGTAGGAGATGTGGGTACTTCTTCTGAACTTGATCCCGTAATTCCCATGTTGCTTCTTCTGGTCCATGATTTTCCCAAAGCACTTTGACCCACTGAATAGTCCGAGTTCTCAACTCTTGTTCCTTGGTGTCAATGATTTGCTTAGGCTTCTCAACATAAGTAGCATCTTCTCGGATTTCCAACGGTTCATAACGGAGTATGTGTAGTCTGTCGGGAGCGTACTTCTTCAACATAGATACATGGAAAACATTGTGTACGCCGGAGAGCTCAGGTGGTAAGGCTAACCTGTAAGCCACATCACCAATCCTACTCACAATGTCATACGGTCCAATGTACCTCCTAGACAATTTGCCCTTCTGTCCAAACCTCAAAGTTCCACGAGTGGGTGACACTTTCAAGAAAACCTTATCTCCTTCTTTGAACTATAAATCCCTTCTGTGAGAGTCTGCATAACTCTTCTGTCTACTCTGAGCCACTTTCAGACGTTCTTGGATCAACTTGACCTTGTCACTTGTCTCACTAACAATAGTCGGACCATGGAAACTGCGAGTACCAACTTCTTCCCAACAAACAGGTGTCCTACACCTTCTGCCATACAAAGCCTCAAAAGGCGCCATACCAATACTCGAGTGGAAACTATTGTTGTAAGCGAACTCACACAATGGTAAGGCTTCATCCCACTTAGTCTTGAAATCTAACACACAAGCTCGGAGCATATCCTCAAGTGTCTGAATTGTCCTCTCTGACTGACCATCGGTCTGTGGGTGATAGGCTGTGCTGAACTGTAATTTCGTACCGATAGATTCATGCAGTGTCTTCCAAAATCTCGAGACAAATCTGCTATCTCTATCAGATGTGATGGAAACTGGCTGTCCATGATGACTGACAATCTCTGTGACAAACAACTGTGCCAAAGGTAACATGTGCATCTTCTTTCCAGTCTTCATCGGTAGGAAATGAGCCGACTTGGTGAGACGGTCCACTATGACCTAAATAGCATCATTGCCCTTGCTAGTCTTAGGTAATCCCGAGATGAAATCCATGGTAATGTGCTCCCATTTCCATTCCGGAATCTCTAATGGCCGTAGTAACCCTGGAGTTTTCTGATGTTCTGCTTTGATCAACTGACATGTCATACATCGAGAGACGAAAGCTGCTATTTCTCTCTTCATGTTATTCCACCAGAATCTGCCCTTCAAATTCTGGTACATCTTCGTACTGCCCGGGTGTATGGAATACTTGGTATTGTGAGCCTCGGTCATGATATCATTTCTCAAGTCCTCCAAGTTAGGCACACATAAACGGTCTCGATAGTACAAAACTCCATCTACAACACGAAAATCCGGACGGTCTGCTAAATGCTCAAAAATCTTAGCCAACTCTGGATCTTCCAACTGATTCTCTTTGATCTTCTGAATGAAAGAAGGCTCTGACATTGACATGTTTGCCAACATGACACCCTCTCTTAGTGGCTGAAAATCTACTCCCAACTCTTCTAACTGTTGTACCACGTAAGTCCCCCGAAGACTTGCCATGCTCACCGACTTTCTACTCAAGGCATCTGCAACTACATTCGCTTTCCCCGGGTGATACTTGATTGGGAAATCGTAGTCCTTGATATATTCCATCCATCTCATCTTCCTCATGTTCAACTCCTTCTGAGAAAACAAGTACTGTAGACTACGGTGGTCGGAGTGAACCTCAAACTTCTCTCCATAGAGGTAGTGTCTCCACATCTTTAAGGCTAAAACAATTGCAGCCAACTCAAGATCATGTGTTGCATAGTTCTTCTCATGATCTTTCAATTGCCGGGATCCATATGCAACTACCTTCCCATCTTGCATTAACACGCATCCAAGTCCAATATTGGAAGCATCGGTAAAAATGGTGAAACCGTTGGTCCCAGATGGCAAAGTAAGGACTGGAGCTGTAGTCAATCTCTTCTTCAGCTCTTGGAAACTAGCTTCACACTTGTCCGTCCAAACATATGGCACATTCTTCCTTGTCAACTTCGTCAAAGGTGACGCAATCGACGAAAATCCTTGCACAAACCTCTGATAATATCCTGCCAACCCAAGAAAACTCATGATCTCCGATGCATTCTTCGGTCTGTCCCAATTCATAACTGCCTCAATCTTGGACGGGTCCATTGATAATCCTTCCTTGGAGATGATATGACCCAAAAATGTGACTTGGTCTAACCAAAATTCACACTTATTGAGTTTTGCAAACAACTGATTCTCCCTCAAAAGTTGAAGTGCTATCCTCAAATGTTCTGCATGTTCTTCTTTGGTCTTGGAATACACCAAAATATCATCAATAAACACCACTGTAAACTGATCCAAATACTCCGCAAATATCTTGTTCATCAATGCCATGAAAACTGCCGGTGCATTAGTCAAACCAAATGGCATCACTAGAAACTCGTAGTGTCCATATCTTGTCCGAAAGGCTGTTTTTGGTACATCTGAATCTCTAACTCTCAACTGATGGTAGCCTGACCTCAGATCAATCTTCGAAAAGTAAGCAGCTCCTTGCAACTGATCAAACAATTCATCTATCCTTGGCAATGGATACTTGTTTTTTATGGTTACTTGGTTCAATCTCCTATAGTCAATACACATTCTCATGGAACCATCCTTTTTCTTCACAAACAAAACTGGTGCTCCCCACGGTGACACACTAGGTCTCACAAAACCTTTGTCCAAAAGTTCTTGCAATTGCATCTTCAACTCTCCCAATTCTACTGGAGCCATTCTGTAGGGTGCGATGGATATCGGAGCGGTCCCCGGTAACAACTCAATAGTGAAGTCTATTTCTCTAATGGGTGGCAATCCTGGTATATCCTCCGGGAAAACATCCGGAAATTCACAAACAATTGGGATCTCCTCCACCCCTTGGGACTGTTTATCCTCCGTGATAAATGCCAAATAACCCTCACAACCACTTTTTAGAAGCCTATCAGCCTTCAACGCTGAAATAAGCCCTACACCAGAACTACTCTTCTCTCCCTGAAACAACACCCCTGCCTGGGTCTCCTCTAACTAAAAAGTTAGGGTTTTATGGAAACAATCCATCGTAGCATGGTATCCTGCTAACCAATCCATCCCTAGGATGACATCAAAATCCTGCATCTCTAATAAAATAAGATCTGCCGGTAATACTACTTCTCATATCATGACTGGGCAACTAGGGTAAAAAGTTCTACAAACAACTTCCTTACCTAAAGGGGTAGTCACAGTCAAAATGAAACTCAACTCTCTAGCATACATATCAATCAACTTAGCAAATTTTGGAGATAGGAATGAGTGATTAGAGCCAGGGTCAAACAAAACCCTAGCCTCATAACGACAGACGAGAAGTTTACCTTCCACTACATTGCCTTCAGCCTCTGCATCTGCTCTATTGACAGCATAAAGCTGTGCCCTCTGTTGTGGCCTGTTCTATCCTTGCTGTTGCCTGCCTTGTTGTGCATTCCTGTTCTGATTTTGAGGACGCTGATTCTGATTCTGATTCTGCCCTTGCTGACGGGCCTGTTGTTGCTGCTGTGGCCTATGCTGCTGCGGTGGTGCCTGTTGTTGTAGTGGCCTTGCTTGATTCTGAACTACTAACGCATTCTGAGGTGGTGCCTGACGCTGTGCTCCTTACTGATGCCTATTATGTCTATCTGGCCTTGGACAATCCTTCATTTGGTGGTTCATGGAGCCACATCTAAAGCATGCTCCCGTAATAAAACGGCAATTGGTATTCTCATGGTTTTTCCCACAGTGAATATAAACCACTGGATTCTGCGTATTCTGCTCTTGCCTTGGCCTTTTGTTCTGATTGTTTCTTTGCTGATAGTTCTGCTGCTGGCCTTGACCCTTTCCTTGGTTCTTGATGATCTTGTTATGGAAGTTCTCAAATTTGTATGCTCTCTTGACAGCTTCTTCAAAGGTGGCGGGTGGTACAACCCCGGTAGCATCCCTCTCAATAATCGGGTGAAGTCCCTCAAGGAACTTGGTTATCTTCTTCTCCTACGTGTCTACTAACTCCGATGCATACCTTGACAATCTTTCGAATTTGGTGAGGAATTCGAGGACTGTCATGTTCCCTTGCACGAGTTGCTGAAACTCTGCTGCCTTTTGCCTCTTGACATGTGTAGGTACATATTTCTCTCCAAATTGTCTCTTGAAGTTAGCCCAAGCTTCTGCATCAGCCATTGCCCTATATTCTACCCTGATGGTCTTCCACCATATATCTGCTATGCCCGTGAACATAGAGGCTGCAAGCTGTACTCGTTCTACACCCGTACATCTGAAGATCTCAAATATGTTCTCGGTGTGTTCAAGCCAGTCATCTGCTGCCATTGGATCCTCTGTCCCCAAAAATTCTTTCGGTCCTCTCTTCCTGAACCGCTCATACAACACATTAGGATCATTCCCTCTAATGTTTACCGGACCAGGTGGTGCAACTGGGATTGGTTCCGGTCTCCTTTCTAATATCCCCAACAACTGTACTTGCATTTGAGCTATCTCCCTAGCATGATCCTCGTCTTTCTTAAGCATCTATTCTTGCAATCTGGTCTGTGTCTCATATGCTTGTGCTTGGAGTCTAGCCTGGTTCTCATTTGCCTGGTGTTGTTGGTCTATCATAGCCTGCATCATCTGATGGAATTGGTTCTGCATATTGTTGTCATGTGGTTCCTCTGCAATAGGCCCTGTATTCTCACTGTTACTCGCAACGTGATTACTGTTTGCTGTTCTTTTACGAGGTTCCATAACGCTGCAAAACAAACTGTTAGCGCATATAAATCAAGTACAGGGTGGTCACACATTGCTCACACGATTCTATCTAACGAATCCTCGCCACTTACTTAAGATTTCTAGTTTCTTTTAATTGCCTGAAACATGTCCCGCTCTGATACCAGTCCTGTCGTGACCCCAGACCTGGATTAGGGGAAAAAGGCCAAGTCCGGGATCAGGACGGTAATGATGCCGCGCCACGTGCATCTCTTTGGCTAAACGGCACACAGAATTAAAAGAACATTTATCCGTGCACGTGATTTCCCACAGGGTTCCACTGTGAGGATTATCTTTACACATCATCTCACATATAACCATATCAAACACATTCTCAAAATTGTGGAAGCATGTAGCAAATCATATAAATGCTATTCCATTCCATAAACAAGACTGATTTATGATTACATGATAAGATATCAGAATGAGCAATGATCATAAGCATAATTCCCCAAAAGTAAAGTTAAGTGTAATTACAAAAGATCAGCTGATTAATGCCCCAAAATAATGGTCAACAAAGACCATACAACCAACAAAACCTAAAATAAAGATATAATAAGATCCCAGAATGTATCATTCTCAAGGCAAGGCCGAATGTCTGCATGACATCGTCGGCTTGCCACTCAATCACTCGCTGCGGTTCACCGACCGCATCCTCAGGCTCCTCCTCAATGGCAATAAGCTCGGGACCTGAGTACCAAAATAAATGGATCAGACACGACGGTCTGGCAGGTGGGTGAAAAGATATTACAATAATAAAATAATGGTATTTGCAAGAGTTAGAAAGCTTGTATATAAATGATGAACTTCGTAAAAGAATAATATATCATTTAAAAGAAGTACATATGCAAATAAAACATGTAAGGTAACAAGGATTCGGGACTAACAAGGTGGCAACCACACAAAGCTACATCCTCTCTCACAAAAGAGATGAGAGCACATCGGGACATTGACCTCAATCACACGAGGTGAGGAGATTCAACGACATTGACCTCACTCACACGAGGTGAGGAGAGTCGACGATTTTATATAATAAATACATATAATACTCTGCGGGACCACGGTAGCGAACTGGGTATATCGGGGCGAGGCGGGAACCATGCTGCAGCGGGTATAACAGAAGGGGGATATCCAAACCGGTGGATCAAACCGATAAGGTTATCCAAGCTGAGTGGTGCCGACTCATAGGTAACATGCGAAAATCAAAGCATATAAATACACATAACGGGATGGGGTACCCATAGGTATAAGACGCATAAAAGTCGGGACGGGTCTAGACAAATTAACAATATGGTAATACAATGCCCTCGGGTCAAGTGTACTCACACATTATGGGTTGAAATCCCAAAATAGGAGTTTGGTTGAAATCCAATACAAATAGTTTCCCACACATTTACAGACTAAACAATGGGGTCCCTAGAATTGAATCAGTGTGAATAGGGTCCCGTATGTCGATCATGATGTAATTTGGTACTCTTTAAGCGTTAGGGACATTCCGGGTCCTTATACACATTGGTCATTCCAGAAAGCCTCATGGAATCTCCATGATGAGGTTCCTCCTCCCTCCGAACTTCAAGTATTGCCTCACAAGTCCTTAAATGACATTGGGGCTCCAAACAATAACTCCCACTACAACCCATCACAATTTACTCAATTCTTTCATGGGTTTAAATGCATCATTACAGGTTTAATGTCTTCAAATAAGAAGAGAAGGGCTAGAGCTGAATTGGACTTGAGTATGGGCTTGAAATGAATCTAGAGGACAGTTCCACAATTCCCTTTATTTTCTAGTTGATTTCATTTCAGTCCGATCGATCTGACTCATAGACCGATCGATCGGTCCTGAAACGTTCTCAGTTATTTACAGTCCGATCGATCGGACCTGATGGGCGATCGATCGGTCCTGAAAACACTCTCAGTTATTTACAGTCCGATTGATCGGACCGGATGGGCGATCGATCGGTCCTGAAAAGACTCTCAGTTATTTACAGTCCGATCGATCGGACCTGATGGGCAATCGATCGGTCCTGAAAACACTCTCAGTTATTTACAGTCCGATCGATCGGTCCCGCAAAGAATTTCAACCCATTTGGTTGAATTCTTCTCTTGTCCAACTCCTATCCATTTCTTTTCTTTCCCCTTCTTCCAAACATAACTTCATGAATATTTGGGCCCTTCCTTGACCTCCTCATCTCATCAAATCATCATTCAAAATCAATAGTACCAAACTATCAAGAATGATAGACCATTAAAACTATTAATGAAGATAAATCAAGATATGCATAAAACACGATAAACACATGAGAATCATTTCATCCACTTGCCTTGGGTCCAATGCAATTCAAATTGAGCTCTAATCACCTCTTAAGCCCTCAATCAAATACCTATGCAAAAACCCCCAAATCCAAACCCTAGTATATCAAAATCCAAGTAAAACAAAACAAAGTCTTCCAATAAACGAAATGGAGTTTCCCTAGGGCTAAACAAACAAGATTCTAAAACTTTTAGGAAGATCACTTACAAGGAAGTTCTTCAAAAAGCAAGGTGTTGTTCAAAGGAAGTCTTGGAGTGGGCGGTTTTTTTTAAAAATGGTGTCAAGATGAAGCCCTTGAGACGAGGAAGAAGACTGTAACCTCTATTTCTCCATTAGAACTAGCTTGGTGAAGGATTGAAGATGAAGAAGCAAGAAAAAGGCAAGGGAAAACCCTAGGGCTGGAAGTCTCTTCTCCTTTTAGGGTTCTTGCCAGAAATGGAAAAAAATAAAGAAGAAGCTCTCTATATATAGTAAGTGGGAATGGGGCCCACAACTTAAAAGACTCCTCGGGCTCAAAAGATGGCTTTCGGGGCTTCAAACGACTTCGACGAAGAAGACAAAGTTGATCGGCGAAATTTCTAGTTTCCAAAAAGTATATATTTTGCACATTTTGGTGACATTGAAATCGGTGTCCAGATTTTGGGTAAAAAGACCATTTTGCCCTCAATTTGTGAAAAGTCTGGTTTAGGGCTCTCAAATGGGAACGATGTCAACATGAAAGTTGTAGGAATTAACAAGATAAGTCCAATGGGGTTAAAAACAAAATTTTTGGAAATCATCGGTAAACCCCCAATCTCACACATTTCGTAACAAGAACCCCCAAAGGGTCCCACAAGTAAAAAGGCTCTCCAAATTCCCCAAAGCTATTATAAAAGCTATTCTAATCCCCAAACTTAATTAAAAACTACTAAACACACTTAAAACTAAAACACAACTAATCAACTCTAATCGAGGTCTCTCAGGTCGGGGTCTTACACTCCCTACTATCAAAAAAGTTGGGGAACGAAGAGCTAGAACTCTTCCAACTGCTGGATCTAACTTTCAAACCGTCCTTCTCCTTCAAAAAATCATAGAAGCCGACAAGCAGAAAGTACAGAAGCCTGAACTCCTCAGACTGCCCCTCAAGGACACTATCAATCGGCATAAACTCCTCATAGAGTTTGCCAAGTATGGGCAATCCAGTAATGGCACTCAGCTCCTTTAAAGAGAAACTGTAAGATCCCGACCCCAGTCCTTTTGTTTAGCATTATTTAAATCGCGGTTTAGCTTTTTAAGTGAGATTTGATTTAGTTTGACCACGTATTTGAGTTTGACTAGATTTTCCTTAGTCTTTGAGATTTTTGTAGACCGTTGACTTTGGTTTGACCCGGTCCATATGATATGTATTTTTATGAGAAATTACTTTCGATTTCTAAAAATTCTGAATTTGGTGTATTTTGACTCATTTTATGAAGTTCAACAACTTTCAAGTTTTGATCATTTTGATTTGATACTCAGAAATCACGTTTTTCGAGAAAAAGGGCAAAACTGACTTTTCACCCTAAATCTGTCCATAAATTTCGAAAATTTCAGAATTTGGGGAAAATATACTTTTTGGAAAGTAGATATTTCGCTGAGCATTTTTGTCTTCTTCGTCGTTTTCATTCGGGACCCGCAAACATTAGTTTCAGCTTTGGTAAGTTTGGGGCCCATGGGACCCAACCCATTGTTCTCTTTATAAGGAACCATGGGCTCTTGTCTTCCCCATTTTCCCTTTTTCCTGCAACAAGGGAGGAGATAGGGTTTCTCCCAGCCCCCTTTCTCTCTCCTCATGTATCCCTTCTTCTTTGATGCTAAATGGAGATTTGAGCTTCCCATTTTCTTCTCCTCTCTCCAAGCTTTCCATAAATGTCTTTTGCAAGAGATTTGGGCTAGGAGAGACCACATTTCCATGCATTTCTTCTTGGTTTGAGCTTTTATAAGGTGAGCAATGGATTTCTTTCTCCAAATCCTTATTTTCCAAACCATTTTGAAGGGTTTTGTCATATATGCAATGGGTTTTCATTGAGATTTGCAATGGATGGATTTCTAGGGTTTCTTCTTAAGCTATTTTGGGGGTTTTATGATTTTGGAGCTTGAGGCTTTAAGAGCACCTTCATGGAGTGTTTTGCACCTTCTCTTGACCAAGGCAAGTGGATTATCCAACTAATATGATGACTCTTGCTTGGTGTGAATAATCCCATGGATTTTTGTTCTACATTGTTTTCTTCTTGTAAATGGATAAATTTAACTTTGAATTCTTGCACATTGGTATTGTTTATGGCTTTCCAAATTGATGTTTCAACTACTTAAAAATCACTTAGTGATGCATCTCCTTGGATCCACTATGATTGTCTTTCTGCTAGTATTTTTTGATATAGAAAGGTTTTGTTTGTATTTGATTCATTTGATGGGAATAGAATCCTTTAGTGCATTAGTGTTTTAATGGATTTGAATTGGCAAGGAGAAGCCCAACCATATGTGAAAATGTGTAAGAAGGGAAGAAGGGAAAGAAAAATCAGAAAAAAATGCAAAGAAATGGAGAATTCTGCACTCGGGCTGGACTGGGCAGGCCCAGTCCGCTCGAGCGACCCACTGGGTCGCTCGAGCGGACCAGGCACTGTCTGGGTCCGCTCGAGCGACCCACTGGGTCGCTCGAGCGACCCAGCTTCTGTCTGGGTCTGCTCGAGCGGACCTGGGTCCGCTCGAGCGAGCCCAGCTCAGTCTGGGCTCGGGCCTGGATTTAGGGATTTCTGTGGGCCAGATTTTTGGGGCTTCCTTGGGCCTGATTCAAATCATTTTTTGGGCCATTTCAGATCTGATATTGGGTCGTCTTTGGGCCTGACATTGGACTGTTTTAAAATCTGTTTGTGGGCCTGGTTCAAGTTCGGTTTTGGGCTGTTTTCAAAACCTGTTTTGTAGGTGATTCAAAGATTAGTTTGGATTAGTTTTTTAGAATTTGTTTGTGAGATATTCAAGGATTAGTTTTGGACCGTTTTAAAACTTGTCTTGTAGGCTTGATTAAGGTTGGTTTTTGGATTGTCATTAAGGACTATTGGACTTGGATTAGGGCCAGCTATGGGCCTGTTTTAAAGAGATTTTGGACTTCTTGTATTACTTGGAAATTTGTGAAATGGGAATGATGTGAGAATGAGTGTATGTGAAATTACCCGGGAACCGTTCGAGTCTTAATGCGCACTTTATCATTTAAATATTATGGATTTTCATTGGCATCAAACGCACTTTTTATTAATTAATGTTTAAAGGTTAAATGTGCATTGAGATGGTTCCTTGGCAAGGCATTAAGTCATTCTCCACTATCCATTCCATTTCAAGTCAGACTATGTATTTGTGTTTGTATTTGTATTTGTATTCTTGGGTAAACTAATTTGAATATCATCGGTGATTTGCTATAAAATCATGTGTCTTCCTGTCAGACCCCGACCCAGGTTTGAATATTTAATTGTGTTTTAATCGTGATTAGTGGATAAGTGGGGTTAGTGGACGATTAGCTTATTTTATTAAGCTAGATTAGGATGTTTGATTAGCTTTTAGAACCTTTGTTAGTCCTTGACTTAAGTTTGACACGGGCCGGGGCGCCCGTGGATTATGTGTGAAATTGTTGAGTTTATTTATGATGCTTGTAAAATCCCAATTTATGTGTATTTTGACTTATTTCCTCTAGGTCATCAACTTTTATGTTTTGGCCAACTTGATTTTGTGATCAGAAATCGCGTTTTTTCGAGAAAAAGGGCAAAACTGACATTTCACACAAAACCTGTACCCAAATTTCGAAAATTCCAGAAATTGCCAAAAATATACTTTTTGGAAAGTAGAAATTTCGCCGATCATTTTTGTCTTCTTCGTCGTTTTCGTTCGGGGCCCGCAAGTACCATTTATATGCTTGTGAAGATCGGGGCCCACAATGGCTTGTCTCTTAAGAAGAGAGCTCTTCTTCTCCTTCTTCATTCCATTTCCAGCAACTCTCTTGGCTAGGGCTTTTTCTCTTCTCCCTTCTCACTCTCTCTCATCTGAAACTCTTGCTTGGAGAGGTGCTCTTGGAGGATTGATCTCCTCAAACTCTTCCTCCCTCTTCAAGCTTCCCAAAGATACTTTTCTTGAGGAGTTTGAGCTAAGAGAAGCCCCTTCTTCAAGCCTCTCTTCTTTGTTAGGGTTCCTCAAGGTTAGCATTGGTTTCCTAAACTCTAGATCTTTGCTTTCCTCTCCATTTGGAGTGCTTTAAACCCATTTGTTAAGGTTTTCATTGAGGATTCACAAATGTTGACATTTTAGGGTTTCTTGGGAAAAATTTTGGGGTTTTTGTAGATTTGGAGCTTGAAGCTCTAAGGCTTGGTTTAAGGAGTGATTTTGATCATATCTTGGCTAGAGGCAAGTATATTTCAACAATTATGTGATGATTTCTCTCATTGGTTCTATTTCTTGATCTTCTTTTTATGTTAATCTCCTTTAGTTTATGGTTTGCTTTGATTTAATGAACCATCTTAATAGTTATCTTAATTTATGTTATTGCTCTACTATGCATTGGAAGTTTGTTCTCTTTATGGCTTCTTGAAGAGTTTGTTTCATTGTGCTCAAATGGGTGTTCAAAGAAATGGAAAAGAAGTTTGATTTCTTTAAAAAGTGTTGAGTTTGTGCTAATTTGATGATTATGGATGATGGTTTAAGGATTTGTGGAGGTTGAGAAGAGGCCCAAGATGTTGTAAATTTGTGTATGGAAGAAAGGAATGAAAAGGGAATGGAAATGAGCAAGAAAGGAGGAAGAAAAACACAAAGATAGGGAGATTTCTGCACTCGGGCCGGACTGGGCAGGCCCAGTCCGCTCGAGCGACCTAGTGGGTCGCTCGAGCGGACCAGGCACTGTCTGGGTCCGCTCGAGCGACCCACTGGGCCGCTCGAGCGAGCCCAGCTCAGTCTGGGCTCGGGTCTGGGCCTGATTAAAGGACTAATTAAGGGTTGTTTGATGGCCCAATTGAAGATTTGATGAGCCCATTTTCTAGGTGTCTTTTGGGCCTGTTTTAAGGTCAATTCTCGGGCTGTTTTTGAGCTCTAATTGTTGGGCTATTTATGACATGAATTGTGGGCTACATTAGGGATTGTTTGGGCTTGTTTTCAATGGACTGTTGAGCTTGGATAAGGCCAGCTGTGGGCCTGATTAAAAAGGGATTTAAACCTACTTCTAAGGGAGACTTATTGGGTGTAACATTCAAGTCCACTTCAAGCCTATGTCCAAGCCCAATTCAGCCCTTTTATCCTTTTCTATGAGAGAAGCCCATTCAACCTTTTTCAAGCCTAGAACTCATGGCAAGATGTGTCTTAGAATATGGCCAATACCACTTGGGAAAACCCTCAAGTCTAAATGTACACTTAATCCCTTATGATTGTCAATGATCTTCGGTGGCACCAAACCACTTTCTTTAATGACAATAAAGGGGGTCAAATGTATATTGAGACTACCCGCTTAGTCGACCGAACCATCATATATTCCTTTGTATAAAATGACTTTTGTTTTGGTTCTTTCTCCAACTCTTTTATTGTTTTGAAGTGGGTTACCCCCATATTTTAGAAATGATGAAACTACTCACTTGTTTCGCTTGGCTTTGCCCATATGCATTTGTTTGGAGTAGTTCTCTATCGACTTTGGAAATGTATCTTATAAATAGAATTGCATTTCTTCGAGGTTTCGGATTTTCACTAAAATGGCACCACTAGGCTTAGGTCACCTTGTCGGACTGATCATCCGGCTTGGGGTCTTTATTTTGTTTGCCAGCTGCAGTTTGGATTCCGTCTGTACCGACCATGGCAACGGTAATTATCCGGTCCCACGAGTAGTGGCTACGGTTCTGTCTGATGACGACTATGTCGTTCCGGTTCCACGTTTAGTGGCTACGGTTTGTCTGCTCCGGTTACTTCGGTAACAGGAGAATATAGCTTTATGTGGGTTGCCAATATTTTTATGCATTTATATTCATCTCATGGCATTTGTTTATGTTATTCATCATGACATTGGATTTGTAAACCATCGAGACGTATCTTTTATCTTTACTTCGACATTGTTATTAATCGTGATTTCATCGCAGCTCTTACTTATTATATTTTGTTTTACTTTCATCCTATTATTGTTGTAATTGCTTGCCAGACCGTCGTGTCTGACTCTCTTTTGGTTTGGTGTCAGATGTCGAGCCCCTCGCGGTTGAGGCGCACTTCGAGGCGGAACCTATAGTTCCAGTGGAGGGCGAGTGGCAGCCCGATGATGTCAATTAGACGTCGGGTTACCTTGGAGCTGCGATCACATTTTGGGGATTTCATGTTATACCTTTTGGGTTTTTGTCATGGCCATGGTTGGCTTATTTTCTTTTGGGAAAGTTTGTAATTAATGATTAACTTTACTTTTGTATCAACTTCAAACTAACTTTGGGGCCCACAGTAAATGTTTCTCTTTTGATGCTAGTCTCATGCGTTCTCAATTTATACCCGTTTGTGAGACTTGTATGTTTGCTACAATGCTTCCGCGTAATTCATTTGTATGAAAGTGACTCTTATACATCACTATTGGATCGGATTCCGTGAATCCTTACCGCGGAAACCTGTGGGAAACTAGCGTGTGCGGGCGGAATTTTCCGGCCCGTCGCGCCGCGTTCCCGGATTAAGGCCTCGTTTAGCGGGACCTCGGTCCGGGGGCGTGACACTTCCCATGTTCGAAAGGGTTGATCGTATGATTTTATACAAATCACTTTGATGTATATTTGAACGGTTTATCATGGATATTCGTATGTTTTCTCCGATTCGATTTGAAAAGAGATTTGGAGTATGTTCGTCACATTCGGGATTTCTTCGATAAGACTATTGTTTTGACAACACTAGTATTTGAAAATAAAAACCTCGAGACAAGACGGGGCCAGAGCTATGTGGTGCGAGCCCATGAGCCAAAGAGGCTATGATTCCGAAAACAAAACCCCGAGGCAAGACGGGGCTAGAGCTATGTGGTGTGAGCCCCTGAGCCAAAGGGATTAGTATTATGTTAGATTTGTATCGGTTTGAGTTTGAAAACTAAAGGCACCACTAGGCTTAGGTCACCTTGTCGGGCTGATCATCCGGCTTGGGATCTTTATTCTGTCCGCCAGCTGCAGCTTGGATTCCGTCTGTACCGACCATGGCAACGGTAACTATCTGCCGGTCCCATTTGTATGGCTACGGTTCTGATTTCTGATCCGCCGGTCCCATTTGTATGGCTACGGTTCTGATCCTATTTTTAGTACCACGTTCAGTGGCTACGCTTTGTCTGCTCTTATTACTTCGGTAATAGGAGGATTTAGCTATTTGTGGTTGCCAGTGTTTTATCTGTATATTGCTTTAGTTTATGATTCGCGTTGGTTATGTTGGATACCGTGATCACTGAGAGGGGGGGGGGTGAATCAGTGATTTCTAAAAACAGGTCCAATTCAACAACAAAACAAGTCAAACCACACAATGACACCAGATTTAACGTGGTTCACCGAAAGGCTACGTCCACGGTTCAAAGACTGTCCGAACACCAATCCGGGACAGATCTGAATCTTATTTAGTCGCACCAACGACAAAGAGCACCAACCCTTAGTTTCAGATAGCACCAACTATCTAGGAAGCACCGACTCCCTTTACAATTTATCTGCACCCACAGATAGGATCACCAAACCCTAAACACCAAGCACCAACTTGATGTAAGAACAGAATAGAAGATAAACTCTGTCTACAGCCCTTCCCCTCTACAATTCTCTCTCTCTCAATCCCTTACAAATTGAAATCTAAAGCATAAAAGAGAGACACTTAACTCATGGACGAATCACCATCTTCTAGAGCATAATCTCGTCCACAATTGCTGTAGAAAACGTCACCACATCAGCACACAGCAACACACACCAGCAGCTTCTTCTTTCTCTCAAGAACTCTCTAAAACTCTTCTCTATTCTTTCTCTCTTCTGGTGTATCTTTAGAACGACCCATACATGCCTTTATATAGGTTATAGTAACCCTTAAGAGTGTTCAAAATAGGCTACAATTCGTTTAGAAAGAGTCCCAAACAAATTAGATAAGAGTGCTGAATTTTCGTGCAAAACTTCTAATTCTGCGCAACTCTGGTTCCCGTGCTCGGTCGACATCCTGGCTTGCTCGGTCGACCGAAGACACTGACTGGAAACAGACAACTTTTGAGCTCGGTCGACATCCTGGGGTCCCGGTCGACCGAAGACACACTGTGTCACGAAAATAACTGAGAGGTGCCTGAAACTGTTTTCTGCAGGTTTCTTCTCTCTCGGTCGACCGCATGGTGTTCTCGGTCGACCGCGTGCTCTGCATCAGGAATTCTTAATTCCTGACTGTTTCAATTCTGATTCTTCTTTTCAGCTCTATCAACACTAGCCTATTATCATCATGCTTGTGACAATGTGTTGACAATAATTCCAACTCAAATTAATACTTGAGATACTATATTCTTCAATTCTTCAAAGACTACTCATGTCATCTCAAATTCCAACAATCTCCCCCTTTGGAATTGTTGGCAACACTATTGGAACTTCAACACTTTCAACTCCAGCTTGCAGCTCTTCCAAGTTCTTTTCAACACTCACTTGGAACCAATTCTGAAATTCTGAAATAACAACCATGCACTGTCAACAATCTCCCCCTAGCTTTCATAGCATAACATCTCTCCTTGCTATCATATCATAACATCTCTCCCCCTTTGACAACAAGTCCAAAGGGACCAAACCGAGGAGCGAATAGGATATTCAATGAATACTTTGCTCCCCCTTTCAAGCACAACTCCTACGGTTTAGGAGAGTGAGTAACTCCTAACTTTTTCCGGAGATACTCGAAGACTTCCTTTGGCAGAGGTTTCGTGAAAATATCAGCCACTTGCTCAGTTGTTGGAACATATTCCAACTTGACCTCTCCATCAGCAACTTTATCTTTAAGAAAATGATAGCGAATAGCTACATGCTTTGTTCGAGAGTGCTAAACAGGATTCTTAGATATATGAATTGCACTCGTGTTGTCACATAGGATCGGCGTAGGATCCGTTGTAGGAACTCCTAGATCAGAGAGCATTTGCCGCATCCATAACACTTGCGTACAACAAGTTGCCGCTGCAATATATTCCGCTTCCGCTGTCGAAAGGGATACTGAGTCTTGCTTCTTACTATGCCAAGCAACTAATCTTTCTCCAAGATAAAATGCGCCGCCGCTAGTACTCTTGCGATCATCTACGCATCCAGCCCAATCGGCATCAGAATATGCAACAAGAGTGAAGGATTTGCCTTTGGGATACCAGATACCAAGCTCCATAGTACCTTTCAGATATCGAAAGATTCGTTTCACTGCTGTAAGGTGCGTTTCAATTGGTGCTGCTTGAAAACGTGCAACCATACATACTGCTTGTAGAAGATCTGGTCTTGTTGCAGTCAAGTAGAGCAAGCTTCCTATCATAGAGCGATAGGTGGTATGATCAACGGACGAGGCCTTATCATCTTTGCTAAGCTTCGTGTTCGTTGACATTGGTGTGCTCACTGGCTTGCTGTCTTCCATATTGAACCGTTTCAGCATTTCCTTAATGTACTTCATTTGTGATATGAAGATACCATGTTTCAGCTGCTGAACTTGTAAACCAAGAAAGAACTTTAGTTCTCCAAGCATTGACATCTCAAATTCTTTCTTCATCTCTTCAGCGAAATTCCTGCACATCTCTTCATCATTGCCACCAAAGATTATGTCATCAACATAAACAATGATAACCAGCTGTTTGCTTAACTCAGTTTTGACATACAGATTGCTATCAACCATTCCTTTTCCAAAACCGATCTTGCGGAGATAGAGATCCAGCCTTGCATACCATGCCCTTGGCGCTTGTTTCAGTCCATAAAGAGCCTTTTTCAACTTGCACACTAGATCTGAATTTTTGCTGATGAGAAAACCATCAGGTTGCTCAATGTAGACTTCTTCTTCAAGTAAACCATTCAAGAAAGCTGACTTTACGTCCATCTGAAATACCTTGAAGGTTTTGTATGCTGCCAATGCAAGAAACATACGAATAGCTTCCAGACGAGCCACCGGTGCAAAGGACTCTTCAAAATCTATGCCTTCAACTTGAGCATAGCCTTTACAAACCAACCTTGCTTTGTTTCTAATGACTTGACCATCTTCATTCAGTTTATTCCGAAAGACCCATTTAGTACCAATAACATTCTTATCAGTAGGTCTAGGAACAAGTTCCCATGTGGAGTTCTTCTCAATTTGCTCCAACTCCTCATGCATAGATTTCAACCAACTTTCATCGAGACTGGCTTCAGCCACAGTCTTGGGTTCAATGGTGGACACAAGTGAGTAATTGCTAACTACACTTTGTCTAGTTTGAACGCCTACCTTAGGATCTCCAATGATTTGATCCTTAGGGTGTTGCTCTACCCAAGTGCTGTGCTTCTTAGGTGTAGTGTCTTCTGAGTCATCCTTTGATTTCTCAGAATCATTAGATTCAGCCATCTCATCATCAATCTCACTCGAGTCCTCATAAACTGGACTGTCATTATGAGTTGCATTCTTTGGTTCAATATTCTCATCTATTCTCACATCAGCACTTTCTATGATTTTTCTGGTTCTTTTGTTAAGACACCTATATGCCTTGCTAGTAGAGGAGTAACCCAGAAATATACCTTCGTCAGCTCTTTCTTCAAATTTGCCCGGATTTTGTTCGAGCCGCTTGATGTAACACTTGCTGCCGAAGACTCTGAAGTGCTTGACTGTTGCTTTTCTCCCAAACCATAGCTCATAGGGAGTTTTGTCTTCATGTGGCCTGATCAAGCATCGGTTTTGAATGTATACAGCCGTATGAATTGCCTCTTTCCAATACTTGTCAGCCATCTTGCTTTCACTTAGCATCGTACGAGCCATCTCTTGTACGGTGCGATTCTTCCGTTCCACAACTCCATTTTGCTGTGGAGTTCTAGGGGCTGAGTACTGTCTTTGAATGCCATGATGTTCACAATATTTAGTGAACTCTTCAGATGTGAACTCGCCTCCACGATCAGACCTTAAAATCTTGATACGTTTTTCCAATTGATTTTCAACCTGTGCTTTAAACACTTTAAAACGATCAAGTGCTTGATGCTTATGCTTAAGAAACAATACCCATGTCATACGAGTGTAATCATCAATGCATAACATGAAATACTTATCTCCATTGGTGCTTTGAGTTCGCATCGGTCCACAGAGATCAGTGTGCACTAGCTCAAGAGGTTTCTTGGAATGATGCTCCTTTGACTTGAACATAACCCTCGTTTGCTTTCCCTTTTGGCAAGAGTCGCAAATGGGATTGGAAGGCTTTTCAACTTTAGACATGCCTCTTACAGCCTTTGAATTGCGAATCTTTGACATGTTATCAAAGCTTAGATGCCCAAGGCGTTTGTGCCACAACCAACTTTCCTCTGTCCGACTCATCAAGCATGTCTTTTCAGCTCCATCTGACAATGTATAGAGATTTCCAGCAGTTCTTGATCCAGTTGCCACTGTTTTGCCGTTGCTACTCTTCTTGATGGCAAACCCATTCTTTGTGAAGATAACTTCGTGACCCTTGTCACAGATCTGGCTCACACTAAGCAGATTGTGTCTCAATCCAGACACATATAAGACTTCTTCCGATCTGATCTTGTTTGCCATAAGCTGAATAACACCTTTTCCGCAGATTTTGGCACCATCATTGTTGCCAAATTTCACTGAACCGCCTTCATAGTGTTGTAATTTGATGAATTTCTCTTTATCACCAGTCATATGGCTTGAACAACCACTATCAAGGACCCATGGTGCTGTCTTCTTTTGTGCATTGAATGCCGTTTGCACAATGAGAGATTCTTTGGGTCTTTCTGCACTTTGCTTTGCTCTCCAAGCCTTGACTAACTTGGGTTTCTTTTCAACCTGAAATTTGTTAGCAATATGCAACCTACAATCCCTAGCCAAGTGTCCATAATTATGACACATATAGCACTCAATTTTGTGGCTACTTAGGATTGAAAAAGGATTCCTAGTCACAAATGGACTGTTTCTTACATAGAATTTGCAATCAGCTCTTTTATGTCCAAACATATTACAATGAAAGCAATAACCATAGAATTTATATCTTCTTTGTGGCTGGTTAGTCTTCATTACCTTTCTAACAGGAATGGACTCCTTTCTAGGTTGAGTGGGCTTCATAGAGTTAGAAGGTGCAGTGACTTGCTTCACAAACTTTTTCTTTTCAGGAGGTGCAATCTTAGAGGATTCACCTTTCTCAAATCCTAGACCAAATCTGAAGTGGGCAGGTCTTTGAACTTTCAGTAGTTCATTGAGTTTCATAGTCCCTTCAATCGCTTGGAGCGCTTTGAGTTTTTTGCTATTTTCCAAATTTTCAGCCTTTGCTCTAGCGATCTCAGTTTCAAGTTTCATAGCCTCTTCCTTTTTGATACTTATTTGGTTTTCAAGGACTTCTACCATTCTTTTATATTCTTCTACTTGAGTTTTCAAAGCAATAATAGAACTTTCAGATTCATGGAGAAGTTTCAGATTTTTCTTACTTGATTTGCGTTCCATGCTTAGCTCCTCAAGTGCGGCTATGAGTTCCTCTTCAAGATTGACTTCAGCCTCCTCATCCTCTTCCGGATCTAGCTCTTCTTCTTCTTCAACAGTGACCATGAAGAGAGCTTCGGTTGATTCATCATCGTCTGAAGATTCAGACGTGCTGTCATCTTGTTGACATAGAAAGTTTTTAGCTTTGCCCCTTTTTCTGAAATTTCTCTTTCCTTTACTCTTTTCAGCATAAGAGTCATTATCATTGTCTTCTTTTAGCGGACACTTCGCAGCAAAGTGACCAATACCTCCACAATTGAAGCATTTAAAGGGTAGCTTCCCTTTGTACTTGCCATTGCTTCCTTTCTTCAACTTTCTAACAAATTGAGCCTCAAGCTCATCATCATCAGAATCAACATCATGACCAGCAGTCTCTTTTGCCTTTTTCTGAACTTTGAAGGCCGCTTCTTTATCAGATGAAGACGTCTTTCCTATGCGCATCTCATAGGCAGTTAGAGAACCATGTAATTCATCCATGGAAAATGCATTCAGATCTTTGGCTTCTTCGATGGCTGAGACTTTTGAATCAAACCGGGGAAGAAGAGATCTTAGAACCTTTTTGACGATGACCGGCTCTTTAATCTCCTCCCCTAGTCCACGAATGTCATTCGTGACTTCATTCACTCGTTGCATATACGAGTCAACATTCTCACTTTCCTCCATGCGAAGAGATTCAAATTGAGAGCGATGGGTTTGTAATTTGGCTTCTTTAATCTTCTCATCACCTTCATGTATGCTTTGCAACTTGTCCCAAATTTCCTTGGCTGTTTTGCATGCAATTACTTTGACAAGCTCGCTGTCCACAAGGCCGCTAAAGAGTGCATTCTGCGCCTTGGAGTCGTTGTCTGCCAACTTCTTCGATGCTGTATCATTGGGTACGGTGGCAGCATTGTAACCGGCTCTGACAGCCTCCCAAACATCATAGCCAAGAGATTTGATGAAGGCTTGCATCCTAATCTTCCAAAAGGAGTAATTAGAACCATCAAACAGAGGTGCTTTCATATTCCCTGTATTGACTGCCATGTGATTTGACAAGAGATCACCCTTAGCGTATTAAACTGATCAAGGGAACCTTGCTCTGATACCAATTGTTGGATACCGTGATCACTGAGAGGGGGGGGGGGGTGAATCAGTGATTTCTAAAAACAGGTCCAATTCAACAACAAAACAAGTCAAACCACACAATGACACCAGATTTAACGTGGTTCACCGAAAGGCTACGTCCACGGTTCAAAGACTGTCCGAACACCAATCCGGGACAGATCTGAATCTTATTTAGTCGCACCAACGACAAAGAGCACCAACCCTTAGTTTCAGATAGCACCAACTATCTAGGAAGCACCGACTCCCTTTACAATTTATCTGCACCCACAGATAGGATCACCAAACCCTAAACACCAAGCACCAACTTGATGTAAGAACAGAATAGAAGATAAACTCTGTCTACAGCCCTTCCCCTCTACAATTCTCTCTCTCTCAATCCCTTACAAATTGAAATCTAAAGCATAAAAGAGAGACACTTAACTCATGGACGAATCACCATCTTCTAGAGCATAATCTCGTCCACAATTGCTGTAGAAAACGTCACCACATCAGCACACAGCAACACACACCAGCAGCTTCTTCTTTCTCTCAAGAACTCTCTAAAACTCTTCTCTATTCTTTCTCTCTTCTGGTGTATCTTTAGAACGACCCATACATGCCTTTATATAGGTTATAGTAACCCTTAAGAGTGTTCAAAATAGGCTACAATTCGTTTAGAAAGAGTCCCAAACAAATTAGATAAGAGTGCTGAATTTTCGTGCAAAACTTCTAATTCTGCGCAACTCTGGTTCCCGTGCTCGGTCGACATCCTGGCTTGCTCGGTCGACCGAAGACACTGACTGGAAACAGACAACTTTTGAGCTCGGTCGACATCCTGGGGTCCCGGTCGACCGAAGACACACTGTGTCACGAAAATAACTGAGAGGTGCCTGAAACTGTTTTCTGCAGGTTTCTTCTCTCTCGGTCGACCGCATGGTGTTCTCGGTCGACCGCGTGCTCTGCATCAGGAATTCTTAATTCCTGACTGTTTCAATTCTGTTTTCTTCTTTTCAGCTCTATCAACACTAGCCTATTATCATCATGCTTGTGACAATGTGTTGACAATAATTCCAACTCAAATCAATACTTGAGATACTATATTCTTCAATTCTTCAAAGACTACTCATGTCATCTCAAATTCCAACAGGTTATACTTTTTATGCTCAGATTTGTTTAATGTTTACGATATCGATCTTTATTGTATTGTTGCTATTATTTAGGATTTGAAATGTATTTCCGACGATTAAATGTTTTAAGCAGGCTTTTAATCTTTTCGAGATATTCGTACATCTGATATTGTTCTTTATTCGTTTTGATACTTATGTTCTGCCATTCGATCGTTTTAGCATGCTTTATTGTCATTATTGTCTAGACTCTTTGTTGGAATTTGAGATGACTTGAGTAGTTTTTGATGATTTGAAGAATCAGTATCTCAAGTATTGATTTGAGTTGGAATTATTGTCAACACATTGTCACAAACATGATGATAATAAGCTGGTGTTGATAGAGCTTGAAAAGGAGAAACAGAATTGAAACAGTCAGGAATTCAGAATTCCTGATGCAGAGCACGCGGTCGACCGGGCTCTTCATGCGGTCGACCGAGCAAGAAGAAACCTGCAGAAAACAGAAAAAAGGCACCTCTCAGTTATTTTAGTGACACAGTGTGTCTTCGGTCGACCGGGACTCCAGGATGTCGACCGAGCTCGAAATTGTCTGTTTTCCAGTCAGTGTCTTCGGTCGACCGAGCAAGCCAGGATGTCGACCGAGCACGGGAACCAGAGTTGCGCAGAATTAGAAGTTTTGCACGAAAATTCAGCACAGTTATCTATTTCGTTTGGGAATCTTTCTAAACGAATTGTAGCCCGTTTTGAATACAATTAAGGGTTATTAAAACCTATATAAAGGCATGCTTGGGTCGTTCATAAATACATCAGAAGAGACACCAGAAGAGAAGAGAAAAGAGAGAAGAGAAGAGAGTAGAGTGTGCTGTGTGCTGGTGCTGTTGCTGTGTGCTGTTGTGCTGCATCTTTCTACAGCAATTATGGACGGGATTGTGCTCTAGAAGATGGTGTTTCGTCCATGAGTTAAGTGTCTCTCAGTTTATGCTTTAAATTCAATTTGTAAGGGATTGAGAGAGAGAGAATTGTAGAGGGGAAGGGCTGTAGACAGAGTTTATTTCTATTCTGTTCTTACATCAAGTTGGTGCTTGGTGTTTAGGGTTTGGTGATCCTATCTGTGGGTGCAGATAAATTGTAAAGGGAGTCGGTGCTTCCTAGATAGTTGGTGCTATCTGAAACTCAAGGGAGTCGGTGCTTCCTAGATAGTTGGTGCTATCTGAAACTAAGGGTTGGTGCTCTTTGTCGTTGGTGCGACTAAATAAGATTCAGATCTGTCCCGGATTGGTGTTCGGACAGTCTTTGAACCGTGGACGTAGCCTTTCGGTGAACCACGTTAAATCTGGTGTCATAGTGTGATTTGACTTGTTTTGTTGTTGAATTGGACCTGTTTTTAGAAATCACTGATTCACCCCCCCCTCTCAGTGATCGTGGTATCCAACAATTGGTATCAGAGCGAGGTTCCCTTGATCAGTTTAATACGCTAAGGGTGATCTCTTGTCAAATCACATGGCAGTCAATACAGGGAATATGAAAGCACCTCTGTTTGATGGTTCTAATTACTCCTTTTGGAAGATTAGGATGCAAGCCTTCATCAAATCTCTTGGCTATGATGTTTGGGAGGCTGTCAGAGCCGGTTACAATGCTGCCACCGTACCCAATGATACTGCATCAAAGAAGTTGGCAGACAACGACTCCAAGGCGCAGAATGCACTCTTTAGTGGCCTTGTGGACAGCGAGCTTGTCAAAGTAATTGCATGCAAAACAGCCAAGGAAATTTGGGACAAGTTGCAAAGCATACATGAAGGTGATGAGAAGATTAAAGAAGCCAAATTGCAAACTCATCGCTCTCAATTCGAGTCTCTTCGCATGGAAGAAAGCGAGAATGTTGACTCGTATATGCAACGAGTGAATGAAGTCACGAATGACATTCGTGGACTAGGGGAGGAGATTAAAGAGCCGGTCATCGTCAAAAAGGTTCTAAGATCTCTTCTTCCCCGGTTTGATTCAAAAGTCTCAGCCATTGAAGAAGCCAAAGATCTGAATGCATTTTCCATGGATGAATTACATGGTTCTCTAACCGCCTATGAGATGCGCATAGGAAAGACGTCTTCATCTGATAAAGAAGCGGCCTTCAAAGTTCAGAAAAAGGCAAAAGAGACTGCTGGTCATGATATTGATTCTGATGATGATGAGCTTGAGGCTCAATTTGTTAGAAAGTTGAAGAAAGGAAGCATCGGCAAGTACAAAGGGAAGCTACCCTTTAAATGCTTCAATTGTGGAGGTATTGGTCACTTTGCTGCGAAGTGTCCCCTAAAAGAAGACAATGATAATGACTCTTATGCTGAAAAGAGTAAAGGAAAGAGAAATTTCAGAAAAAGGGGCAAAGCTAAAAACTTTCTATGTCAACAAGATGACAGCACGTCTGAAACTTCAGACGATGATGAATCAACCGAAGCTCTCTTCATGGTCACTGTTGAAGAAGAAGAAGAGCTAGATCCGGAAGAGGATGAGGAGGCTGAAGTCAATCTTGAAGAGGAACTCATAGCCGCACTTGAGGAGCTAAGCATAGAACGCAAATCAAGTAAGAAAAATCTGAAACTTCTCCATGAATCTGAAAGTTCTATTATTTCTTTGAAAACTCAAGTAGAAGAATATAAAAGAATGGTAGAAGTCCTTGAAAACCAAATAAGTATCAAAAAGGAAGAGGCTATGAAACTTGAAACTGAGATCGCTAGAGCAAAGGCTGAAAATTTGGAAAATAGCAAAAAACTCAAAGCGCTCCAAGCGATTGAAGGGACTATGAAACTCAATGAACTACTGAAAGTTCAAAGACCTGCCCACTTCAGATTTGGTCTAGGATTTGAGAAAGGTGAATCCTCTAAGATTGCACCTCCTGAAAAGAAAAAGTTTGTGAAGCAAGTCACTGCACCTTCTAACTCTATGAAGCCCACTCAACCTAGAAAGGAGTCCATTCCTGTTAGAAGGGTAATGAAGACTAACCAGCCACAAAGAAGATACAAATTCTATGGTTATTGCTTTCATTGTAATATGTTTGGACATAAAAGAGCTGATTGCAAATTCTATGTAAGAAACAGTCCATTTGTGACTAGGAATCCTTTTTCAATCCTAAGTAGCCACAAAATTGAGTGCTATATGTGTCATAATTATGGACACTTGGCTAGGGATTGTAGGTTGCCTATTGCTAACAAATTTCAGGTTGAAAAGAAACCCAAGTTAGTCAAGGCTTGGAGAGCAAAGAAAAGTGCAGAAAGTTCCAAAGAATCTCTCATTGTGCAAACGGCATTCAATGCACAAAAGAAGACAGCACCATGGGTCCTTGATAGTGGTTGTTCAAGCCATATGACTGGTGATAAAGAGAAATTCATCAAATTACAGCACTATGAAGGCGGTTCAGTGAAGTTTGGCAACAATGATGGTGCCAAAATATGCGGAAAAGGTGTTATTCAGCTTATGGCAAACAAGATCAGATCTGAAGAAGTCTTATATGTGTCTGGATTAAGACACAACCTGCTTAGTGTGAGCCAGATCTGTGACAAGGGTCATGAAGTTATCTTCACAAAGAATGGGTTTGCCATCAAGAAGAGTAGCAACGGGAAAACAGTGGCAACTGGATCAAGAACTGCTGGAAATCTCTATACACTGTCAGATGGAGCTGAAAAGACCTGCTTGATGAGTCGGACAGAGGAAAGTTGGTTGTGGCACAAACGCCTTGGGCATCTAAGCTTTGACAACATGTCAAAGATTTGCAATTCAAAGGCTGTAAGAGGCATGTCTAAAGTTGAAAAGCCTTCCAATCCCATTTGCGACTCTTGCCAAAAGGGAAAGCAAACGAGGGTCATGTTCAAGTCAAAGGAGCATCATTCAAAGAAACCTCTTGAGCTAGTGCACACTGATCTCTGTGGACCGATGCGAACTCAAAGCACCAATGGAGATAAGTATTTCATGTTATGCATTGATGATTATACTCGTATGACATGGGTATTGTTTCTTAAGCATAAGCATCAAGCACTTGATCGTTTTAAAGTGTTTAAAGCACAGGTTGAAAATCAATTGGAAAAACGTATCAAGATTTTAAGGTCTGATCGTGGAGGCGAGTTCACATCTGAAGAGTTCACTAAATATTGTGAACATCATGGCATACAAAGACAGTACTCAGCCCCTAGAACTCCACAGCAAAATGGAGTTGTGGAACGGAAGAATCGCACCGTACAAGAGATGGCTCGTACGATGCTGAGTGAAAGCAAGATGGCCGACAAGTATTGGAAAGAGGCAATTCATACGGCTGTATACATACAAAATCGATGCTTGATCAGGCCACATGAAGTCAAAACTCCCTATGAGCTATGGTTTGGAAGAAAAGCAACAGTCAAGCACTTCAAAGTCTTCGGCAGCAAGTGTTACATCAAGCGGCTCGAAAAAAATCCGGGCAAATTTGAAGAGAGAGCTGACGAAGGTATATTTCTGGGTTACTCCTCTACTAGCAAGGCATATAGATGTCTTAACAAAAGAACCAGAAAAATCATAGAAAGTGCTGATGTAAGAATAGATGAGAATATTGAACCAAAGAATGCAACTCATAATGACAGTCCAGTTAATGAGGACTCGAGTGAGATTGATGATGAGATGGCTGAATCTAATGATTCTGAGAAATCAAAGGATGACTCAGAAGATACTTCACCTAAGAAGCACAGCACTTGGGTAGAGCAACACCCTAAGGATCAAATCATTGGAGATCCTAAGGCAGGCGTTCAAACTAGACAAAGTATAGTTAGCAATTACTCACTTGTGTCCACCATTGAACCCAAGACTGTGGCTGAAGCCAGTCTCGATGATAGTTGGTTGAAAGCTATGCATGAGGAAATGTGCAGGAATTTTGCTGAAGTGATGAAGAAAGAATTTGAGATGATCTTCGAGTATCTCCGGAAAAAGTTAGGAGTTACTCACTCTCCTAAACCGTAGGAGTTGTGCTTGAAAGGGGGAGCAAAGTATTCATTGAATATCCTATTCGCTCCTCGGTTTGGTCCCTTTGGACTTGTTGTCAAAGGGGGAGAGATGTTATGCTAAGATAGCAAGGAGAGATGTTAGGCTATGAAAGCTAGGAAGAGATTGTTAACAGTGCAGGGTTGTTATTTCAGAATTGGTTCCAAGTGAGTGTTGAAAAGAACTTGGAAGAGCTGCAAGCTGGAGTTGAAAGTGTTGAAGTTCCAATAGTGTTGCCAACAATTCCAAAGGGGGAGATTGTTGGAATTTGAGATGACTTGAGTAGTTTTTGATGATTTGAAGAATCAGTATCTCAAGTATTGATTTGAGTTGGAATTATTGTCAACACATTGTCACAAACATGATGATAATAAGCTGGTGTTGATAGAGCTTGAAAAGGAGAAACAGAATTGAAACAGTCAGGAATTCAGAATTCCTGATGCAGAGCACGCGGTCGACCGGGCTCTTCATGCGGTCGACCGAGCAAGAAGAAACCTGCAGAAACAGAAAAAAGGCACCTCTCAGTTATTTTCGTGACACAGTGTGTCTTCGGTCGACCGGGACTCCAGGATGTCGACCGAGCTCGAAATTGTCTGTTTTCCAGTCAGTGTCTTCGGTCGACCGAGCAAGCCAGGATGTCGACCGAGCACGGGAACCAGAGTTGCGCAGAATTAGAAGTTTTGCACGAAAATTCAGCACAGTTATCTATTTCGTTTGGGAATCTTTCTAAACGAATTGTAGCCCGTTTTGAATACAATTAAGGGTTATTAAAACCTATATAAAGGCATGCTTGGGTCGTTCATAAATACATCAGAAGAGACACCAGAAGAGAAGAGAAAAGAGAGAAGAGAAGAGAGTAGAGTGTGCTGTGTGCTGGTGCTGTTGCTGTGTGCTGTTGTGCTGCATCTTTCTACAGCAATTATGGACGGGATTGTGCTCTAGAAGATGGTGTTTCGTCCATGAGTTAAGTGTCTCTCAGTTTATGCTTTAAATTCAATTTGTAAGGGATTGAGAGAGAGAGAATTGTAGAGGGGAAGGGCTGTAGACAGAGTTTATTTCTATTCTGTTCTTACATCAAGTTGGTGCTTGGTGTTTAGGGTTTGGTGATCCTATCTGTGGGTGCAGATAAATTGTAAAGGGAGTCGGTGCTTCCTAGATAGTTGGTGCTATCTGAAACTCAAGGGAGTCGGTGCTTCCTAGATAGTTGGTGCTATCTGAAACTAAGGGTTGGTGCTCTTTGTCGTTGGTGCGACTAAATAAGATTCAGATCTGTCCCGGATTGGTGTTCGGACAGTCTTTGAACCGTGGACGTAGCCTTTCGGTGAACCACGTTAAATCTGGTGTCATAGTGTGATTTGACTTGTTTTGTTGTTGAATTGGACCTGTTTTTAGAAATCACTGATTCACCCCCCCCTCTCAGTGATCGTGGTATCCAACAATCTTTATTCGGTTTTACGATGATTTCATCAGGTTTTATATATGTTCTTTTATTTCATATTATTTGTTTATTTGCTTGCCAGACGGTCGTGTCTGACCCTTTTTGTTTGGTGCCAGTCTCTTCTTTTCTGTTTGTAGGTGTTTGATCAGAGGAGGAGGTGGGACCGCTGGTCTGACGTGAGAGGCTGCCCTTGATATCATTTAGATGTCAAGTTTGGCACCGGAGTTCGTGTTTAAACATTGGGGTAGTATTTCTGTCTAGTTGGATATTTTGTATGGCTTTATCAGCCTTTTTCTTTGGGTTTGTAATTAAGACATTTGTTAATTGTAACTTGAATATGTGGGAAATAATAGTTTGTTACTACCAGCTCAGTGTGTTGTGATTTATGGCTTGTGCCAGTCTGTTTATTTGATGGCTATATGAGATTGGTTGCGTGCGACACGGAACCCGATGGCCACGGATTCCGAGTCGTAACACCATGTTTAGCTTCCGCGAAAATATACTCTGATTGTGTTGGAATGTGATTATCCTCATTCACGCGGATCTTGGGAACTATAACAAAAAGTTTCAAATTTATTCCAAAATTTCGCACCCCGAGGTCGGATCACTGCAGGGCCCTGTTTCGGGGCGTGACAGAAACCAATCTCACCATTCATCACAACGAAAGTATTGGTTTGTGGGAGGAATGATTCCAGCATAGCCATGAAGGCCTCGTCAGAAAAGATCACAGTCTCCTTAAAGGCGCGGACCGCATCAAAAATCCCGGCTTCCTTCAAAACGGCACCACCAATCAGCAGGACGCGATCAGTCCACGACTTCCACTCGGAGTCAGCATTGAAATGGCCACGAAGTCGAAAAGGCTTTATCCAATTGCTGCCGTCACCGCTGAAAATACCAAGGCCCACTGGTCTCAAATCGACCGACGGATAATCAGAGCCCTGGTAGCCGCTGGATGGCATCAACAGGTCCATGTCAACAGGCGACCTCTCCGTATATCCAGGAGAACCGCCAACAAAAACCCCGGTCAAGATTACATTTGTCCTTCTCACCCAGCTTGGAGGATCTTCCCTCTTAGAGCGCCGGATTAGAAGATCTAGCAGATCGATGAGGTATGCTTGTAGCAGGCTCTTTACCCTTGTTCGTTCTGGAGGAACCACCTGCAAAGGATCGAAAAGAAAAAGATCAAACATCAAAATGATAGAATCTCGCAAAAAAAAAAATCTGGCGAAATTTTGACATGACTCCGGGGTAATTCCGAAGAAAAGGAACTATCTCGAAAGAAATAGAAAGCTTGAAGATGGGCTCAACATTGCTGCGAGCTCCGAAAGTCCAAACTTTCGAAACCTAAAAGTCTCCACAAAATCAGGAAGGGCTCAACATCGCTGCGAGCTCCAAATTCCCAAATTTGCGAAAACTTTCAGGTATGCTATCACATCATGCTATAATTCAATTTACAAAAATATACGTGCATGAACATCTTGGTAAAAAAATGCATTATCATGATGAGCAAACAAAAAAAAAAGAAGAAACTTTCTCAAAAAAAAAAGGGAGAGAAAGAAAACAAAAAAAAAAGAAAAGAAACTTTCTCAAAAAAAAGAGGGAAAGAAAAGAAAAAAAAAAAGAGAAAAAAAAGGGGTTGGCCCACAGGCCACGTGGCCGTATGGCCAGATCCGTGCGGATCTGTCCGTACGGCCCACAAAAGAAACAAAAAAAAAACATGCAAAAAAAAAGAGAAAAAGAAAAAGAAATAAAAAAAATGTGTGAAAAAAAAAGAAGCAAACACATGGAAAAGAAAAAAAAAAGAAGAAAAGAAAAGAAAGAAACAAAAAAAAAGAAAGACCCTTTTTTTTCTACAATGGGGTTTTCTTGAAAAAGGGAACTTACTTGAAGCCATTGATGGAGAAGAAGAAGAAAAGTCTTGAAGATCTTGAAGAAGGACTCTTGGTCTTGAAGCCCTCTTAAGATTGTTGCAAAAGAAAGTAATAAGAGCAAGAGATCCAACCTCCTCCTTGCTTTTATAGAAGAGAGCAAACCAAAGAAGGAAAGAAGAAAGAGGTAAGTGTTACTAATTAGTAACCTTACCAAAAGAAAGAAATTAGAAAGATTCTTTCCCAAAAGAAAGATATCTTAAGGGATTCTCTCCCAAAAAGAAATCAATGAGAGATTTTCTCCCAAAAGATAGGATCAATGAAGGATTCTTTCCCAAAAGAAAGATATCTTGAGATATCCTATCCCAAAATAAAGGGAACATGAGAGATTCTCTCCAAGTAAAGATATTCTTAGATATTCTCTATCCAAAGGAGATATTTTTGGATATCCTTTATAAAAATGACACCATATGAGATCGAAGCCATTTCAAAAAGCTTAAGGTCCCATGGGTTAGCCCATATGAGCCAGGTTTGACCACCTAAGCACTTAAAAAAAAAAATTGGGCTTTTAGTCAAAGAGAAATCCCTCTTACCAAGAGCATATAAAAATAGTTTCATGCCTCTTTTGAGTTGATTCGACCATACAAAAGAGAATTCCAAGCCCAATGAGCTTCCAAAAAATCAAACCATCCAGCCTCATCTACCAAATTGGGCCAAAATCTTGAAATTGACATTCCACAAAAAAAAAAAACCAAAAACCAAAACCTGATCCCCTAACTTGCCACATACAGCCTGTTAGGTCACAAGATCAAAACCAAAATTGATCCCCCAACATTCCACATACAGCTTGTTGGGTCACACGGTCAAAACCAAACCCAACCCCCTAACTTACCACATACAGCCTGTTAGGTCATAAAGTCAAAATCCAAATTCACATCCCTGATGTCATCTTCAAAACTATGCCTCGAGATGGTACGTGATCCCTTTCACTACCATAAAATTCCCCTGGAAGCTCAAAAGGCTACAAATACCAAAAAGAAAGATTGCTCAAAGACTCTTGGTCCAGTCACAGGCTCTCTTTCACAAATCTCTTCGAGGCACATCGACTACAAAAGTTAAGCAACTCGTCGCTGTACCTCGAGGGGCATTTGTTGACACCAAAAATGTCACTTTGCCTCTTCAAGATCCAAAGAGCTACATGAAGTCGCAACCTGCCATAAATAGGCAATGCTACTTCCAAAAAAAAAATCAAATCTTGTCAGAATCAAACAAAAACTGCAAGATCCTTCAAGACAGCCAAAAGAGGAGTACACAAGAAGTTTCAGGCCATTTCAAAATCATTTGGCCTAACTTCGCTTCTCCGACAGCTTTAAATCAGGCCCCACGGCGGCGAAGCTCCCCGGGACAATGGTTTTCAAGACAGAGCCTATGGATCATCTTAAAATGACTCCAGTAGGTTCCCTGTCAAATTTCAAGTCAATCGGACATCGGTTGACCGCACATCAAACCGTGACATCTTCATCGCGACAAAAAACAAGTCTACTGGTGATAAGGACCCAAACGGCTTCAAAACTCAAACAAAAGCCTATGGTTGATCTTATTTATTGCTCGGCAGGCTTCACCCCAAATTTCAGGTCATTCCGACATCGTTTGACCCACTTTCAGCTTCTGACGGAAAATCGGCAGCTCTGCGCCACAAAGTCTTCGGCTTTCTCAGAAAATTGGAAACTTTGCAAAATAAAATGCAAGTGTCACACCCCCGGACCGGAGTCCCGCTAAATGAGGCCTTAATCCGGGGGTCGCGGCGCGACGGGCCAGAAAATTCCACCCGCACACGCTAGTTTCCCACAGGTTTCCGCGGTAAGGATTCCAGAAATCCGATCCAGCAGTGGTATATAAGAATCACTTTCATACAAATGACTTACGCGGAAGCATGTAGCAAACATAAAAGTCTCTCACAAACGGGTATAAGATGAGAACGCACGAGACTAGCATAAAAAAGAGAAACATTTCATTTGTAGGCCCCAAAGTTAGTTTAAAGTTAATACAAAAGTAAGGTTAGTCATTAATTACAAATTCTTCCAAAAAGAGTATAAGCTAACAATGGCCATGACAAAAACCCAAAATGTATAGCATCTAATCCCAAAAAGTGATCGTAGCTCCAAAAGCAACCCGACGTCTAAATGACATCATCGGGCTGCCACTCGCCCTCCACAGGAACTATGGGTTCCGCCTCGAAGTGCGCCTCAACCGCGAGGGGCTCGACATCTGGCACCAAACAAAAAGAGTCAGACACGACGGTCTGGCAAGCAAATACAACAATAATAGGATGATAGCGAAACAAAACATTAATAAATGAGAGCCACGATTAAATCACGATTAATAACAATGTCGAAGTAAAGATAGAAGATAAACATCTCGATGGTTTACAAATCTAATGTCATGATGAGTAAAATAAACAAATACCATGAGATGAATATTAATGCATGAAAACATTGGCAAACCACGTAAAGCTATATTCTCCTGTTACCGAAGTAACCGGAGCAGACAAACCATAGCCACTACTCATGGGACCGGAACGACGTAGTCGTTATCAAACAAAACCGTAGCCACTACACGTGGGACCGAATATAACCGTTGCCATGGTCGGTACAGACAGAATCCAAACTGCAGCTGGCAGACAAATTAAAGATCCCAAGCCGGATGATCAGTCCGACAAGGTGACCTAAGCCTAGTGGTGCCATTAGAGTGAAAGTTTGAAACCTCGAAATAATACAAATCCGTTTATAAGGTACATTTCCAAATTCGATAAGAAAACTACTCCAACACATGCATATTGGCGAATCCGAGCAAAATAGGTGAGTAGTCTTATCAATACTTAAATATGTGGTAAACCACTTCAAAACATTCAAAAGATTGAAGAAAGAATCTGAACAAAAGTCTTTTTTCACGGAATGAATGTATGGTGATTCGATCGTCTAAAGCGGGTAGTCTCAATATACATTTGACCCCTTTATTGTCATTAATAAAAGTAACTTGGTGCCACCGAAGATCCTTGACAATCACAAGGGATGAAGTGTACATTTAGACTTGAAGGTTTCCCAAGTGGCCTTGATCATAGTCCAAGCCAATTCTCACAATAAATTCTAGGCTTGTAAAAGGGTTGAATGGGCTTCACTTATAGAAAAGACTTTCGGGCTGAATTGGGCTTGGACATAGGCTTGAAGTGGACTTGAAATTATATCCAATAAGTCCTCATTAAACGTAGGTTTAAACCCCTTTTTAATCAGGCCCACAACTGGCCTTACCCAAGCTCAAACAGTCCATTAAAATAGGCCCAAAACAGTCCTTAAAGTAGCCCAGAATTCAGGTCATAAACAGTCCAACATTAGGTCTCAAAACAGCCCAGAAGTTGACCATGAAACAGGCCCAAAGATGCCTAGGAAACAAGCCCAACACAGCCTTCAATTGGACCCCAAAACGGGTTTAAAACATACCCCAGATCAGGCCCAACCCGGGCCCCCAGGCTGAGCTGGGCTCGCTCGAGCGAGCCCAGGTCCGCTCGAACGGAGCCCAGACAGAGTCTGGGTCGCTCGAGCGAGGGCCAGGCAGAGCCTGGTCCGCTCGAGCGGCCCAGTGGGTCACTCGAGCGGACTGGGCTCTGTCCAGTCCGGCTCGGCAGCTTATTTCATTCCTTTTTTTCCATTTTTTCTTAAACATTTTCCATTCTTTTTCTTTCCTACAATTTTCCAAGCATATTGGGACCCTTCCTTGACCTCACAAACTCATCAAGTCACCATCCAAGATCCTTCCAATTGATCAAACACCATACTTTTTAAATCAAAGTTTTCTCCATTCCTATGAACACTTACCTTTAACACAAAGAAGTCCATTTTTTTCTAAATGATCAAAATGAAAGCAAGATTCCCATGCATTGTAAGACAATAACATATATTGAAATCAATGTGACAATGATTCATTCAATCAAAGTAAACCCATAGATTAAAGAAGATTAACACATAAAAAGAAAAATCATGAAATAGAACCAAATAAGGGAAATCATCATATTAATTGTGAAATCTACTTGCCTCTAGTTAAGATAGGAGCAAAATCACACTCTTCAAACAAAGCTTTAGTGCCTCAAGCTTCAAATCTTCAAAAACCCCAAAATTTCCCAAGGAAAACCCTAAAAAATCAACATTGGTAAATCTCCAAGGAAAACCCTAGCATATGGGATTAAAACACTCTAAATGGAGAGGAAATCAAGAATCTCAAGTTTGGAAAGCCATTGCTAACCTTGAGAAATCCCAATGGAGAAGAGAAGCTTGAATGAGGGCTTTTTCTTAGCTCAAAATCCTCAAAAAGGGTACCTTTGGAGAGCTTGGAGAGGGAGGAAGGGCTTGAGAAGATCAATCCTCCAAGAAAACTCCACCAAATGAGAGTTTCAGATGACAGAGAGAGTGTGGGAAGAGAGGGAAAAATACCTAGCCAAAATTCTTGCTGGGAATGGAATGAAGGAGAAGAAGAAGAGTTCCCCTTCTTATAAGAGATGTCTTGTGGGCCCCGGTCTTCACCAAGCTAAAAATGTTATTTGCGGGCCCCGAACGAAAACGACGAAGAAGACAAAAACGATCAGCGAAATTTCAACCTTCCAAAAAGTATATGTTTGTCAATTTCTGAAATTTTTGAAATTTGGGTACAGATTTGGTGTGAAAGGTCAGTTTTGCCCTTTTCCTCGAAAAACGCGATTTCTGATCACTAAATCAAGTTGGCCAAAACATGAAAGTTGATGACCTAGATGAAATGGGTCAAAATACACAAAAATTGGGATTTTTACAAACATCAAGGATAAACTCAACAAATTCACACACAATCCACGGGCGCCCCGGCCCGTGTCAAACTTAAGTCAATAACTCACAAACGTTCCCAAAGCACAGCAAACATTCTAATCTAGCTTAATAAAATAAGCTAATCGTGCACTAATCCCACTTATCAACTAATCACGGTTAAAAATATAATTAAATATTCCAAACCTGGGTCGGGGTCTGACATCCTCCACCCCTAAAAATCACATTTGGTCCTCCAAATGATCACTAACCTCTGGGAATAGCTGAGGGTACTTCTTTTGGAATTGATCACGAAGCTCCCAAGTGGCTTCTTCTGGTCCATGATTCTCCCAACGAATCTTTACCCACTGAATTGTTCTGTTCCTCAGTTCTTGCTCTTTGGTGTCAATAATCTCTGCCGGTTTCTCAATGTAGGTGGCATCCTCTCTGACATCCAACGGTTCATGATGTAACACGTGCGAAGGGTCCGAAACATACTTTCTTAGCATTGACACGTGGAACACATTGTGCACACCCGACAGTTCTGGAGGCAAAGCTAATCTGTATGCCACATCCCTGATTCGACTCAAGATCTCATACGACCCAATGAATCTCTTAGACAATTTGCCCTTCTGCCCAAATCTCAGTGTTCCTCTGACCGAAGATACCTTTAAGAATACCTTGTCTCCAACTTGGAATTGTAGATCCTTCCTTCGAACATTAGCATAGCTCTTCTGTCGGCTTCTCGAAATCTTCAATCTTTCATGGATAATTCTGACTTTGTCACTTGTTTCTTCAACCAAAGATGGACCGTGAAAACTGCGTTCTCCGACTTCTTCCCAACACACTGGGGTTCTAACGCTTCGAAAGGGGCCATTCCTATGCTTGAATGGTAACTATTGTTGTAGGAAAATTCACAGAGCGGTAGATTCTCGTCCCACTGATTCTTGAAATCAAGGACACAAGCCCTAAGCATGTCTTCAAGGGTCTGAATAGTCCTCTCTGACTGACCATCCGTCTGCGGGTGATACGCTATACTGAATTGGAGCTTCGTTCCCATCGATTCATGCAAGGTCTTCCAAAACCTCGAAACAAATCTACTATCCTGATCTGAAGTAATGGAAACCGGCTGACCATGACGACTAACAATCTCTTTCACAAAAGCTTGAGCTAAAGCCAACATGTGCATCTTCTTACCGGTCTTCAAAGGAATAAAGTGCGCCGACTTCGTTAACCAATCCACTATGATCCAAATGGCATTGTTCCCTCTGCTTGTAGTCGGTAAACCTGATACGAAATCCATTGTCAGGTGTTCCCATTTCCACTCTGGGATTTCTAACGGTTGCAAAAGATCAGGTGGTTTCTGATGTTCCGCCTTCACTAATTGACAAGTCATACACCTAGATACAAAGGCTGCTAACTCTCTCTTCATATTGTTCCACCAAAAATGACTCTTTAAATTTTGGTACATCTTCGTACTTCCTGGGTGTACTGAATACCTCATATTGTGAGCTTCTACCATAATGTCATCTTTCAAATTGTCTATCTTTGGAACACAAAGTCTGCCATGGAAGTACAAAACTCCATCCAACATCTGAAAATTTGGCCGTTCCGAGATATGCTCCACAATTTTAACCAAGTCTGAATCTTGCATCTGACTGTCCTTGATTTTCTGAATAAAAATGGGCTCAGACACTGTCATATTTGCCAACACAACTCCTTCCCTCTACTCTCAATTCTTCAAATTGCCGAAAATTGTAAAACCCTTGTAAACTGGCCAAACAAACTGACTTTCTACTCAACGCATCTGCCACTACATTAACTTTCCCTGGATGATAGATGATCGGGAAGTCATAGTCTTTGATGTAGTCCATCCACCTTCTTTGCCTCATGTTTAATTCCTTTTGAGAGAACAAGTATTGGAGACTGCGGTGATCCGAATGAACTTCAAATTTTTCTCCGTACAAGTAGTGTCTCCACATCTTCAAGCGAATACTATAGCTGCCAACTCTAAATCGTGCGCTGCATATTTCTTCTCATGTTCCTTCAATTGCCTCGAGCCATACGCAATCACATTTCCATTCTGCATCAAAACACATCCGAGTCCTACTCCTGAAGCATCTGTATAGATAACGAAACCGCCACTCCCCGAAGGTAAGGTGAGGACAGGCGCTGAAGTTAACCTCTTTTTCAATTCTTCAAAACTAGCTTCACATTTCTCTGACCATACAAATGGCACATTCTTTCAGGTCAACTTAGTCAACGGTGCTGCAATGGATGAAAATCCTTGAACAAATCTCCTATAGTAACCTGCCAAACCCAGAAAACTTCGAATCTCAGTCACATTCTTCAGTCTCTCCCAATTGATGACTGCTTCTATCTTTGATGGATCAACTGCTAGCCCTTCTTTAGAAATAATGTGACCAAGAAAAGTGACTTGCTCTAGCCAAAACTCGCACTTCCCAAGCTTCGCATATAACTGATTATCTCTCAACAACTGTAAGGAAGTCCTCAAATGTTGCTCATGGTCTTCTCTTGACTTGGAATACACTAGAATGTCATCAATAAAGACGACGGTGAACTGATCTAGATAGGGTGCGAAAATCTTGTTCATGAAAGCCATGAATACCGCTGGTGCATTTGTCAGTCCAAAGGGCATCACCAAAAATTCATAGTGCCCGTTTCTAGTTCCAAAAGCTGTCTTTGGAATGTCTGATTCTCTAACCCTTAACTGATGGTATCCGGACCTTAAATCTATCTTCGAGAAAAACTCTACACCTTGCAACTGATCAAACAAATCGTCTATCCTAGGCAAAGGGTACTTGTTCTTGATGGTTACTTGGTTCAATTTCCTGTAGTCTATACACATCCTCAAACTTCCATCTTTCTTCTTAGCAAATAGCACTGGGGCTCCCCATGGGGAAACACTTGGCCTAACAAAGCCTTTGTCTGGCAACTCTTGCAACTGTAATTTCAATTCTCCTAACTCTGTTGGAGCCATCCTATAAGGAGCAATGGAGATCGGAGCAGTTCCTGGCATCAACTCTATTGTAAACTCAACTTCTCTGACAGGTGGTAACCCTGGAATCTCTTCTGGAAAAACATCGGGAAACTCACACACTACCGGAATGTTCTCCACCCCTAGGGGCTACTCATCCTTGGTGACAAAAGCAATAAATCCCTCACAACCTGATCTCAACAACTTAGCTGCAGAAAGAGCTGAAATAAACCTAGTCGGAGAAACCCTTTTCTCTCCCTGAAACTTCACCCCGGAGGACAACCCATCCAATCTAAAAACAATGGTCTTACTATAGCAATCCATGGAGGCGCGATGACCTGCTAACCAATCCATGCCTAAAATGACATCGAAGTCATGCATAACTAAGGTAATAAGATCTGCAGGGAAAATGACCTCTCCTATCTTCACCGAACGACTAGGGTAAAAAGTACTACACACCACTTGTTTCCCTACCGGAGTAGTAACAGTCAAAACAAACTCTAACTCTCTAGCAGGTACACTAATCATTTTAGCAAACACATGGGATAAGAAAGAGTGGGTAGATCCCGGGTCAAACAACACTTTAGCTTCTACATCACAAATCTGGAGTTTACCTTCCACAACATCACCCGCCGCTTCTGCATCCACTTGATTGATATGATTGAGACGGCCTTCCTGACGCGGTCTATTTTGGTTCTGATTTGGCTTTCCTAGCTGCACATTCCTATTTTGTTACGGTGGACGGACATTCTGATTCTGTGGTTGCGGACGGGGCTGCTGATTCTGCTGCTGCCTCGGTTGGTTCTGAGCTACCCGTGGGTTCTGCTGAGGGGCTTGCCTTGGTGGCTGCTGAGGTGCCCTGTTGCCTTGGTTCCTATTATTCGGGCAATCCTTCACTTGGTGATCTGTGCCACCACACTTGAAACATGCACCTGAAACTCTATAACACTACTGAGAAGGGTGATTCTTGCCACAATGCTCACACCCACCTTGAGCTGGGGCATTCTGCTGTTTCTTTTGCTTCTTGCCTTGATACGATTTCTGCCCACCTTGGTACTGTTGCCTCTTTCTTTGTTTATCCTTAATAATCTGATTATTGATGTCTTCGAACCTGTAGGCCCTTTTGATAGCCTCTTGAAAAGTGGTTGGTGGTACCACACCTAAAGCATCTCTCAAGATAATGGGATTGAGCCCATCCATGAACTTAGTGATCTTTTTCTCTTCTGTGTCCACAAGCTCCAGAGCATAGCGAGACAATTTTTCAAATTTGGTAAGATATTCAAGAACGGTCATATCTTCTTGCTTAAGCAACTGAAACTCTACTGCCTTTTGCTTCTTGATGTGCGCGGGGACATACTTCTCACTGAACTGCTGCTTGAATGTGGCCCAAGCAATCCCATCCTCAATATTCTGATAGCCTTCCTTAATAGTCTTCCACCATATATCTGCCAATCCAGTGAACATGGAGGCTGCTAAATGAACTCGCTGTCTGCCTGTGCATACAAAGATATCGAAGATGTTCTCTGTGTGGGCTAACCAATCATCAGCTCTCAAAGGATCTTCCTGACCCGTGAACTCCTTAGGACCCCTCTTTCTGAACTTCTCAAATAAAACATTAGGATCTCGGTCCCTGTTCTGCACGGCTTCCACATTAGGCATTGGTTCGGGTCTCCTACCCAAAACTTCAAGTAGTTGCCTTTGAACTTGAGTCAATTCTTCATCTTTCTTTGCCATCTGTTCTTGAAATCGAGCTTGATTCTCATTAGCTCGTTGTTGCTGTTCGACCAACATCTGCATAAGTTGTTGGAATTGACCTGTCATCGGGTTTTCAATCCCGCTGTCATGATTACTGCCTGATGCATTTGCATTTGCTGGAGGTCTACGCGGAGGCATAGTGCTGCAAAACAACTTGTTAGTACAACAAAATATAATAATAAGGCGTTCCCAAACCCAAATCGATGCTAACTAACGGAAATGCTAACGAATCCTTGCCAAGTCCTTATGTTTCTAATCCATTTTTAATTGCCTCAAATATTTCTCGCTCTGATACCAAGCCTGTCACGCCCCCGGACCGGGGTCCTGCTAAACGAGGCCTTAATCCGGGGTCGCGGCGCGACGGGCCGGAAAATTCCGCCCGCACACGTTAGTTTCCCACAGGTTTCCGCGGTAAGGATTCCAGAAATCCGATCCAGCAGTGGTATATAAGAATCACTTTCATACAAATGACTTACGCGGAAGCATGTAGCAAACATAAAAGTCTCTCACAAACGGGTATAAGATGAGAACGCACGAGACTAGCATAAAAAAGAGAAACATTTCATTTGTAGGCCCCAAAGTTAGTTTAAAGTTAATACAAAAGTAAGGTTAGTCATTAATTACAAATTCTTCCAAAAAGAGTATAAGCTAACAATGGCCATGACAAAAACCCAAAATGTATAGCATCTAATCCCAAAAAGTGATCGTAGCTCCAAAAGCAACCCGACGTCTAAATGACATCATCAAGCTGCCACTCGCCCTCCACAGGAACTATGGGTTCCGCCTCGAAGTGCGCCTCAACCGCGAGGGGCTCGACATCTGGCACCAAACAAAAAGAGTCAGACACGACGGTCTGGCAAGCAAATACAACAATAATAGGATGATAGCGAAACAAAACATTAATAAATGAGAGCCACGATTAAATCACGATTAATAACAATGTCGAAGTAAAGATAGAAGATAAACATCTCGATGGTTTACAAATCGAATGTCATGATGAGTAAAATAAATAAATACCATGAGATGAATATTAATGCATGAAAACATTGGCAAACCACGTAAAGCTATATTCTCCTGTTACCGAAGTAACCGGAGCAGACAAACCGTAGCCACTACTCGTGGGACCGGAACGACGTAGTCGTTATCAAACAAAACCGTAGCCACTACACATGGGACCGGATATAACCGTTGCCATGGTCGGTACAGACAGAATCCAAACTGCAGCTGGTAGACAAATTAAAGATCCCAAGCCGGATGATCAGTCCGACAAGGTGACCTAAGCCTAGTGGTAACATTAGAGTGAAAGTTTGAAACCTCAAAATAATACAAATCCGTTTATAAGGTACATTTCCAAATTCGATAAGAAAACTACTCCAACACATGCATATTGGCGAATCCGAGCAAAATAGGTGAGTAGTCTTATCAATACTTAAATATGTGGTAAACCACTTCAAAACATTCAAAAGATTGAAGAAAGAATCTGAACAAAAGTCTTTTTTCACAGAATGAATGTATGGTGATTCGATCGTCTAAAGCGGGTAGTCTCAATACACATTTGACCCCTTTATTGTCATTAATAAAAGTAACTTGGTGCCACCGAAGATCCTTGACAATCACAAGGGATGAAGTGTACATTTAGACTTGAAGGTTTCCCAAGTGGTCTTGATCATAGTCCAAGCCAATTCTCATAATAAATTCTAGGCTTGTAAAAGGGTTGAATGGGCTTCACTTATAGAAAAGAGTTTGGGGCTGAATTGGGCTTGGACATAGGCTTGAAATGGACTTGAAATTATATCCAATAAGTCCTCATTAAACGTAGGTTTAAACCCCTTTTTAATCAGGCCCACAACTGGCCTTACCCAAGCTTAAATAGTCCATTAAAATAGGCCCAAAACAGTCCTTAAAGTAGCCCAGAATTCAGGTCATAAACAGTCCAACATTAGGTCTCAAAACAGCCCATAAGTTGACCTTGAAACAGGCCCAAAGATGCCTAGAAAACAGGCCCAATACAGCCTTCAATTGGGCCCCAAAACGGGTTTAAAATAGACCCCAGATCAGGCCCAACCCGGGCCCCTAGGTTGAGCTGGGCTCGCTCGAGCGAGCCCAGGTCCGCTCGAGCGGAGCCCAGACAGAGTCTGGGTCGCTCGAGCGGCCCAGTGGGTCGCTCGAGCGGACTGGGCTCTGTCCAGTCTGGCTCGCCAGCTTCTTTCATTCCTTTTTTTCCATTTTTTCTTAAACATTTTCCATTCTTTTTCTTTCCTACAATTTTCCAAGCATATTGGGACCCTTCCTTGACCTCACAAACTCATCAAATCACCATCCAAGATCCTTCCAATTGATCAAACACCATACTTTTTAAATCAAAGTTTTCTCCATTCCTATGAACACTTACTTACCTTTAACACAAAGAAGTCCATTTTTTTCTAAATGATCAAAATGAAAGCAAGATTCCCATGCATTGTAAGACAATAACATATATTGAAATCAATGTGACAATGATTCATTCAATCAAAGTAAACCCATAGATTAAAGAAAAATTAACACATAAAAAGAAAAATCATGAAATAGAACCAAATAAGGGAAATCATCATATTAATTGTGAAATCTACTTGCCTCTAGTTAAGATAGGAGCAAAATCACACTCTTCAAACAAAGCTTTAGTGCCTCAAGCTTCAAATCTACAAAAACCCCAAAATTTCCCAAGGAAAACCCTAAAAAATCAACATTGGTAAATCTACAAGGAAAACCCTAGCATATGGGATTAAAACACTCTAAATGGAGAGGAAATCAAGAATCTCAAGTTTGGAAAGCCATTGCTAACCTTGAGAAATCCCAATGGAGAAGAGAAGCTTGAATGAGGGCTTTTTCTTAGCTCAAAATCCTCAAAAAGGGTACCTTTGGAGAGCTTGGAGAGGGAGGAAGGGCTTGAGAAGATCAATCCTCCAAGAAAACTCCACCAAATGAGAGTTTCAGATGAGAGAGAGAGTGTGGGAAGAGAGGGAAAAATACCTAGCCAGAATTCTTGCTGGGAATGGAATGAAGGAGAAGAAGAAGAGTTCCCCTTCTTATAAGAGATGTCTTGTGGGCCCCGGTCTTCACCAAGCTAAAAATGTTATTTGCGGGCCCCGAACGAAAACGACGAAGAAGACAAAAATGATCAGCGAAATTTCAACCTTCCAAAAAGTATATTTTTGTCAATTTCTGAAATTTTTGAAATTTGGGTACAGATTTGGTGTGAAAGGTCAGTTTTGCCCTTTTCCTCGAAAAACGCGATTTCTGATCACTAAATCAAGTTGGCCAAAACATGAAAGTTGATGACCTAGATGAAATGAGTCAAAATACACAAAAATTGGGATTTTTACAAACATCAAGGATAAACTCAACAAATTCACACACAATCCACGGGCGCCCCGACCCGTGTCAAACTTAAGTCAATAACTCACAAAGGTTCCCAAAGCACATCAAACATTCTAATCTAGCTTAATAAAATAAGCTAATCGTCCATTAATCCCACTTATCAACTAATTGCGGTTAAAAATATAATTAAATATTCCAAACCTGGGTCGAGGTCTGACATCAAGGATTCTCATCAGGTTTGCTATGGGGAAATCAGGCCAATAAATGATCAAAAATGTCAAGGAAAAATACAGAAGAAAAAAGAATCGAAAAAACAGTAAAAACGGACACAAAATGGGACAAAAGGGGGAAAACCACCCCCCAGGGTAGCAGGCCCCTGCGACCGTGGCCCAGGGTCGCCGGCCCCTGCGACCCTAGGACCCGGGATCGCCCGGTGGGCCCCGGAAACCCGGTTTTTCGCCATTTTTTCGCGATTCGAAGCGTCCGGCCTCTGGTATTTTCCAATAGTCATACTTTTGAGACACCAAATCCTCTGACATCCGTCAAAAACACGGGTTAATCATCAAGAGTATCGAAATCTACATTGATCGCCAACTGGTCAACCAAAAAAAGTGTGCTTTCTACGCGACCGATCGAGAAATTGACAGGATAGATGGCACCGACCCGCTGTTGGCAACCAACACCTGAAGTTACATGGTCATCCGATGTTGATCTACATGAAGATCCATCGATGATCATTGCCAGAAGAATCCCAAAAGACGCGGCACGGCCCGCGACTCTTCAACTGCCCGGCGACCACTTAATGCGATTAATTGACCAGCTTTATTACAGTCATTAATCCATTTCTTTGGACGGCCCAATCAGAAGCAAGCATCTGGGAGTTACAAGTCAATTGATTCAAGGTATTTAACCCATGAAACTCCTCCCATCATGGCGATTAAATGCCCTCAATCTCCTCCGGCCAATCATAAGCCAAGAAAAAGGAGTTATAAAATAAAGAATTCAATCTTGTAACTCCTCCCTTTATGTAGCTTTATGACAATTAAGGCTCATAAACCCTCCTACATGGCTACCTAAAAGCCTATAAATAGGAGAGCTCTCCAAGAAGAAGACACACACAGACAGAGAGAAAAAAAAAGACAGGAGACACAGACAAAGCACAGAAATTCAGAGAAGGAAATAAAGAAAACTCTGCGGAAGTTCTACACTGACCACCGCTACAAGGTGACAAAAGTCCCTTGGGGGGTACCCCCCCAAGGTCCTTGCCTTCTCCTTCTGCCTCCAAATGGCTTAGACGTGGCTTTTCAGCCCGTCTACTCAGCTTTTTATTAGACATAGGACCTCCTTTTGGTCTTTGTCCTCTAAAAACCTGAGGTTATAGCCAAGCCAAGCGAATCAATAGCATCCTCTATTCTCATCTGCATGGATGATGGCGAAGTCCACATATGGCTTGCGACCGTCAATCTGAACGGGTCCCCCACAATCTCCTGAGAAGTTAGATCCTCATTTTCTTGCTTTTCATTGTAGTTTGTATTTTTTTTAAGAGACAAAAATCACAACTCTTGTCTTTCATTATTGATAAGAATTGTAAATCGGCTATAAACGCCAAAATCGGCTATAAATGCCAAAAATCGGCTATAAACGCCAAAATCGGCTATAAATGCCAAAAAAATCGCCTTTCACGGCAAATCAAGAAAATGTCTCTTTTCTTAAATATATGTGCAATGGAAAACTTGAAAGAAGTTGATTTCCTTTTTACTTGCAAAGGTTGATCTCCGGATCACCACTTGCAATTCCAAGTAAAATAGAAAATCTGGCACACCCACATAAAAAAAAGTTGATGCACGCCTCTGCCCCCCGGTTACGAAAGGGTCGGACCCAACGGACTCCCACGTCCGCTGACCTCGGTAGGACCAGGCAGGAGCGCGGTCCATCAATGGACAACACCATTCTCGTGTATCCAGCGGCGTCCGAGAATGATGTTGTAGCATGAAAGGGTTGTTATTGCATAAATAGTCACATCAGAGATAAGATCACTGATTTTGCCGATAGGCCTTTGAGTACTCCCATCGTATCCGAAGATAGATACAGATGTGTGGCTCAGCTTGCTGGGTGGGATGCCTAATTCTTCAAGAGCTGAAGTGGAGATGAGGTTGAGTGCAGAACCTGGGTCGATCTGAACTCTGTGCATAGGCATTTCCTTGATGTACCATGTGAAATACAGGGGTCGGTTGTGCCTTATCCCGCCAAGTAAGAGGTCTTCCTTTGTGAAGGCAATGGTTACACTTGCTGCTTTTTGAACCAAGAGACATTCGATGCATGATCCCTCAGTCTTCTTCTTTTCTCCCTTTGAGGAAGTTTCTGAGTTTTTGACCCGGTAGTCCATTTCAATTTGGAGGACTTGCGGGGCATGTTTGTCGACATCCTCATTCAGTTTTTGTAATTCTGAAATGAGATTATCACGAGTGCGCAGTGACATTCGTAATAAGTCTAGGATCTGCAGACGTGCAGGTATGTGCTTAAAGTGTTCGATCAAGTCATACTTGAAAGCCTCCTTGGGGCCTACATGTTCATCATTGTTGCCACTAGGGGCGCTTACAATATCTTTTCCCGAAGGATTTACATATGTAAAGGAATATTGGTTGTAATTTTTATGGTAATCCTGGCCAGAGCGGGTGCCTCTACCAACTTCGAGAGCTTCTTGAGAAAGGTCTTCGTTTGGAAGATTGTCTTCAGGATGAAGAGGCTGTCGTTTTTCATTTGCTGAGGATGTATATGTAGCAGAGTTTCCATCCTTAGTGGTTGTGTTGCACGGAGCATTTTTCGGAACAGGTCCTGAACAGCATCCAGCAACCTTTATTCTTCATTGAACAATTCATCGTCCCAAGCATCAATAGCTGGGGTTTCTCCATGATGATCAGTCGGGAAAAGTGTGAGTCCTGAAGTCACGGTCTCAGAAGAAGAATACTGAGAGGGTGTTGCCTCAGTGAAAGTCACTAAGACGAGGTAGCTCCAGAAGATATGGTGCTAGGCGTCATCAGAGTGTAAGTGATTTCATCAGGTGACGCTTCGAAAGAGCTATAATTCTGAATTATCACATTATAGGAAGCTCTGACAGGAGCCTGTTCGATGTCAGACTCATCCTCAGATGTAAGAGGATCGTCTATCCAGCAATTTTCTCCATTTTCAGGAGTTACGGGAGGAAATACCTGATTGTCTTTAGGGATTTCAGGCTCTGGATTGCGAGGAGACTCGTTGGCGCGGTCTTGCTCTTGTTCTAGGGCAAGAGATCCATGCATATTCTTCAAGATCAGGCATGGGAGCTAAATCTTGTTCTTCATCTACTCTTTGTGGCTCAACATAGTTGATTTCCATTGGAGCAATGACGGGTGCTGACTCAACAGCATTTTCTTGTCCTCTTAGTCTTCTTCATCATCAGACCAGGATCCTTGTGGCTGTAGGGGGTTATACCAGATTACTGGCATAAGGTAAGTTTCATGAACCCATTCTTCATCGGAGAGATATTCTCCTATTTCAAGGGATTCTTCCCACTCATCGGTATAGTTGGACTCGAATCCATCATCGGTGTCGCTGGACTCGTATCCATCAATGGAGAATCCAACTACTGAATTGGAAGAGTATGATGCCTCCAGCGCAGCTTTTTCTTTGAATTGAGGTGGCATGAAATCACTAAGAGTGAATTTTCTTACCGCCTTTAAAGTATCTGGAAGGGACGTTTCTGTTGCCCCCAGTGAAGCGGTAGAGGAGGCCTCTGCCTTTTCTTGGACTTCTTGATTTCGCTGGGTCTTCTCTTACCATTTGAGCTTGAGGAGATGTATCCTAGCCTGCCTTCGCTGTTGAGCCGTTGGCTTTGTCTTCACGATCTCCCATTTTTCATCTTCTAGGAGATTGGGATGTACCCATATGGGTTGTCTGTCTGGTGTCGGGTAAGGAACCAGCTTTTCGAATGCTTCAATTCTGTTTATCACCTTGAAGGAAGTAGTGAACTTCTTCTTTGCTATTTCTTGTGTTTGTCCACATGACACCATGTTGACGAAGGCAGACCCATAGTTTTTGTCAAAGGTGATGACTCCGTTTTTCCACATCTCGTTTATTATCTCTCTCACAACGAAGCATTGATTGAGAGGATGCGAGATAATCTAGTGGTATGGACAGTACCGAGGACCATTGGTTTTGCCAACATCTCCCGGTCTTTTGGGTTCAGGCAAGGTGAGCTTGTCGTTTGCCACGAGAGCCTCGAAGATTTCATCAACATCTTCATCGAACAGGTATTTCTTTTCTACTCGCTCTTTGAAGGAACTAGAGAGTTTGGGTCTCTTACCTGTAGCTTTGTTTTCAGCTTTTCCGCCGTCGAGAGGCTTGGTTTTGATGTTTGAGGGTTAATGTTGGGTCAAACATTATCGGTTTGACCTAAAATTTAACATAGAGCCTCTTAGAAGTGTTTTAAGACCATCCATAGGCTCTAATTGAAGATTTGATGTCTCCGATACTGTTGTCGCCGAGAGGGCTGACTCTGCTGCATGGAGAATGCGACTCTTTGCATTTTGGGCCAAACGGTGTCGGAATGGCCTGGAATTTGATGTAGAGCCTTCTAGCGGCTTTTTGAGGCCAACTGTGTGTCCTGTCTTGTGAAACAAGCTCTCCAGCCTTACCACTGCTGGAAGAGTGAAGTTAGGCCAAATGATGTCAAAATGGCCCAAAACTTTATCTGTACTCTTCTTATGGTTGTTTTGAAGGATCTTGGAGTTTCTAGATGGTTCTGACAAGATCTAATGTTTGAAGTAGCATTGCCCGTTGTGGTCGGATGCAGTTTCATGTACCTTTTATATGCTGAAAGTGTATGAAGAGGCAAGGTGACAAAGTGGTCGGTGTCCCTTTTCTTTCTTCTTATTGTATTTGTATTGTAAAAGAGACAAAAATCACAAGTCTTGTCTTTTTTTAATAGAGTTGTAAATCACTTTTCATGGAACCAAAATTCGCCTCCAATGGAAAATACAGAATAGCCTTTCACGGTAAAAACGCTGCCTTTCACGGCAAAAAAGAATTTAAAAACCGAAATTATGTCTCTTTTAATATATGTGCAATGCAAAGCCAGAAAAAAGGTTTAGTTTCCTTTCTACCTGAAAAAGTTGATCTACGGATCATTTCTTTTCTTTTGCAATTAGAATAGAAAATTTGGCATACCCATACATAAATCAAAACCAGACTTGTCCATTCGCTACGGGGTATGAAATGGTTGGATCCTCGGATTTCCCGTAGTTTCGAACACGAACAAACTTGGGTCAAGAAACTTAAAACATGAAAAGCACATGTAATAAAATTCTCTTTCCAATGACCCCTGGTTTCATAGACTTTTGGGGTCTCGCTGAAAAACCAACTTTTTGGTCAAAGGGATAATGGAAATTTTGTTATTTTCAAGGGTTTCGAGGCTCCGAAAAGCTATGGGTCAAAAACAAAAGTTGATCAAAATAATGTCCCCGTTTTAATGACCTAAAGATCGCAATTTCCCGAAAATTACCAATAACCCCCAAGCTTTTTTGAAATTACAAAGGGGTCCCATAAAGAAAACTAGGTTCAAAGGCTCTAGAAACTATTGAAAATCTATTATGACCCTCAAACTTAAGTCATTAGGAGCTAATCCCACTTAAAGAGCTGACGACATAATTAATTAACTCTAATCGCGCGATTAATGAGTCAGGGTCTTACAAAAAGTGGATTATAATTAAACCAGCTTAGATCTCCTAGTCCCCGATCAAGACACTCTAGAATCCGAGAATGTCCAAGCTTGTTGTTGTATCAGGTTAATGGTGGTCGTCCTAAAAATCCAAGGTCTGACAAATAACTTTGGTCTAAAAAAATTTGAGTCTTTTTAAGAGGAGGCAATGAAAGGGTCTAGGCGACTGTAAGAACCCGACCCTTAACCTTTATAATTAGCACTAATTAATTCTGTGGTTAGGATTACTAAGTGGGATTAGGAACCCATCGCGGTGTTTGTGTGTGTTAAATAGTTTTGAATAGCTTTGGGAAGTTTTGAGAGCCTTAGAGTCTAGTTTGACACTTTTTGTAGCTTGTTCAAAATTTTGAGTAAGATTGGGGGGTTATTCATAAATTGTTTGAAAATGTTAATTTCAGCTTTTGAGATCGGGATCATCATTCCGAAAAACTTTTGTATTCAACTCGAATCAATTTGAGGCCCTGAAACCTTTCAATTGACCAGTTCATTTATGAATTAGGAAATTTTGACCTAACAGTTGACTTTGACCTCAGAGCCTTGAAATGCATTGTTCTTGATCCCGAGAATTAGATCATGACTTGCGCAACAACTTTTATGTTCAGCCGAAACTCATCTGAAGCCCCGAGAGCCCTGTTCGACCCACGACACTTTTTTCGAGGTGTTTACTCGTAATTCTGGAAATTGTAACTTCTGCACACAATCTTCAAATTTCATGATCTTGGGCTTGCTGGAAAGCTTTCTTGATTCCCTACAATTATTCTTATTTGACCAAGTTCTTTCAAGGTCCCGACGACCTTTATTTATGCGTCACAACTTCACCTAAAGAACAACAAACCCACAAGCTAACCAAATTCACAAATATCTGACATACCCCACCTAATACGATAACTCTAATTCACTCCATCGTTCCAGCAAACAGATAGCCTTCTTCTTCTCTTCTTTTCTTCTTTCTTTCTCTTCTCCTTCCATGACATGGTGGAGATCATCATCTTAGAGGTCCCACTTGACACATCCGACCCCACTGATCGATTCTACGTCTTGTCTTACACAACATATGTCATTTTGGCACGATTCCACGACTGACAGCACCTTCATCTCTTTTCCCCTTCTTGTTGGAGCTTCTTAAAGGTGAGAGCCCCTTCTACTTTGTTTTTTTTTTTTCATGATCTAGAGGTCCATTTGATTCACATATGTTACATGCATGCGGTGGTTTTAAGTATATCATGGAATTGGATTTCTAGGGTTTCCTTGGTCGGATATTGGGGATTTCTTATGAGAGGCATTTTTGCAACTTCTAGGGTCTCTGAGAAGGTTTTGGTAGAGGTTGGAGCCCAAAGCAAGTACCCATTTGATGTTTCATATCATGCATGACTTTGATTTCCACGTTTTATAATTTTTGGTTTAATGGAGATGAATACCATGAATTTCATGTTTGTTTAATGTGCTTTATAGGATGCGGTTTTAGTCCCCAATATGTTTTAGAAATTTTGGATTTTTTAGAAATCTTAAAATGAGTGAGAAAGGGCTCAGAACACTGCCCACTAGTCGGTCGTTAGATGAATAGTGCCCGACGGCCGATCATTGGATGAACAATGTCACCCAGTCGGTCATTGGATGAAGAATGCCTGCCAGTCGGTCATTGGATGAACAGTGTCCCATAGTCGGTCATTGGACGAACAATGCCCCCCAGCCAGTCATGGGATCATGAACAGGGCCCACCAGTTGATCGTGGGATGGACAGTGCACATCAGTCGGTCATTGGATGGACAGTGTCCCCCAGTTGGTCATTGGATGAATAGTGTCCCCCAATCCGTCATTGGGTGAACATTGCGCACGAGACAATTACACCCTTCTTAGTGGTCAATAGCACAACTCTGGGCCCAATTTGGGACCGTTTCTTTAGGAAATGACCCCAAACTTCCTCTAAATATTTTGTAAACCCTAGAAACATGTTAGGTGGGTCCTAAAAGTGGTTAAACTTTAACCATGGACCCTTGAATCGTGCTCGAAAGATTGGGATCCTAGATCATGGTTATAAGGGATGAAAACATAGATTTTGGCCGAACCATATACCCAAACCTTGTCCAACGCATGTTTTAGACTCGAGACCAATGTGGCCATTGATCACACTTAGACTACTTAGAAACATATTGAATAACCCTTGGACCAGGGTACGCAGACTTAGAATCCCAAATACAATCACCATTAGAAGCACCAAGAAACACATATTCCCAAGGTATTCGGAATTCCAAGTGTACGTAGAGTTAAATAGTGTTGTTCATAACTTGTTGAACTTTATGTTACATAATACAAGTATAAAAGACCGTACTTGATAGAATGGACCTGTTTATACATGTTTGACATGTGGGTCAGTCCTTAGAGCTTGGCGCGCACTACTTGCCCTGCCTAGGCCTGTAGATAGACCGGATCACTTGGTTGGCCTTTTCGGTTAGTTAGTGCGCACTCGATGCCCTGCTTCCTTCCAGATTGATCGGATCTATCTTGCTCCTTTTCTACCCATTTTGGAATCCTTCCATCATGCTGGAATGCTGCTCATTTGGATTGACCAAGAGTCCATAATTAGACCTAGTAGAGACTACTGAGCCTTAAATCACCTCGTTTGGACTTGTTTGACTTATCCATTGAGACTGTGCTCTGACACTAATTTTGGGACTCGAACCCTTATTCTATAACTTGATTTGAAGGGAAGTTTGTAACTTCACTCATGACTGGGGCATGAGGGCGAAACGAAACATAACAACCATACAATGATAGTTCTGATTAGTCCCTTAAATAGCCTTGGTCATGCGAGGAGTCACAACCAACCCAGCCTTTGAAAATCATTAGTCTTGGCCTTTTGCTGAACCGCATGACCGTAGCATGGCTTACTAGTTCGGATTCCCTAGTTCACTGATCAGAGCCAATTAATGAAAAAGGTTTACTTTGTTTAGACTAGTCGCTCGTATGCACTGCCACGACATGTCCTATTATTTGTATCCGCACTTGTATGGTACGAATGCAATGTGCACCTCGATTACTTGATTATCTCATAGATGACCCTAAGATGTTATTATGATCTGTTACGTGTACTGGTAGGTATCTTGGTGATACCAAGTTTTAGGTACTGTGTTACCGAGCCTTGAGTAGGTATCAGGGATACCAAGAGTAGGCCATGGTGGACGAGTCTTAACGTTGTAGGCATCGACGGGTGCCGAGTTGTAGGCGACACGCACCGAGCGCTACTTGTTCCTAATACTGCTCCCGGTAGTGAGCACATCGTATTGTGATCAACTTTTGATACTCATATGTGGTTCATCTGTAAACAGATGGTATTTATACATGTTTATGATCCTGAAGCAGTAAGGACAATGTTCAGGTTTCTCTTCCAGTCTACATAGTTGGATCCCACCAATTTATTTTAGTTCAGGATGGTCACAAGAGGATTGAAAGTAGATGAATTCATACTAACAAACTGTAGCACATAACCATACATTCAATTAATAAATATAAATGACATTAGGTTTAACATTTTCACCAAAATTTATGTGGAATCCTCTAACCACTTAAATTCATAATGCATCGAAATTCCAATTCCTTACGGCATGCCTACTTGGGGAGTGTAGATGCAACTTAGATTGATGCGGATCAATGTCGGTCCATAATAAATTTAAGACTAACAATCCATGTCCCCTATCATTCATTATTATCTAAGTATCTCGTACCAAATAATGTGTGACTTTCAATTAAACTTTGATTTCTAAAATACATTATTCAAATCTTTGGGGATACTACATTATTATTTTAGTTAAGTATGACCCAACGATTAGCATTACGTGATAAATTATTGTGAGTAGCGCCTCCTTAGGGAGTAAGCCCCCACCCTGCCTCACCAACGCTAACCTAAGGAGATTCATATCTAGAAACCAGCCAAATAAATGCCCTCCGTTGGGATCAGCCACTCTCCTGATGGCAGGGGCACTTACTTGCATTACAACAGACCTGTTGGAAATAGGGTGGGCCTCTAGGATAGGTTTCAAAAACTTTTGACCCACTTGACGCAAAGATCAACTATCCAGAAGGCTATAAAACCCAATCCAAGATTCATGTCCTCAATCTCAGCCATCATGATCAGTAAAACAATCTATATATCTAGAAGATAGAAATAGCAACTAATAAATCTACAACATGAAAGGAAGTAGATTATACCTTTGGAGCTCGGTTGTACTCTAATTGAGAAGTTGCGTCTTTCTTTGATGATGAAACGCTTTCACTAATCAAATAAGGATCTCCAAGACCTCTTGATCTTCCACGCTATGACCCATATCAGATTCTCCTTTTCTCAAGAAGATGGTGGGATCTCCAAGAGAAAACTACTAGGAACTCTAGGGAGGAACTAAAAAGAGAACTAGAAGAGGGAAGAGAGAAAAACCGTGTGCAACTCTTGCACTAGGGGCCTTGGGCGTGAATCCCAATGCTAGGATTGATGCATGCACGTCCAGGCCTCCTCTCCTCTATTTATAGATTTTGCAAGCCCTTACTTACTAATTTCCATTAGAAGTCTTACTTCCAAATAATTAGTAATTATCTCTTCTCAATTAAAATAGAAGTCTTACTTCCATTAATTAATTAGTAACTTATCATATCATAATTAGAAGTCTCAGTTCAAATATGATTAGTAACTTTCTAATTCCTTTCTAATTAAAATAGAAGTCTCACTTCTACTAAAATTAGTCGGTCTACTATTACCACTATTAGAAGTCTTACTTCAAATAGAAATAGTAACTTTCCTTTTAGAGTTCAACTAGAATTAGATACTTTCTAATAATTGGGCTAGCGTGGGGACCACTAGGGATTCCTTAGAAAGCTGGCTCCAACTGAAACTCGTGACCCCACATCTCATGTGTAATCCGGGCCCACAGTTAATTGCAAATAACTCCACTATATAAATGCAATTGAACTCCAGTCTTAGGAATATTACATATAAGACCCTAAACTTCCACATTACCACAAGTAGACCCCTCTATCAATATCCATGGATCAATTGGACCTGTCCTCCAACTAGATCCATATCTTATTATCCTTGAGCCCCAATTAATTATAATGATCATAGGTACCTTTCTAATTAACTCTTAATCGGAATGGGTGCGCACTTACCAATGATAAATCCATTAATTGGCACAAGGGGATATTAGATATAGATTCTATCTTGACCATTGAATGTTCCCATAGCTCTACTACCATGTTCCTAAATCACCGAGGTGTTGACCTACAGTTGGCCTCACTCATTGGTGACTCAAGGCAAATGAATAGATAGAAACTTGAGTTCATTAATGTCTCAGGATTGAGACCCTATTGCTAGAAAATTATGAGAACAGACCTTAAAGTAAAGACAGTGTTTATAAGGTGCTTCTCATGGTCCTTCAATACATCCAATGTACCAGCACTATGATCCAGAATCTTCCATTCTGATGATCGAGACAAATCACACTCTCTCATAGTGATCAAAGTGCTGCAACCTTGTCAGTATGAGATGTCTAGTCTCATCACTGGTTATAAAGATATTTTAAGTATAAGATTTGTCACACATGTCTCTCGTATGTGCATCTCATCCATACACATGTGTTACATCTAATATACTTGTGGACTCCGGTTCATCTCATGAACCATCAAGTCATTCTATTGGTTATGTGCAAGTATATAATAAATCACCGTTCATCTCATGAAAGGAAAACATGAATATACTGATAAATAAAGAAATTAATCAATTTATTATATCATCTACTGGATTGAGTCCATAAAACTAACAATCTCCCACTTGGGCTCAATGCCAGTTAGAGTTGCATCTCATGCACAGCTCAAAGACTTTGGTAGTCAAAGGCTTAGTAAATGAATCTCCTAGATTGTCGGCAGAGGTTATCTTGGTGATCGTACATCACCTCTCTGCACAATCTATTTGACCATGTATAACTTCCTCTGTACATGCTTTTTGGCTCTTAGGTTATTTGGACTTAGCGACTGCCCTGCTGTTATCACATTAAACTGTAATCGGTTGTCTTGCCAAAAATACCACTCCAAGTTCCATAAGGAGTCTTTTTAGCCAATCTGCTTCCCTAGTTGCTTCTCAAACGACTATAGCAAAAACATATACCTAGAAGTTGATTTCGTGGAATCTTGATCTGACTAGAAGTCAGTATATATGTAACCGACTGGAATCAACTCATCACTGCTATAACTTAACATGTGATCTCTAGTTCTTCTCAAGTATTCGAGAACACATCTTATAGCAGTCAATGATAAATACCTGGGCTAGACTGATATTTGCTGACTAGGCCTACTGCATGATAGATATCCGGTCTAGTACAAAGCATAGCTTACCGTACTAGAGCCTTATCTATGTACACATCATTGAGATAAGCCTATCATCCTATTTTTTCGATCTCAATGGAAATTTACCCCTAGGATGTACCTGGCTTCTCCAAAGTCCTTTATTATCAAAAGTCTTAGCCAACCAAAACTTTTACTGTAGACGATATCCCTATGTCACTCCATGGGAGAAGGATGTCGTCGACATATAATACCGGAAAAAACTACCCTGCCTGCTTGACTTTTCATTTACACACATGACTTATCCGGATTCTAACAAAAATCAAATGACTTGATTTCCTTGTCAAAACGGATGTTCCTGTTTCGGGATACATGCTTTAATCTATAAATGGACTTATGCAGCCTGCAAACTCTTCGCACTTGGTTATTAGCTATAGAACCATCTGGCTACATCATATAGATGTTTTCCTCAAGATTGCCGTCATGAGACGCTGTCTTGACATCCATTTGCCAAATCTCATCACCGAGATGAACCGCAATGGATAAGAGTACCCGGATGGAACTCTTCCATTTGGCTCTCCTTTTCTCTTGTAGACTCACTTGCACCCAATAGGTTTGCTATTGGCAGGCAAGTTTATAAGTATCCAGACCTGATTAGAGTACAAAGACTCCACCTCAACTTTCATAGCATCTAACAAACGTCCCGAAACTATGTCATTAACTGTTTTATCATATTTACAGGGATCTTGTTCCGATTCTTCCAGGATTGCCTTGTAAGACTTTCCCAAAACCGAGAACTTGTCAAGGGTCCTGACAATACTCCCACTACGACAAGGCATTGGTGTAACTACTGGGTCTGCTATGGGTGGATTTTCTTAAAGTTTGGTTATTCTTGGATTTAGAATTGATCTCTCTTGAATTTCTTCCAAGATAACCATTTATAAAGATTTCCAGTTAATCTTATAATCTCCCTCCAGAAAACCGCATTGGTGCTGCGAAGCACTTTTTGCTCTCTGGGATTATAGAGCAACCAACCTTTAGTTCCTTTTTGGGATAGAATATAAACATATATACTTCCGACTTCGATTCTAACTAATCCGTCTTTTACTTTAGCACGTGTGCCGAACAACCCTGAAAACGTTGTAGACTAGGCTTTCGCCCTGTCCATAACTCCCTGGGAGTCTCAAGTATAGACTTAGATGGAATGAGATTTAGTATATATATTTCAATTTCCATATCCCAAAATATAGGTAATCCGTAGAAACTCAATCATAGACTTGATCATATCTAAAAGAGTCTTGTTCCTTCTTTCTACTACTCCATTCTGTTGAGGCAAACCAGGAGCAGACTACTAGGATCAAATCCCATTTTCTGATAAGTATCCCATAAAATTAGTGGAGAGATATTCACCTCATCGATCTCATCGAAGAGTATTTATACTTTTACCTAATTGCTTTTCCACTTCCGCTCGAAAACTCTTTGAACTATTCAAAAATTCTCGAACATGCAGTGCATAAGGTATATGTATTCATATCTTGAGTAATCATCGGTGAAAGTAATGAAATACCCGTATTAATCTCTCACTCTAATATTATAGGTCCATACACATCAGTATATACTATCTCCATTATATCTTTAGCCCTACTGCCCTTAGATGAATAAGGGTCTTTTCCTTCCAGACAGGACTCACAGACAGGCATTTGTTCTACCACCGACGAAGGCAAGATACCATCTTTCACTAGCCTGTCAATCCTGTTTGGGTTTGTATGACCTATCCTCCTAAGTGTCAAAGTTTGTTGGATTAGATGAAGGTGACTACCTCTTTAATGATGGTCTATTATTAACATCAGTGTCATGTATCTCATACATTGTGGGAGTTAAAAAATAAAATCCATTGATTACCTTGTCAGAATATATAAGAGTACCGCTCCTCTTTAAGACAATTTAATTACCAAAAGTAACAGAATAATTTTTATTCATCATACTAGAAATTAAAATTCCATCTTAAAACGATACATATAATGTATCTGACAAAATCAACTTAATATTTGAAAGCAACTAAGTTACTACTCTACTGACACTGCTTCTGCCTTGGCTTCCGATCCCAGGTTAATTCTGATTTCCCCGTCATTAATCCTCCTGGTTACCTGTAACTCCTACAACATATTACTGATGTAATTAGTTGCACCGAAGTCTACAAACCAAGATTTCTGAAGTACTAGTTGCAAAACTAGCTTCAGAAACAAGTGACTCAATCATACCTGAGATCTTTTCCTTTGACAGAAATCGTGGACAATTCCTTTTCCAATGTCCTGTCATACCACAGTGGAAGTAGTTTCCCTTTGCTCCCGTATCCTTGACCTTGGCCACACCACTGGTGGAACTCTACTCCACCTTAGCACCTTTGATTACTGATTTCTTCTTGCTATCCTGGTCTTTGCCTTTCGGCTTAGACTTAGCAAATGACTTTTCTGTCATGAGAGCAGTTGGTCTTTTCTTCATGATTTCCTTAAACACTATCAGCTGGTGAGACAGCTCAGCTATGGTCATTTCCAATTTATTATAATTGGTCTCGAAATGTTTAAATGAGCCCGGTAGTGGTTGAATGATCATGTCGATCTGCGATTTTGTATCAATCGTAGTCCTTAGTACATCTAACTCATTCAATGCCAACATCATTTTTAACAAATGTTTTTGTACTGGGGTTCCCTCAGCCATCTTTTTCTCCATCAGCACTTTTATAGCAGCCTGCCTAGCAGGCTTGACCTTTTCTGCAAACAACTCCTTTAAGTTCGATATAATATCGTATGCTGACTTATAGGATTAATGTTGTTCTTGCAAAACAGTAGACATGGATGCCTGAATAAAACATCTGGCCATCTCATTGTCTTTGGTCTACTTGGTGTAAAAGTTTTTCACAATTTGTGGTGCATCAGGCTCAGGCTCAGGAAGGGAGGGTATAGTAAGGACATATTTGCATCTTGAAGCTGTCAAGATAATATACAGGTTCCTTTTCCAGTCTACATAGTTGGATCCCATCAACTTGTTCTGGTTGAGGATGGTTGCAAGTGGATTGAAAGTATTCGAATTCATGCTGTATAAATTAAAGCACATAACCATACATTCAATGAAAGAATATAAATGACATTAGGATTTAGTATTCTACCAAATTCATGTGGGAATCCTCATAAGCACTGAGTTTAGTATACATCGGAATCCCAATCCCTTAGGGCATGCCTCCTAGGGGAGTGCGAATATCCTTGGATTGGTGCGGATCAAAGTTTGTCAAAATTGAAATTAGGACTAATTATCCATGATCCCCATCGTTCATTGTCATCTAGGTATCTCATACCAAATAATGTATGACTCTCGATTAGCTTTGGTTTTTAAAATACATGAGGCAAATCCTAGGAGATACTACATCATTATTTTAGTTAAGTGTGACCCACCAACTAGCATTGCATGACAACCGTTGTGAGCAGCTCCTCCTAGGGGAGTAAGCCCCCACCCCGTCTCACCAACACTATCCTTAGGAGATCCATATCTAGTAACCAGACAAGTAAAAGCCCTCCGAAGGAACGGCCACACTCTTGGTGGCGCGAGGCTAATACTTTCCTTACAATGGACCTATGGTGGAAAACCATGGGGATTTCTCAATTTAAATGCCCCGCTCCCACTTAATATTTTGGAATTGAGGATTTCCTTTTAAGGTATTAGGGCCCACATATATAAATATATGAATCATCAAATCATCTCAGGATATCATCTAAGATTGTTTCCAAGTCAAGTTATTTTAAGGAAAGTCAAGTTTCTTAAATTAGTGTTACCAATGTTGTCCATCTCATGGGTCATCAACACTAATTAGAACTCTTTCCAAAAATTAATTTGATTTGACCAATATTAGTAACTTGTTATGTTTGGATCAGATTTGGAAACATTCTAAATAAAGCATTCAACTATAAATAGAAAATGCTAAAATTAGAAACTAGTCCTCTCCTCCACATGGCCCAAGCGGAATAGACTTCTTGGACTTCTAGACTTTCCAAAAACTTGGAATTCGTCAAACACTTTGGGAAACTCCAAAACACCTTTGGTATCTTTGATTAGGAGTCCAGCTTCACTTTCCTTCTTCATCTCAGACATTGCCAGAATTTACAAATTTAGAAAATTACACAAATTCCTATGTCTGTACGATGAGACTTACATGATAATCTATTAATGGAAATAAAAGGCTCATAGGGAATTTCACCATGCATTGCCCTAAACTGGGAAACCAAGGAAACCAGGATGCCCTTTACAGTTTGTCAAAAATAAATATTCATCCATAAAGAAAGTAAAAGACTTGTGGGCCATATGGAGAGGACATGATAACCTGCATGTTAGTATCTCATACTAGCAAAGCAACTCACAAAACCAGGTTACCAAACAACAATGGAACGACAAGATGCCAAAAATTGCCACTACTTTAAATCATGCGCTACGCAAAGGGGGTCCGGGGGTGTCCCCAGCGGGGGTCGATCTTATGTGTCAGTGTATTCGGTCGACCTACCAGAGGGTTCGGTCGACCAACCTCAGTGTCTTCGGTCGACCGACCAGGGGTTCGGTCGACCGACGTGACGGAAATCTACAGGTTGGGTTTTTCTATTTCATGTCCAAACATCTCCAGAACTCTTCTGAAGACTCCCAATGGCTTCCTACCATCATTCCATCATTGTTAAACCCTTTTGTGACTACCCAAACACGGATTTACTAATTATCCAAGCAAAAACCATTAAAACTGATCCATACATATCCCTTGATCTATCCTCTTCGCATCTCATGCAAAGATTAGATCAAGCTTACTGATCTAACATGATTAGAGATGAAGTAAGGTTCTAATACCAATTGTTGGAAATAGGGTGGGCCTCTAGGATAGGTTTCAAAAACTTTTGACCCACTTGATGCAGGGATCAACTATCCAGAAGGCTATAAAACCCAATCCAACATCCATGTCCTCAATCTCAACCATCATGATCAGTAAAACAATCTATCTAGAAGATAGAAACAACAACTAATAAATCTACAACATGCAAGGAAGTAGATTATACCTTTGGAGCTCGGTTGCGCTCTAATTGAGAAGTTGCGTCTTTTTTTTTTATGATGAAACGCTTTCACTAATCAAATAAGGATCTCCAAAACCTCTTGATCTTCCACACTATGACCCGTATCAGATTCTCCTTTTCTCAAGAAGATGGTGGGATCTCCAAGAGAAAACTACTAGGAACTCTAGGGAGGAACTAGAAGAGGGAAAAGAGAAAAACCATGTGCAACTCTTGCACTAGGGGCCTTGGGCATGAATCCCAATGCTAGGATAGATGCATGCACGTCCAGGCCTCCTCTCCTCTATTTATAGCTTTTACAAGCCCCTACTTACTAATTTCCATTAAAAGTCTTACTTCCAAATAATTAGTAATTATCTCTTCTCAATTAAAATAGAAGTCTTACTTCCATTAATTATTTAGCAACTTACCATATCATAATTAGCAGTCTTACTTCAAATATGATTAGTAACTTTCTAATTCCTTTCTAATTAAAATAGAAGTCTCACTTCTACTAAAATTAGTAAGTCTACTATTACCACTATTAGAAGTCTTACTTCAAATAGAAATAATAACTTTCCTTTTAGAATTCAACCAGAATTAGATAATAATTGGGCAAGCGTGGGGACCACTAGGGATTCCTTAGAAAGCTGGCTCCAACTGGAACTCGTGACCCCACATCTCATGTGTAATCCGGGCCCACAGTTAATTGTAAATAACTCAACTATATAAATGCAATTGAACTCCAGTCTTAGGAATATTACATAGAAGACCCTATACTTCCACATAACCACAAGTAGGCCCCTTTATCAATATCCATGGGTCAATTGGACCTGTCTTCCAAACTAGATCCATATCTTATTATCCTTGAGCCCCAATTAATTATAATGATCATAGGTACCTTTCCAATTAACTCTTAATCGGAATGGGTGCACACTTACCAATGATAAATCCATTAATTGGCACAAGGGGATATTAGAGATAGATTCCATCTTGACCATTGAATGTTCCCACAGCTCTACTACCACGTACCCAAATCACCGAGGTGTTGACCTACAGTTGGCCTCACTCATTGGTGACTCAAAGCAAATGAATAGATAGAAACTTGAGTTCATTAATATCTCAGGATTGAGAGCCTATTGCTAGGGAATTATGAGAGCAGACCTTAAAGTAAAGACAGTGTTTATAAGGTGCTTCTCATGGTCTTTCAATACATCCAATGTACCAGCACTATGATCCAGAATCTTCCATTCTGATGATCGAGACAAATCACACTATCTCATAGTGATCAAAGTGCAACCTTATCAGTATGAGATGTCCAGTCTCATCACTGGTTGTGAAGATATTTTAAGTATAAGATTTGTCACACATGTCTCCCGTATGTGGATCTCATCCATACACATGTGTTATATCTAATATACTTGTGGACTCCGGTTCATCTCATGAACCATCATGTCATTCGTATTGGTTATGTGCAAGTATATAATAAATCACCATTCATCTCATGAAAGGAAAACATGAATATACTGATAAATAAAGAAATTAATCAATTTATTATATCATCTACTGGATTGAGTCCAAAAAACTAACAAGACCTACTGTAGAAAACCATAGGGATTTCTCAATTTAAATGCCCCGCTCCCACTTAATATTTTAAAATTGAGGATTTCCTTTTAGGTCTATGGACCCACATATAAAGAATATCAAATCATCTCATAATAAAACCAACGATAGGTTTCCAAGTCAAATTTAAAATTAAGGAAAGTCTAGTTACTAAGATTAGTATTACCACTGGGTGCATCTCATGGGTCCACTAAAACTAATTCTATTATTAGAACTCTTTCCAAAATATTAAATTGGTTTGACCAATTTTGGTAATTGCTATGTTTGCATCAGATTTGGAAAGAAATTGAAACATGCTATTAAAGCAATCACATACATAGAAAGTAGTAGGGATGTAACGGTTCGGTTAACCATTCATTTTGGGAAAACCGTTAACCTTTTTGGCTTTTAAAAACCGTAACCGTAACCATGAAAAACCGTTAAAAAGCAAACCTCGATTAACTGTTCGATTATGATTAATTGTCACTTGAAAAAAAATTTTTGTGAAAATTTTGCCATTTACCAATCAAACATAGTGTGAAAAAAAAAAAACCATAGTTGGAGAATGGCATGATATGTAACTGTAAAACTAAAAAAAAAAAGTAATTTTCATTCATGCCCTTAGGTTTTCTTCTTATTAGCGAAATGGTTCGGCTGAACCATATTTAACGGTTCAGTTTGCTTAATAACCGTGAGTCGAGATAAAAACCGTTACCGAACCATGAAGCATGGTTTTCCGATTTCAATAATCGTAACCGTAACCGAACCGTGAAACATGGTTATTAACCGTGGTTTGGTTCGGTTAGACGATTTCTCAATTTTCTTTTACACCCCTAGAAAGTAAAGTGCACAAAAAAAAGGCTAAACCGATGCGAACCGGGCGGTTCGGTCAAGGTTCGGATGCGATTAAACAACTCAAACCTAACCAATTATCTAAATTTGTATTTTTTATAAAATATATAAAAGAATATGAAATATTACTTGAAGAAGAATCGAACCCTCACTTCGTTACTTGAAGTCCAACGTCTCTCACCAATTGAATTAATATTTTTTTATGAAAAAAAAAACCGTAACCGAACCAAACTGGTTCCTTTCGGTTCGGTTCAATTCGGTTTGACCACATGGGCGGTTCGGTTCGGTTTGGTTTGAGAAAATAGAAAACCGATGGGTTCGGTTTAGAGGTGTTCATCGGGTTGAACCCGCGGGTTTTGGGTCCCCGACCATATTTTATGTGGGTGAAAACCCACTCGAACCCGACCCGTTTGGGTCACAGGTTGGTCAGGTCACGAGTCAGTCGGGTCGCGGGTCGGGTTCGGGTAAAAAATTTGTAAAAAAAATGTGATTTTATTAAAAATGAAAGGGCAATTCCATCTTTAGAACTTTGAATGGGTTTAACCCGAATTCAAATGAGCCATTCAAAGTCCAAACCCAAATCAAAGTCAGAATCCTCTAATGTGCCAAATAAAAAAATCAAATGGGCCTATTGCGGTTCAATTGGAACAATTATTTGCACCCTAATCAAAACCCGTAAAAAGTTCAGACTATATCAGTTATCAAGAGCCAGATCCAGCTCACTGGACCTAAATCTTAGTGGATCAGATTCTTCTGGACCCAAGGCTTGGATTTGGGTCCCTGAAAAAAAAAGGTCCAGACCTTGTACCTCTCTCCTTCTCTCTGAAATTTGATTGCATGCTGTAAGAAAGCAATTAAATAAGGTGGTTTTTTTCCCCTATTGAATGGTCAGTGATAGCTGGTGTGGAAATGTTTGCCTACAAAGGGGTGGCTTCCAATCTTGTGACTTATCTTACTGATGTTGTGGGTATGAAGACATCCTCAAGAGCAAAAACAGTCAATAGTTGGGGTGGGGTCACTTCCATGCTTCCTTGTTTGGCATTTTACTATTAAAGTCAAGTGGAGTGAAGTGAAATGAAAAGTATGAATAAAATATGTAGTGGGTTATGATGGTATTTTGTTTTTAGTTATTTGGGATGGAATAATGTTGACTTTTGGTATGGGAATGGAGTTTTTTTGTCTTTTAGTTAATAAATGTGGTTACGTTTTGACTTTTTGTTGGAAAAGTTGGAGGGAGTTTTGAGAAAAAATGCATTTGATGTGATGTTTAGGATGACTTAACTTTACTTGACTTTACTAGTCAAGTTACCAAACGGGCCCTCAGAAGGGTTTTTATTTTTGAGTTACTTTTTAGCATTAAAAAGTAATTACATTTATTTATTTTTTTATTACCGGATTCACGGGTCACCCGGTGACCCGACCCGTTAGACCCGTTAACCGTTTCTTTCTCTATTGGGTCAAGTCAGGTCGAGCACCGAAAATCCGCTACCATGACCTACCCATTGACCCATGGGTTGGGTCGGGTCACGGGTAGTTTTGTACACCTCTAGTTCGGTTTGGTTGATGGTTTTCCCTATAAACCGATCGGAACCGCCCATGTGCACCCCTAATAGAAAGTAACAAAAATAAAAATTGGTCATCTCCTCCACATGGCCCAAATGGAATAGACTTCTTGGACTTCTTAAACTTTCAAACTTTGGGTATCTCCAAAACTCTTTTGGTAATCTTCAAAGTCTTTTGGTTAAGAGTCCAACACCACCTTCCTTCTTTGTCTTAGATGCCGCCGAAATTTACAAAATTGATAAAAATAAAAATTACATAAATTCCTATGTCTCAACGATGAGACTTACATGGAAATCTAATAATGGAAATAAAATGGCTTTTAGGGAAAACATCATGCCTTGCCCTTTCACTGGAAACCAAGGAAACCATGATGCCCTTTACATATTGGCTCAAATAAACCAATAACCAAAAAGGAAAGTCAAAGACTTGTGGGCCATATGGAGAGGACAATATACCTGCAGGGTTAGTATCTCATACAACCATACAAACCACAAAACCAGGCTACCAATCTGTAGTGGAAAAAAAAGCGGCCAAAAGAATCCCGGATATGCAAAAAAAAGACCTGAACCTTGCTGTTCGTGTGTCTCCGGTCGACCAGACACGGGGTCGGGTCGACCAGACTCACGAACTAGAAAAGTTTGATTCTCCAGTTTCATGTCCATTCGAAGCCAAACATCCTTTAATGGATTCTTACCATCCTTTCATTACAGAATAACCCTTTTGTGAACATTCCAACAACAGATCTACTTAAAAAGAAAGCAAATCCACAAATTTTAGTTGGATTTTCCAGTTTTCTTTATTTTACCACTTAATTATATTTCATTTCACCCCTGATGCTAAAGTTAATTGAAGTGAAGGATTACATTAAGAGACGAGAAAATAAGAGGAGTCATATAAAAAAAAGTAGAAAAAACTATTCGTTTATGAAAAAATACCCTCTTCTTTTTATCCACTATGATGAAAAACCCTTTTTTTTATCCACAAAAATTTTTTTAAAAAAAGTACCTTCTTATGCCACTAAATGACAAAAACCCTTTTAATTATCCAAAAAAGGTTAAAAATGGTACCTTCTTCTTTTCATGTCTCTTAATTTGAACCTTCACTTCAAATTCACTTTACAAGTGAATTATCCAATCAGGAAGGGGTGGAATATGCAAAAGCATTCACACAAAAAAAAAATGACGATGCAAATTGGGATGTGACATTTTGTCATGAGGATGCATAAGAGCATGAGGAGAAAATCACGTTTGATCATAGCAAGGCATTTGATGAGAGGAGCCCATGTAAATCTCATGGAATAGAAGGACAAAAACCATGATGCCTTTAGGAAATGTATAAAGAGGCGATGACCATGTGAAAGCAACGCAAATAGGCATGCAGTCTAGGTCCCTGTATACAAAAAAAAAAAAAAAAATCTATAAACAATGAAAAGTCCCCACCATTTTTTTTAAGAAGGAAAATATATATATATTTCTAAAATACCACTAAACGAGTGATATACCTTTTTTTATTTTAAAAAAATGTACGTCTTCCCACTAGAATGGCTAGGCAAAAGAACTCCAATCCATTGAGCAGTGAATATTCTCACACTCGAAAGGTAGGAGGATGTAACCAAAGGATATCCAAAGGATACAATAGTGATGAAATAGAAACAGAATATATTTTCCATATATATAGGGCCAACTCTCCTAAGTTGAAGCTTAACTTATCATAAGTTGGAATAGTGCTGGTCCCACAAATCAAAGTCGATTATCATTTTTTTTTACATGATGGTCGTCTTCAAAATCAATATAAATCCAATTAGAACTGGATTTCCAGTCCAGTTCCATCATGCAAAAAACAGATATAATCAACTTTGATTAGTTAGACTAGCACTATTGCAACTTAAGATAAGCTAAACTTCAACTTAAGAGAGCCCTACTCTATATATATATTAGACATGTAATGAATAGATAAGCATTTTCTTTTTCAAAAAGAAGAAAAAGAGATACGTAGAAAAAAAAAAAAGAGAGATACGTACCACCACACTATCATGATTTAAGCACAAGAGTTCCAATCCTTTAAGCAACGAATAATCTTCCTAAAAGATCTAATAATGATGAAATGGCGAAAAAAAGTTTTTTTTCCACATGAAATGAATGGAGAAGCATTCTTTCAAAAAAGAAAAAGAAAAGGCAAAAAAATGAAACAAACCACCCCGCCACCATGATTTGCCACAAGAGTTTGTCATTTGAGCCGCAAGTAATCTCATGCTCTAGCCAATACTGATAAAATGGTGGTTTGTTTTAGGCATGAAATGAATGGTTTTTTTTTAAACAATCATAAAAAGGAGAAAAAAAACATGCATGGATCTCCAAATGATTTGATGGTGTCGTTTTCTTTTATTTTCTTTTTTAGAACTTTCAACTCATGTAGAAAGTACATGCAAGTTGTAAAATAATATCATGTACGAAGGTGAAGGTGAAGGTGAAGGTTTCACAGATGACACAACTTTATTGCATTAAGGCAGATACAATGCTAACACAAAATGCTTACCACCATTGCCCATAAATGCATGTATAACTGGGTGAGAAATAAGTCCAAACAAGGGACTATCTTGGAATTTCAGTCCATATAATGAACTGTTTTAAGAATTTGGTGCAAACAATGGACTGTTTTGAAATCCCTGCACATGTATAGGACTGCTTTGAAAAAAAATAGCATGTAGAAGGGACTGTTTTGAAAAGAAAAAAAGATTCTGTTTGGACTCTTTCATGAAAAAGTGGGACTGTTTTTGAACAACAAAAGCATATATGAGTATTTTTAGCATACAAATTCATGATAAAGCGCATAAAATCATGGGAAGATGCACAAATCATGAAAACTGATGGGATAATGAAATTCATACCAAGTTAGCAAATTAAATCACAAATATCATCATTTCATGCATGTTAATTATATTAAAACATGATCAAGCAAATAAAAAAAAAAAACGTCCAAAATTCTATCTCAGCCATACAAATGATCAATTCATGCATGTTAATTATAATAAAACATGACCACGCAAATAAAAAAATGCGTCCAAATCCATCTCAACCATACAAATGATCAAAATTCGAAATTTGATAAACACGATGATGGAAATCATGAAATGGGCCAACACACAACAAGTATGCATGAATTTTCGCATTGGACAGATGAAAATAAATGCATGGGATTTTTTTTTTCTGAAAATGCATGAGTTTTCACTTAAAATGATGGATGAAAAAAATGCATTGTTTCCACGTAAATTCATTGAATAAGAAAAAGGCATGAATAAATGCATGGAACCACAGGGTCCATGCGAAATATGGTGGATACATGGTGTACATGATACGGTAAATATATCCATGAAATTCATAAGGATGGACATATCAACTATGGGTTAGATAATTATTTATCAAATGGACCATATTATCAAACGAACAAAGAACAAACCCGTGCGAACTCATTTTCAAACAATGCGTTGCATCTATGAGACAATGAGCATACATTGGAAACAAACACAAATCTTCTCCATTTTTTAGATCAGCACCTTACCCCTGTAGTAATGTGTAGCAATTCTCACCTGCTTACCTAGAATTATAACCTTGGGCATGCCACCTTACCTCACCCGAGATCTCTCCCACTGGCATGGGTTCGATGGGTCCCCAACCCCTTAACAGGGGTACCGAAAAACACTAATCTCACATGCATAGGATCCATGAGGCAATGAGCATATCATATAACCAACACAAATTCCCACATCAAATAGTGGGGCCACTGTAGGCATGGTGGCATCAAATTCGCGATGCAACAGAAATTCAGTTTCATACTAATTCATGGTGAGGGCAGTGAACAGACTGTAGCATGGAAAGAATATCCAAAGAACAATGAAATGCATGGAGTGCCAACAACCAAACGGTGATTTTTTTGTGTAAAATTCAACATGTGAACAGTGGGTCCTACCCAAACAGAGGGTCATTCGATTGGAACACGAGTAATTCTAACGCCCAAACAATGGGTATAATGCATGAAAATTCAGCATCCGGACTTGTACCCTAAGTGTGAAGAAAATGTGTAGCAAACCCAACACCCAAAGCATGGGTCATTCCATGAAAAATAAATGGAGTTCTGAAAACCAAACCACAGCTACAAGGCATGGAGTTTCATCATCTAAACAGTACACAAGACTTCATCACTCAAATCCTTGTCCCACTACTGCATGTACACATGATGATCACATCAAATCAATATATAAGTTATGAAATTCATAATGAGGAGCATCAAGATCATGGCCAAACATGGGATGATCATGGTTATCTAGGCGGAATCTCATCCAAACAGTGAATTAGATTATGACCAGTGGATAGGTACGTGGGTTGCACGTAATGTTCATTCCACTATCATCAAATAATAAGATGTTTCAGCTATACTACTATGTTATAAGATATTATCATATGCTATTATTAATCTAGGTTCACAATAAGCATGTAGAAAAAAAGTGATATTTATTGCCTTGGGAACATATCTAAATGGAAAATGCTATTCAGAAGATGATTAAATCAAATGAAGAAATGAAAAAAATAAAATAAAATGTATCATGCATAACATAAAAGACGCTTGATAAATATAATCTTCAATAGATATTTTAGATGGAAATTCTAAGAAATGATGAGTTATAACATAGTGTTTGTCTGTTGCAATCAAATTCAGTTTTGGGGTAAGTGCTCGAGTTGAAATGAGAAAGGAGATGTTAATAGGATTTTCTTTTATTTTATAAAAAGGTTTTTTAAACAATTGTATACCTTTAGATTTCCAAATTTGCATATGCACATGTCTGCTACTTGAAGTGCACATTTAGTTTTTCGAATTTGGGTTTTTTGTTTCTCATTAATCCTTTTAAGCTGCAAGAGAAGATAAAGGAATAAGTACACAGACAAAAATATGATCACAAATATTAAATATACTTTGTAGCAATCCATCAAGTGGAATGGAACCCCATAAAAATGGGAAAATCCAATATTTAGACCAAAAGATACAGTTTGAAATGATTTTTTTTACTGTTACTACACCCTAAAATTTTGTTTTTGATGAAAACATCTTCATGGCAAAGGAGGAAAAGCATGAACATGATAAAGAGTAACTGTCATCCTCAATGTATCTATGGGAACTCGAAGGGTGATCTCTAAAGCAATCATCCACATAAGTCGAGAATTTTTCCTTCTTTTAAAATATATTCATGTTTTATAAGGGAATTTTTGTGCACAAACCTTTTCCGTGAAATGCAGAAATTGTGTTGCATCAATAGTTCTCTCACTCTCTGCCAGAAACCCACAACCGAGGAATGTTAAGAGGGAAAAAAAGGAATTATTAAAAATCAAGAGTTAAGGGTAACCTAGTTTCGTGAAAGATAAACAGAGAATTCTTAGAAATAGCTCAAAAAAAAAAGTCCTAAGAGGAGAATGTGAATTTGGTGAATTGGGCCTAACTGTAGACCCCGACCCCCAATTTCTCTGTTTAGTATTGTTTTAATCGTGGTTTAGCTTTTAAGCGAGATCTGAGTTGGTTTGACCTTGTTTTTGAGTTGGAGTAGATTTTTCCATAGTTTTTGAGATTTTGAGGACCGTTGACTTTGGTTTGACCCGGCCCATATGATATGTATTTTATGAGAAATTACTTTTCATTTCTAAAAAATTCTGATTTTGGTGCATTTTGACTCATTTTACGAAGTTTAACAACTTTCATGTTTTGACCATTTTGATTCGATGATCAGAAAATGCGTTTTTCGGGAAAAAGGGCAAAATTGACTTTTCACACTAAATCTGTCAATGAATTTCGAAAATTTCAGAAATTGGGGAAAATATACTTTTTGGAAAGTAGAAATTTCGCTGATCATTTTTGTCTTCTTCGTCGTTTTCATTCGGGGCCCGCAAATGCCACTTTCAGCCTTGTGAAGATCGGGGCCCATAAAACCCATCTTATAAGAAGAGGAACCCTCTTCTTCTCCTTCATTTTCTCTTCCTGCACAGTTTGGAGCAATGGCTCTTTCCCTCTCCTCTAGCAACTTTCTCTCTCTTCTGAATCACCTCTTTCATGGAGATTTCATGGAGGATTGATCTCCTAGGGCCCTTCTTCTCCATTCAAGCTTTCTAAAGAACCCATCTGCTAGAGATTTGAGCTAGGAGAGACCACCTTTCCATGCATTTCTCCTTGGTTTGAGCTACCAAAGGTTAGCAATGGTTTTCTTTTCTTGGGATCTTGGTTTTTCAAACCTTTTGGAGTATTTTTCTCACATATGCAAAGAGTTTTCATGGGGACTTGATTTTTAGGGTTTCTCTTGGTTTATTTTGGGGCTTTTGTAGATGGAAGACCTTGAGACCCTAGAGCTTTGATTGAGAAGTATTATTTCTCTCTTTTAGACTTGAGGCAAGTGAATAATCCACTTAATATGATGATTCCATGTTATAAGTTTCATTTCATGTTTTTCCTCCTATGTTATTATCTCTTCATGACTCATAGAATTGTTTTGGACAAATGGAGAAATGTTATGCTTGATTTCCTCTTAGGTTATTGTTTTACAATGTATTGAAAGTTTGTTTTCACTTTGGACATTTTGAAACTTAGCTCTTTTTTTTATGTTAAGTGTTTGGGTTCAAAGCCAAGGAAGAAAACTTTGATTTCAAAGTATGATGTTTGGATTAATTGGATTGATTGTGGTTGATGATTTGATGATTTGTGGAGGTTAGGAGAGGCCATTAGATTTGTGAAATATGTATGGAAGAGAAAGGATGGAAAGAAAAATCAAAGAATAAGAAAAAGGAGTGACAATTCCACTCAGGTTCGGACCCAGCAGCACTGGGCCGCTCGAGCGAGCCCATGGTCCGCTCGTGCGGACCAGGTTCTGTTAGGGGTCCGCTCGAGCGAACCCTGGGCCGCTCGAGCGGACCTGGGCCCAGTCCAGGGCCCTTTTGAGGACTGATTTTTGGATCGTTTTGCAGCCCATTGCTTGGGTTGTTTCTCCCTTGTTTCGGGTCCTTTCCATCCCATCTCCCTCCATTTGCTTGAGGCCCATCTAGCCTCTAATGATGTATGGAAGCTCATGAAAGTTTGGGATCAATTGTGATACTTGGAAATTATGAAATGGGAATGAGAACAATGAGAGAATGAGGGTATGTGAGATTACCCGGGAATCGTTCGAGTCTCAATGCGCACTTTATCATTTAAATGTTGTGGATTTTCATTGGCATCAAACATATTCTCTTAATAATCAATGTTTAAAGGTTAAATGTGCATTGAGATGGTTCCTTGGTAAGCCATTAAGTCGTTCTCCACTATCTATTCCATTTCAAGTCAGAAAAGTGTATTTGTATTCTTCGGTGAACTAGCTTGAATGGCATCGGTGATTTGTTATAAAGCCATGTGGTTTCCCCATGTTCGAAAGGGGGATCGCATAGTTTTATACAAATTACTTTGATGTGTATTCGAGTGGTTTACCCTGGAAATTCGTATGTTTTCTCCGAATCGATTTGAAAGGAGATTAGAGTGGTTCGCCACATTCGGGATCTCTTCGATGAGACTATTATTTTGATAAGACTAGTATTTTGAAGATAAAACCTCGAGGCAAGACGGGGCCAGAGCTTTGTAGTGCGAGCCCATGAGCCAAAGAGACTATGATTTCAAAAACAAACCTCGAGGCAAGATGGGGCCAGAGCTTTGTAGTGTGAGCCCATGAGCCAAAGGGATTATTATGGTTGAGTTGTATCGGTTTGGGTTTTTAAAACTAAAGGCACCACTAGGCTTAGGTCACCTTGTCGGGCTGATCACCCGGCTTGGGATCTTTAATTTGTCCGCCAGCAGCAGTTTGGATTCTGTCTGGTACCGACCATGGCAACGGTTTTTATCTGCCGGTCCCATTTGTATGGCTACGGTTCTGATTTGATCTGCCGGTCCCATTTGTATGGCTACGGTTCTGATCCTATTTCCGGTCCCACGTGTAGTGGCTATGGTTCTATCTGCTCTTGTTACTTCGGTAATAGGAGAATATAGCTACGTGTGGTTGCCAATGTTTTATCTGTTTTATGATTCTGATTTGTTTATACTCATTATATTCTTGGAGTTTGCTAATGTTTATGATATCGATCTTTCATCGTATTGTTGCCATTATTTAGGATTTGAAATGTATTTCCAACTATTAAATGTTTTATGCAGGCTACTACTTTTTCGAGATATTCGTACTTCTGAGACTGTTCTTTTATTTGCTTTGATATTTATGTTTGGTCTTTCGATCATTTTATCATGGTTTATTCCTATTATTGTTTAGACTCTTTATTCGATTTTACAATGATTTCATCAGGTTTTATGTATGTCCTTTTGTTTCATATTACTTGTTTATTTACTTGCCAGACCGTCGTGTCTGACCCTGTTTGTTTGGTGCCAGTTTCTTCTCTTTCTGTTTTTAGGTGTTTGATCGGAGGAGGCGGTGGGACCGCCGGTCTGACGTGAGAGGTTGTCCGTTGATATCATCTAGATGTCAAGTTTGGCACCAGAGTTCGTATCCAAATATTGGGGTAGTATTCTGTCTAGTTGGATATTTTTGTATGGCTTTGTTAGCCTTTTTCATTGGGTTTGTAATTAAGACATTTGTTAATTGTAAATTGAATATGTGGGTAATAAATAGTCTTGTTACTACCAGCTCAGTGTTCTATGATTTACACTTTGTGCTAGTCTGTTTATTTGATGGTTATACGATGTTGGTTGAGTGCGACACGGAACCCGATGGCCACGGATTCCGGGTCGTAACACCATGTTTAGCTTCTGCGAAAATATACTCTGATTGTGATGGAAACTTAATTATCCTCATTCACGCGGTTCTTGAGAAATATAGCAAAATTTTCAAATTATCCCAAAATTTCGCACCCCGAGGTCGGATCACTGCAGGGCCCGGTTTCTGGGTGTGACAGATTTGGTATCAGAGCTGGTTAGTTTCTAGGAAATAAAATACTCTAGAGACATTAAGACGTGTGGTGAGGATTCGTTAGATTGTGTCGATTTGTTTTCTCGTGTCCTTGTTTCTTTGGATTTGAGTCGGCTTTTCTTTCTGTTCGGGAGACTTCGCTTGTCTTTTCTTTTAGTTCCCGTTGTTAGGAGATTTAGATGACCAAATTTCCTGCTTAGTGGTGGAGAAATTGAAGTCTCCATACTCTTGTTCGGTGTCTTTTGTCTGTGCTTGTGTCGGAGACTGAGAACCCTCTGGACTTAGTATGTTGTTTTCGGAGAACATCAGCAGACTTTCAGCCTTCAGCATCTCCATTGTGGTTAATGGGAGGAAACATGTGCATTTGCCAGCCAAAGTAGGACTTGAGCAGTATTTGAAGATCCCCTCTCAGCTAATCGAAGATCATCATGCAGCGTACTAAGGTAAGTAAATGTGGATTTTTGGGTAGACTCCGACCAACTTTCCAAGATGAAGGATTGCAAGGGGCGTATTAGCTATTGATTCTATGAAGGGAGAAGTGATCCTTAGTTAGTAAGGTTGGAAGCTAGTGCCAGAAACTCAGGGATTTTCCGAATTCAATAAGCCTCGTCATAGTTTTGGCTGAGAATTTCCGTAATTAGCAGCTTAGCCAGTGTAGTTGATCCAGCAAAAATACCAAGTGATGGTTAGTTGTAGTCAAAATAATTTTTGGCAGCAGAGGGAACCTTGGGAATTTTACCGACTTACAGGGCATTGGATTGGACAATGTACAGATGCAAGTGTATACCTCAGTTAGTGCGATGTCCACCTCTTATTGAGAGTTATTTTCATGATGTTTTCACCTTTTGTTATGTTTTTCTTAATGTCTATGATTTATCCTTGTAGTGTTTAAACAATGGATTCATGTTTCTTCTTTAAGGCTTATTTTGAAATAAACTATGTCATTATACTCTTTTCGTGAGTCACATGATTTTGTTTTCATAAGGTTTTGTGTTTCGGATTTTTGTTTAATCTTCTTAATATATTGTTTTACAGTGATCTTGGAATTTTGCTCTTGTTTTAATTTTCTTAAATGTTGAGATCTACATTTCAAAACCTTAATGATTTCAAAATTTTGTATATGTTTGGTTGGAAAGGGATGGATGTTTTTAATGATGGATTGTAGAGACTAGTGGATAAACTGATCTTTAAAAGCAAATAATTAAAATTGTATTTCTTTCTCAAAGAGTAGTGCAAGATTTCTATTTCATTGATTTGTTTTCTTTGGCTATGTAAAATGAACTTCCTAGGGGTTTTTGTGTTCAGATTATGTATGGATTCCTGCATTTGTTTTAATATTCAACCATGTTTGGATTTCTGCAGGATTTTTATAAATAAATGTGTTTGGATTTTTCCGCAAGATTTTTATGAACAAATGAGTTCAGATTTCAACAAGGTTTAGTGTTTAACCAACACTCAAATTTTTGCAGATTTTCACAAAGTTTAATGTATAGTCATACTATATGAATTTGATTTATTTTGAAATCCTGATTTGGAATGGTCGAGTGTTTCAATGATTTGTTTGGTTATGGAAATATGAATTTCAAAATGAATAATGTTATTTCATACTCAGACTTTGAGAAAACCTTATTTATTAAGCTTTACTTGACAATTTGGAAGTTCAATTTCTACTATGTTTTAAAATGATGAAATTTAGCTAAGTAATTGTTTTAGCCATTATGTTTAAAATTCTAAGTTTTATTTTGTATTGAATGGAATGAGTTGTAATGGCTTATGATGGGAGTTTGGAAGTGTATGAATTGAAGGGTTGATGGATATCAGGAAATATACTAGTTCAGTTGGAAACAAAGTTGAATCTATGAGAGAGTAAATATCATACAAGACTTGGATTGAAAGTTTCAACTTATCAGGGAATGATGCCAGCTTGGCAGGTCTATGGTGTTGATAACACAATACCAGGTAAGATATCAAGAGCAGTGAGCAGATGGAATCAGATGTGGGCAGGAATTCTGAGTACAGCACAGAAAGATTTGGAATATGGAGTTCTGAACGCAGATGGGAATTCCAAGGTCGGCTTTACATGTCAAGGGTAGAAGACTTGAAGAGTGAAATCTGGAGAGGCAAGCCATGCGAAGTTTTGACACAGAACGACTCAGCAAGTTATGCCAGTTTAACATTTGGTGTATAGTAGGGTGACATCTGGGTTGTAGCAGACCAAGTCAGTGACAGGAGACCTATAGAATTAAGAGTTTGTGATTTCAGAACAAAGAAGGATTGACGGTATACTTGGAGGCCAGAAGCTGATGATGCATTCGAGAAACATAGTTAGAGCAAACATATGGAATTTCAGAATTTTTGGGGCGACAATTTTTCAGTGAAAACATGTCTACGATCACACCTTCATGCAAGCATCGGGAGCACCGTGTACAGCTTTGAAGGACTTAAGGCACAGAATTCCAAGTGATAGAAAGAGGCGGAACTCGCAGTTTCTTGGACCGACAGTGACTGACAAGGTAAGTAAAAGAAATGATCCAGTGCAGGAACGACAGATGACACCAAGGATGCTTAGAAGAATTGTTGAACTCTAGTTTGGTCAGAGAAGTATGTTTTCAAGCAAATATGTGGAACAGTATGAAGCCTTCGGCCGAATCAAAATATTATTTGCAGGCGCATCTCAACGTCAGGTTTGATAAGAGGGTATCTCAGTTGCCGAGGTGTAGCGTAGGGTGTCAATGTTTTCGTTTGCCCTTTTGAGTTTTTGATTTTGATGTGGTTTAGACCATTTGGATGACCAAATGGGTTCTAAGGGGGGGAGGATGTAAGACCCCGACCCCCAATTTCTCTGTTTAGTATTGTTTTAATCATGGTTTAGCTTTTAAGCGAGATTTGAGTTGGTTTGACCTTATTTTTGAGTTGGACTAGATTTTTCCATAGTCTTTGAGATTTTGAGGACCGTTGACTTTGGTTTGACCCGGCCCATATGATATGTATTTTTATGAGAAATTACTTTTCATTTCTAAAAATTCTGATTTTGGTGCATTTTGACTCATTTTACGAAGTTTAACAACTTTCATGTTTTGACCATTTTGATTCGATGATCAGAAAATGCGTTTTTTCGGGAAAAAGGGCAAAATTGACTTTTCACACTAAATCTGTCAATGAATTTCGAAAATTTCAGAAATTGGGGAAAATATACTTTTTGGAAAGTAGAAATTTCGCTGATCATTTTTGTCTTCTTCGTCGTTTTCATTCGGGGCCAGCAAATGCCACTTTCAGCCTTGTGAAGATCGGGGCCCATAAAACCCATCTTATAAGAAGAGGAACCCTCTTCTTCTCCTTCATTTTCTCTTCCTGCACGGTTTGGAGCAATGGCTCTTTCCCTCTCCTCCAGCAACTTTCTCTCTCTTCTGAATCACCTCTCTCATGGAGATTTCATGGAGGATTGATCTCCTAGGGCCCTTCTTCTCCATTCAAGCTTCTAAAGAACCCATCTGCTAGAGATTTGAGCTAGGAGAGACCACCTTTCCATGCATTTCTCCTTGGTTTGAGCTACCAAAGGTTAGCAATGGTTTTCTTTTCTTGGGATCTTGGTTTTTCAAACCTTTTAGAGTATTTTTCTCACATATGCAAAGAGTTTTCATGGGGACTTGATTTTTAGGGTTTCTCTTGGTTTATTTTGGGGCTTTTGTAGATGGAAGACCTTGAGACCCTAGAGCTTTGATTGAGGAGTATTATTTCTCTCTTTTAGACTTGAGGCAAGTGAATACTCCACTTAATATGATGATTCCATGTTATAAGTTTCATTTCATGTTTTTCCTCCTATGTTATTATCTCTTCATGACTCATAGAATTGTTTTGGACAAATGGAGAAATGTTATGCTTGATTTCCTCTTAGGTTATTGTTTTACAATGTATTGAAAGTTTGTTTTCACTTTGGACATTTTGAAACTTAGCTTTTTTTTTTTTTATGTTAAGTGTTTGGGTTCAAAGCCAAGGAAGAAAACTTTGATTTCAAAGTATGATGTTTGGATTAATTGGATTGATTGTGGTTGATGATTTGATGATTTGTGGAGGTTAGGAGAGGCCATTAGATTTGTGAAATGTGTATGGAAGAGAAAGGATGGAAAGAAAAATCAAAGAGTAAGAAAAAGGAGTGACAATTCCACTCAGGTTCGGACCCAGCAGCACTGGGCCACTCGAGCGAGCCCATGGTCCGCTCGTGCGGACCAGGTTCTGTTAGGGGTCCGCTCGAGCGAACCCTGGGCCGCTCGAGCGGACCTGGGCCCAGTCCAGGGCCCTTTTGAGGACTGATTTGTGGATCGTTTTGCAGCCCATTGCTTGGGTTGTTTCTCCCTTGTTTCGGGTCCTTTCCATCCCATCTCCCTCCATTTGCTTGAGGCCCATCTAGCCTCTAATGATGTATGGAAGCTCATGAAAGTTTGGGATCAATTGTGATACTTGGAAATTATGAAATGGGAATGAGAACAATGAGAGAATGAGGGTATGTGAGATTACCCGGGAATCGTTCGAGTCTCAATGCGCACTTTATCATTTAAATGTTATGGATTTTCATTGGCATCAAACATATTCTCTTAATAATCAATGTTTAAAGGCTAAATGTGCATTGAGATGGTTCCTTGGTAAGCCATTAAGTCGTTCTCCACTATCTATTCCATTTCAAGTCAGAAAAGTGTATTTGTATTCTTCGGTGAACTAGCTTGAATGGCATCGGTGATTTGTTATAAAGCCATGTGGTTTCCCCATGTTCGAAAGGGGAATCGCATAGTTTTATACAAATTACTTTGATGTGTATTCGAGTGGTTTACCCTGGAAATTCGTATGTTTTCTCCGAATCGATTTGAAAGGAGATTAGAGTGGTTCGCCACATTCGGGATCTCTTCGATGAGACTATTATTTTGATAAGACTAGTATTTTGAAAATAAAACCTCGAGGCAAGACGGGGCCAGAGCTTTGTAGTGCGAGCCCATGAGCCAAAGAGACTATGATTTCAAAAACAAAACCTCGAGGCAAGATGGGGCCCGAGCTTTGTAGTGTGAGCCCATGAGCCAAAGGGATTATTATGGTTTGAGTTGTATCGGTTTGGGTTTTTAAAACTAAAGGCACCACTAGGCTAAGGTCACCTTGTCGGCTGATCACCCGGCTTGGGATCTTTAATTTGTCCGCCAGCTGCAATTTGGATTCTGTCTGTACCGACCATGGCAACGGTTTTTATCTGCCGGTCCCATTTGTATGGCTACGGTTCTGATTTGATCTGCCGGTTCCATTTGTATGGCTACGGTTCTGATCCTATTTCCGGTCCCACGTGTAGTGGATATGGTTCTGTCTGCTCTTGTTACCTCGGTAATAGGAGAATATAGCTACGTGTGGTTGCCAATGTTTTATCTGTTTTATGATTCTGATTTGTTTATACTCATTATATTCTTGGAGTTTGCTAATGTTTATGATATCGATCTTTCATCGTATTGTTGCCATTATTTAGGATTTGAAATGTATTTCCAACTATTAAATGTTTTATGCAGGCTACTACTTTTTCGAGATATTCGTACTTCTGAGACTGTTCTTTTTATTTGCTTTGATATTTATGTTTGGTCTTTCGATCATTTTATCATGGTTTATTCCTATTATTGTTTAGACTCTTTATTCGATTTTACAATGATTTCATCAGGTTTTATGTATGTCCTTTTGTTTCATATTACTTGTTTATTTGCTTGCCAGACTGTCGTGTCTGACCCTGTTTGTTTGGTGCCAGTTTCTTCTCTTTCTGTTTTTAGGTGTTTGATCGGAGGAGGCGGTGGGACCGCCGGTCTGACGTGAGAGGTTGCCCGTTGATATCATCTAGATGTCAAGTTTGGCACCAGAGTTCGTATCCAAATATTGGGGGTAGTATTCAGTCTAGTTGGATATTTTTGTATGGCTTTGTTAGCCTTTTTCATTGGGTTTGTAATTAAGACATTTGTTAATTGTAAATTGAATATGTGGGTAATAAATAGTCTTGTTACTACCAGCGCAGTGTTCTGTGATTTACACTTTGTGCCAGTCTGTTTATTTGATGGTTATACGATGTTGGTTGAGTGTGACACAGAACCCGATGGCCACGGATTCCGGGTCGTAACACCATGTTTAGCTTCCGCAAAAATATACTCTGATTGTGATGGAAATTTGATTATCCTCATTCACGCGGTTCTTGGGAAATATAGCAAAAGTTTCAAATTATCTCAAAATTTCGCACCCCGAGGTCGGATCACTGCAGGGCCCGATTTCGGGGTGTGACACTAACTTTCTAGCATGTTAGCCAGAAGTTAGAGAAGCTATCAAATAATTATTAAATTCGACGTTCTAAAGACTTCATGTTTTCACCAATGGATTCATCACTTTAATATCTCTATATAACCCCCTTAGTTTACTATGAATTCTTGGGAATTCGATTCGAAGTAGGCAATGGGGACTGATTTTTCTTAGTCACTCTTTCTCAACTTGTTTGCAATTAGAACGCTCCCTTAAGAATATAGAAATGAATTCTTTAATTGTTTTTAAGAAAGGTAATGATTAAAGTTATTAAAAATAAAACCAAATTGGATACATGTAGAAAGAAATGATACTATTTCCATAAAAACTAAATGGTGCCCAAGAACTCTTGTTTCATGCTGAATTGGGTAATGTTACGAGGCACATAAATAGAAATTGGTTCCAAGCTCCCTTATGCAAGAGTTGGAAGCATAAATCTAGTAGTCCAGAAGGCAAATTGAACTAAAAACCCATATATCCAAGTATAGTTAAGAGAAAGAGGCATTTATTGGATATATCAATAGAATTTTACCTGAGCAGAGGCTTTAAGGAAGAATGTGACAGAAGACGCTTCATTTGCATATGACGTGCTGGAAACAAAACATTTCTTGCATATGTAGGTGGGTTCCTAAAGCAAGGGTTAGAGCTGAGCACCAACCTTCCCATCTCCCTTAGCATCAAACTCCAAGGTAAAAAACACTGTGAGGTCTGGCTCTCAAATCAAAACTCCTACTATACTTACATTGCCCATCACTCTCTCCACGAGGCCCATCACACTATTGCTCAATACTACAAGTAAAAGTTGTGCAATCTGAAGAGAAACAAAAAAAAAATGGTACAGAGAGAGAGAGAGAGACAAAAGGAAATCAAAATCTGCTATAATAGTCTCTAAAATACCATTAATTAATACAAGATTTTCACAAATGTGGGCTGTTGTTTTCAATTGCACATTCAAGGCCCTAAGCCCAAAAATGCCCTCCATTGGAATTGGAAGGTCCAATTTCGCATATGTGGCCTACAACTACTTTGTTAAACTGAAAAAATGCACTTTAATGTCATGGTGGTAGGGAGACATACAAAAATTAAATGCAACAAAGAAGCTAGAGAACATAAATCATGCAAATTTTCCTTTTCTTTCTGTATTTTTTTTGTATTCTTGAATGGTACTTTCTTGTCATGTGGTAATCAACCACCATGTAAGAAGCAAATTTAGAGGAAGATGGCATGCAATTCGGTTATCATGAGTAAATTTTTTAGAAAGATAAGAAAAGCATGTATGCAGAGGGTGATTGCATGTTATTTATGCAATAACATGAATAAAATATCCTTGGAGTTGGTGCAAAAAGAAAAATAAAGCTAAAATCACTTGTCTTCAAAAACTCCATATCAGCAAGCCAACTTAACATTTCCACTCTCGGAAAATTGGGTTCCCCCAATATCTACGCCACCATTAAATTGGAAAGTTAAATCATTTAAATCGCCAAATAGAAAACTGAGCAAATCCATATGAGGTTCATGAGTTCTTTTTTTTCTTGTTAGACATTATGCCTGATGTACTTGTTGGAAATAGGGTGGGCCTCTAGGATAGGTTTCGAAAACTTTTGATCCACTTGACGCAGGGATCAACTATCCAGAAGGCTATAAAACCCAATCCAAGATCTATGTCCTCAATCTCAGCCATCATGATCAGTAAATGCAATCTATCTAGAAGATAGAACCAGCAACATATAAGCTACAAATAAATCTGCAACATGCAAGGAAGTAGATTATACCTTTAGAGCTCGGTTGTGCTCTAATGGAGAAGTTGCGTCTTTCTTTGATGATGAAACGCTTTCACTAATCAAATAGGGATCTCCAAGACCTCTTGATCTTCCATGCTATGACCCGTATCAAATTCTCCTTTTTCTCAAGAAGATGGTGGCATCTCCAAGAGAAAACTACTAGGAACTCTAGGGAGGAACTAGAAAGAAAACTAGAAGAGGGAAGAGAAGAAGGAGCATGTGCAACACTTGCACAAAGAAGCCTTGGGCGTGAATCCCTAGGTGGATGTATGCATGGGACGTCCAGCACCTTGCCCTCCTCTATTTATAGCTTAAAAGCAATTAAGCCACCTCCTCTTTCTAATTGAAATAGGAGTCTCACTTCTCTAACAATTAGTAACTCTCTTCTATTACTAGTTAAGATAGAAGTCTTACTTCCACAATAATTAGTAACTTACTATATCATAATTAGAAGTCTCACTTCAAATATGATTAGTAATTTTCCAATTCCTTTCCAATTAAAATAGAAGTCTTACTTCTACTAAAATTAGTAAGTCTACTATTACCACTATTAGAAGTCTCACTTCAAATAGAAATAGTAACTTTCCTTTTAGAGTTCAATTAGAATTAGATACTTTCTAATAATTGGGCTAGCGTGGGGACCACTAGGGATTCCTAGAAAGCTGGCTCCAACTGGGACTTGCGACCCCACATCTCATGTGTAATCCGGGCTCACAGTTAATTGCAAATAACTCCACTATATAAATGCAATTGAACTCCAGTCTTAGGAATATTACATAGAAGACCTAAACTTCCACATTACCACAAGTAGGCCCCTCTATCAATATCCATGGATCAATTGGACCTGTCTTCCAAACTAGATCCATCTCTTATTATCCTTGAGCCCCAATTAATTATAATGACATAGGTACCTTTCCAATTAACTCTTAATTGGAATGGGTGCGCACTTACCAATGATAAATCCATTAATTGGCACAAGGGGATATTAGAGATAGATTCCATCTTGACCATTGAATGTTCCCACAGCTCTACTACCACGTACCCAAATCACCGAGGTATCGACCTACAGTTGGCCTCACTCATTGGTGACTCAAAGCAAATGAATAGATAGAAACTTGAGTTCATTAATGTCTCAGGATTGAGAGCCTATTGGTAGGGAATTATGAGAGCAGAACTTAAAGTAAAGACAATGTTCATAAGATGATTCTCATGGCCCTTCAATACATCCAATGTACCAGCACTATGATCCAGAATCTTACATTTTGATGATCGAGACAAATCACCCTATCTCATAGTGATCAAAGTGCTGCAACCTTATCAGTATGAGATGTCCAGTCTCATCACTGGTTGTGAAGATATTTAAGTATAAGAATTGTCACACATGTCTTCCGTATGTGGATCTCATCCATACACATGTGTTACATCTAATATAATTGTGGACTCTGGTTCATCTCATGAACCATCATGTCATTCCTATTGGTTATGTGCAAGTATATAATAAATCACCATTCATCTCATGAAAGGAAAACATGAATATACTGATAAATAAAGAAATTAATCAATTTATTATATCATCTACTGGATTGAGTCCATAAAACCAACAGTACTTCATCTCATTGTTCCTGTCACAGTTTCATATAGAAACTCTTTATAACATATGGTTTTAATATAACTATTCTGTCAATCTTGTAGCACTTAAATTAACTTGGCGGTGTAACTCAAAACAATGACGTCAAAACAAAACAATTATAATGAACAAAACACGATCTAACAAAAATACCAAGATTACAAAAACAAAACCAATAAAAATCCTTTTTTAAAGGTTATAATTAACGTGAAAAAAGCATGAGTTTTTATTGAAACGGTTCTAATAAGCAAATCCCAGCCTGAAAAAAATACAAAGATTACAACAACAAAAAAACCAAAAAAAAAAAGAAAGAAAAGAAATTGCTTTTGAATGGCAAGATGATTCGAGCTACCCTTTGGTTGCAACATTGAGCACTTTCAAATTGTGATGCAAGCTCTAGTCAAAATCCAAAGAAAACCCATTTTACCATCACCACAACATGGTTAAAACCAGCAACATAATAAAAAGTATAATAAGATAGTAAAATAAAAAATAAAAACCTACACCTACATAATCCAAAGAGAAGTAAACCAATTTTACTACCAAAACAAAGAGATAATTATTGTACATAATTAAAAGGAGATATTCCTAAAATCTCCATAAAGCTTCCTATCAATGACCATAAAAAGATTGGAAAACACATGACATCAAATTGAAATGATTGTAATAAACAAAACCCAATCCTACAAAATACCCACATTACAGAAATAAAATCAATAAAGAAAAGAAAACCCATTTTTTGAACCCGAGACCTTTCGGTTGCGACATTGAGCACATTCCAATTGTGTTGTGAGCTCTTGTCAACATCCAAAGAAAGCCATTTTACCATCAACATTTTTTTTTAATGTTATCTGAAATTGTATTGACAAGAGAAAAACTATGAAGTACAAGAGATCTATACTGAACCAAAAAGCCGGATGAAGGCCACAAAAAGACTCGGCACGAATAAAAGACCACAAAAGGCACAAAGGCTACAACAAGCAAACCACTAATACAAACAAAAGGCAGGCAAATCAATAGAAAAAAGGGACAAATCAACAGAAAACTGAATTCCTTCTTTATGTGAGAGAATGATGCCCCTAATCTATCAACATTGTTAATAACACATAAAAAAAAAAAAAACACACACACACAGACAGAGAGAGATGCACAAGCTCAGTATAGCAAGTCATAAAGCAAATAATTCAAAGAGATGCACAAGCTGTAATATTTTTATGAAAAGAAAGTGAATGAAATAAAAGTTCAACTCAGTAAGAAGGATAAGGAAATACAAGTACAGGAATTAACAACAGATGAAACTGTTGACACCAAAAATGTCACTTTGCCTCTTCAAGATCCAAAGAGCTACATGAAGTCGCAACCTGCCATAAATAGGCAATGCTGCTTCCAAAAATCAAATCTTGTCAGAATCAAACAAAAACTGCAAGATTCTTCCAGATAGCCAAAAGAGGAGTACACAAGAAGTTTCGGGCCATTTCAAAATCATTTGGCCTAACTTCGCTTCTCCGACAGCCGAAAAGGAGCTCTCGGCGACAAAAGCTCTCCGGGACCATGGTTTCCAAGACAGAACCTATGGATCATCTTAAAATGACTCCAATAGGTTCCCTGTCAAATTTCAAGTCAATCGGACATCGGTTGGCCACACATCAAACCGCGACATCTTCATCGCGACAAAAAGCAAGTCTACAGGTGATAGGACCCCAAACGGCTTCAAAACTCAAACAAAAGCCTATGGTTGGTCTTATCTATTGCTCAGGAGGCTTCACACCAAATTTCAGGTCATTCCGACATCGTTTGACCCAGTTTCAGCTTCTGACGGGAAATCGGCAGCTCTGCGCGACAAAGTCTTCGGCTTTCTCAGGAAATTGGAAACTTTGCAAAATAAAATGCAAGGATTCTCATCAGGTTTCCTACAAAGAAATCAGGCCAATAAATGGTCAAAATGTCAAGGAAAAGTACAGAAGAAAAAAGAATAAAAAAAAAGCAAAAACGGACGCAAAACGGGACACGAAAGGGGGAAAACCCCCCAGGGTCGCAGGCCCCTGCGACCCTGGCCCAAGGTCGCAGGCCCCTGCGACCCTGGGCCAGGGTCGCCGGCGACCTTGGACCCCGGGGTCGCCGGGAAAGCCCCGGAAACCCCGGTTTTCGCCGTTTTTTCGCGATTCGAGGAGCCCAGCCTCTGGTACTTTCCAAAATTCATGCTTTTGAGACACCAAGTCCTCTGACATCCGTCCAAAACACGGGTAAATCATCAAGAGTATCGAAGACAGTATTGATCGCCACCCGGTCAACCAAAAAAAGTGTGCTTTCCACCCGACCGATCGAGAAATCGACAGGACAGATGGCACCGACCTGCTGTTGGCAACAAACACCTGAAATTACATGATCATCTGATGTCAATCTACATGAAGATCCATCGATGATCATCGACAGAAGAATTCCAAAAGACGTGGCACGGCCCGCGACTCTTCAGCTGCTCGGCGACCACTTAATGCGATTAATTGACTAACTTTATTACAGTCATTAATCCATTTCTTTGGACGGCCCAATCAGAAGCAAGCATTCGGGAGTTACAAGTCAAGAGATTCATGGCATTTAACCCATGAAACTCCTCCCATCATGGCGATTAAAGGCGATTAAATGCCCTCAATCTCCTCCGGCCAATCAGAAGCCAAGAAAAAGGAGTTACAAAATAAACAATTCAATTTTGTAACTCCTCCCATTATGCGGCTTAATGACAATAAAAGCCCATAAACCCACCTAAAAGGCTACCTAAAAGCCTATAAATAGGAGGGCTCTCCAAGAAGAAAGAACATCACAGAGCATCAGAAAAATCAGAGAAAAAAGCACAAGCACACAGACAGAAATTCAGAGAAAGGAAAAAGAGAGAAAACTCTGCGGAAGTTCTACACCGGCCACCGCAACAAGGTGACAAAAGTCCCTTGGGGGGTACCCCCCCCAAGGTCCTTGCCTTCTCCTCCTGCCTCCAATGGCTTAGATATGGCTTTTCAGCCCGTCTACTCGGCTTTTTATTGGATATAGGACCTTCCTTTGGTCTTTGTCCTTTAAAAACCCGAGGTTATAGCCAAGCCAAGCGAATCAATAGCATCCTCTGTTCTCATCTGCATGGATGATGGCGAAGCCCACATATGGCTTGCGACCGTCAATCTAAACGAGTCCCCCACAATCTCCTGAGAAGTTAGATCCTCCTTTTCTTGCTTTTCATTGTAGTTTGTATTTTTTTGAAAAGAGACAAAAATCACAATTCTTGTCTTTCATTATTGATAAGGATTGTAAATCGGCTATAAACGCCAAAATCGGCTATAAACGCCAAAAATCGGCTATAAACGCCAAAATCGGCTATAAATGCCAAAAAAATCGCCTTTCACGGCAAATCAAGAAAATGTCTCTTTTCTTAAATATATGTGCAATGGAAAACTTGAAAGAAGTTGATTTCCTTTTTACTTGCGAAGGTTGATCTCCGGATCACCACTTGCAATTCCAAGTAAAATAGAAAATCTGGCACACCCACAAAAAAAGAAATGTTGATGCACGCCCTTGCCCCCCGGTTACGAAAGGGTCGGACCCGACGGACTCCCACGTCCGCCGACCTCGGTAGAACCGAGCATGGAGCGCGGTCCATCAAGCCGGCACCACCCGGTGGGACTCGTTTATTTGAGAACACGATGCTAGAAATGAAATATTTGCATATCATATATTTTGCTCTATGCTTATATTTCTTTTCTCGATTCCTTGGCTACTTTATAATTGGTGGCCTATGTTGAATTTCGCAAAAAAAAAAAAAAATGAGATGAGATTTTTTGTTTGGAAATTTCTAATTCTTTGAATTTATTTCCACTCTTTCTCTTTTCAAAAAAAAAAAAAACAAAATTTTTTTCAGATTTTTCATTTTTGGATTCAAAATTGAGAAACTTTGATCCTTTCCCTTCTGGGCACTGGCGCTCGCGGAAATCGCCGAGACCGTGTTCGGATCGGGGTTGGGCCATTGTTTCTCTTCGATGAGTTCATTAAAAATCTAAAAAAAAAAAAAAAACAAAAAAATTTTCAGATTTTTCATTTTTGGATTCAAAATTGAGAAACTTTGATCCTTTCCCTTCTGGGCACTGGCGCTCGCGGAAATCGCCGAGACCGTGTTCGGATCGGGGGTTGGGCCATTGTTTCTCTTCGATGAGTTCATTAAAAATCTAAAAAAAAAAAAAAAACAAAAAATTTTTCAGATTTTTCATTTTTGGATTCAAAATTGAGAAACTTTGATCCTTTCCCTTCTGGGCACTGGCGCTCGCGGAAATCGCCGAGACCGTGTTCGGATCGGGGGTTGGGCCATTGTTTCTCTTCGATGAGTTCATTAAAAATCTAAAAAAAAAAAAAAACAAAATTTTTTTCAGATTTTTCATTTTTGGATTCAAAATTGAGAAACTTTGATCCTTTCCCTTCTAGGCACTGGCGCTCGCGGAAATCGCCGAGACCGTGTTCGGATCGGGGGTTGGGCCATTGTTTCTCTTCGATGAGTTCATTAAAAATCTAAAAAAAAAAAAACCAAATTTTTTTTCAGATTTTTCATTTTTGGATTCAAAATTGAGAAACTTTGATCCTTTCCCTTCTGGGCACTGGCGCTCGCGGAAATCGCCGAGACCGTGTTCGGATCGGGGGTTGGGCCATTGTTTCTCTTCGATGAGTTCATTAAAAATCTAAAAAAAAAAAAAAGAAAAAAAATATATATATATATAAAAGTAAAAAAAATTTTAGATTTCTCAATTTGGATTCAAAATTGAGAAACCTTGATCCGTTCCTATCGTTCATCGCGCTTGCAGAAATGTTGAGCCTGTTCGACTAAGGTTTTGGGCCATTGTTTCTCTTCGATGAATTCATAAAAATAAAAATAAAAAAAAGACATAGACCACTAAGGTTAAACCAACTGTGTTCTTTGATCATGGTTGATTCAAAGAAAAGCCTTGTCCAGAGTGTGGAGACAGCTTGACTGTTCTAGGCAAGGGTCCTCCAAACGGGTTCATTAAGTAATCCTACCCTTACCTGGGGGCAATTCTATCAATCAAGATTTCATAAGACCGGGTTAGGAGGCCTATGTGTACTCTCTCGTCTTTTAAATAAATTTTTTTCAAAAATAAAATTTTTAAAAATAAAATTTTAAAATAAAATTTAAAAATAAAAAATAAAAATAAAAAAAAATTTCAAAAAAAAAAAATCTTAAAAAAAAAATAATAATAAAAATAAATAAAAAAAAAAGATTTAAAAAAAAAAAATCTTCAAAATCTTCAAAAAAAAAAAAAAAAACTTCCGTCATTTTGGGTTTAGATTAGAGAAATCTTGGTCTTCTCCTTTCTGAGCACTGGCGCTCGCGGAAATCGCCGAGACCGTGTTCAGATTGGAGTGCCTTTTGCTCTCTTTGATAAACCCGATATTGGCCTTTCAAAAAAAAATTCGTCATTTTTAGATTCAGATCCGAGAAATCATGGTTCATTTCTTTCTGAGCACTGGCGCTCGCGGAAATCGCTGAGCCCGTGTTCAGATTGGAATACCATCTGCTCTCTTTGATGAATCCAATCTTGACCTTTCAAAACAGAGAATCTCATCTCATAGATGCGGTCTCAAAACATTTGTGTCTAGCGGTACTAGTACGCCCTTTCAGGATCTACTGTATTGCGACCGGCACATCTGTAACTCCAACTTTATATTCTTCTTACCTCGAGCAAGCTCTGCTTCTCGATAAGTCGAATTTAAGTTCACAATTGCTTCTAGCAGTCACTGGGATGCCCATTCTGGGCTTACCATACCTGCGATCAGAACAATTGTACCTTCTATGGCATTTTTGCCTTCCTCATATTGCTTGGGTCATCTACCTCGAGCAATTTGAAAAGACGAAATCATAGAACTTCCCATTTATGATCATTATATTCTTGTGATTACTAATGGATGTAGTCTTGTTTCAGAAATTTTCGAAAACTAACAATGGCAGCTTCACTGACCATTACTTTCGACGAAAACAAGCACCAACTTATGCTTCAACAGAAGCAAACCACGCGCACCTACAAGCGCCCCATCAGCTGCCGAAGTGTCAACTCCCTCGGCAACTCTCTGAACTCCGGGTCGACCTCGACTCCCCGGACTATCGTCTTTGGGACGCTGGGACCATTCCCACTTCCCGAGGAACAAACTGCTCCCTCCAAGAAGCAGAAACTCGCCTCTCAACGTGTCACTACCGTGACACCAAAGGCGAGCACCAGAAGGCCTGAAGCCCGTGGCAGCCCCACGAAGCCTCAACCTGCAAACAACCAGGTCTACTCCAAGACTTGGTCCCCAAGACCTTCACCAAAACAGAGAAGGTCCCAGACATCCACTAAGCCAGCATTCCTGGCCCCACTCAAGGAGAACCAGTTCTATCCTCTTGCCTACATGAAAGAGGAGAGACCCATCTCCAACTTGACTTCCAAGTCATCCCAGCATGAGCCGGCTTGTTCCTACAAGCCCAAAATCAGATCATGCATCACAAGGCCTCCACAAGCACCTGCTAAGGCCTACAAACCTGCAGTTCGACCCTTCATCTCTACAGGGGCCGAACTTCAAAAATTCAAAGCTTCGCTGCAACTGGCGAAGGACAGGGTTCGCATCCTATCCTTACCCAGCTACAAAGAAGATAGGCTCGGCTGCTGCGCCCGAGGGAGCACATCCTTCATCGTCAAAGCCCAGTCAGAGCTGACCGAAGCTCAAATTGCTCGTCGTATACGCCGCCGCGCGTCGTATAGACAAAAGAGACTAGAGAAGCAAAGGACCCAGCCTCCCACACTTCAAGTCTCTCCTAAATGGGTCGAAAAAGAAAGACCCAACCAAGTTGCTGCCGTCCATATGGTTGGAAAAACCAGAAGGCGCCAAAAATCAGCAACAAAAATCCATGTCCGACGTCCAATGACCCGCAGCGTCTCAAGGACAAGAAGACATTCAGAAGAATCCCCTGCTCCTTCAAGCAAAGGACAGCAGAGTGATCCTTCCTCAAGCTCCTCTTCAAAAAGAATGAGCCCCAGCTCAGTCACCAGGACAGTTTCTTCGTTCGAATCACGAAGGATGAATGTCTTGGCTACAAATTCTGAGCCACCACCCCGCAATCCACCTCCAGAAGATGCGATCACCCGCATCCAGCAGTTGGAACAGGGCCAGCAGAGGATTGAAACTCTGATGGAAAACCTTCTCCTCGCCTTCCAAAATCAGGCGAACAATGAACCTCCTCCGAATCATCAAGACGACGAGGTAAATAGAGAAGAAAATGAGTCACGCGCCCTTACCAAAAAGGACGTAGACGGTATCCTCGCCAAAGCAAAAGAAGAGGATATACTCAAGGAGCATGGGATCAAGCCACCATATCCCTTATGGATGGACTCGGTCCCGTTCCCCACCAAATTCAAGCATCCTACTCTCCAAACATATACGGGGAAAGGATCAGCCAGACAGCACGTCATCCACTTCAAGATCCTGACGGGAGCTATCGCGGATCAAGATGCACTCAAGATCCGCCTCTTTGCAAGTACCCTAAAAGGTACGGCCTTCGATTGGTACTCCACTCTGCCGGAGGACTCAATCCAAAATTGGGCCATGCTAGAGACACGCTTCCTGACTCACTTCAAAGGTGAGGATCACCCCGCTACTATGGCTCAGCTGTGCAGCCTAAAACAGGGGGAGAATGAATCAACATATGACTTCATTCACAAGTGGAAAGCAATGGCATACAAATGCTCTGATGTATTGCCACAAGCGTCGCTAGTCGACATCTGCCGAAACAACATGAGAGCCAGAATCCGCTCCATGATCATCGGCAACAAATCAAAAAAACCTGGGAGAACTCCTAGAAGCTTCCATGGAAGCTGAAACGGTGATTAAAGACCTCAACAGTCAGAAATCATCAAGAAAAGAGCCAACCGCCATTGCAACCTCTAAACCAAAGAAGAAAGAGGTCCTCAATGTGCAGACCAAGCCAGCTCCTCAGCCACCAAAGAAAGCCGAAAACAAAGCTGTTGGTAAGAGACCTGAACTCTCTGATGCCTTCAAAGAACGAGTAGAGAAGAAATACCCGTTTGATGAAGATGTTGATGAGATCTTCGGGGCTCTTGTGGCAAACGGCAAGCTCACCTTGCCTGAACCAAAAAGACCGGGTGATGTTGGCAAAACCAACGATCCTCGGTACTGTCCATACCACCAGATGATCTCGCATCCTCTCAATCAATGCTTCGTTGTGAGAGAGAAAATAAATGAAATGTGGAAAAACGGAGTCATTACCTTTGACAAAAACTATGGGTCTGCCTCCGTCAACATGGTGACATGTGGACAAACATCAAGATCACCGAAGAAGAAGATCACTACTTCCTTCAAGGTGATAAACTCAATCGAAGCGTCCGAGGAACTGGTTCCTTACCCGACACCAGACGGACAACCGATATGGGTACATCCCGATCTCCTGGAAGATGAAAATTGGGAGGTCGTGAAAATAAAGCCTACAGCTCAACAGCGAAGGCAGGCTAGGAAACATCTCCTCAAGCTCAAACGGCAAGAGAAGACCCAGCCAAAACTAGAGGTCAAAGAAAAGGCAGAGGCTTCCTCTACCGCTTCACTGGAGGTAACAAAAACATCCCTTCCAGAGACTTCAAAGGGGGTAAGGAAATTCACTCTCAGTGATTTCATGCCACCTCAATTCAAAGAAGCCATGCAGGAGACATCATACTCTTGCAATTCGGTAGTTGGATTCTCCATTGATGGATACGAGTCCAGCGACACCAATGATGGATTCGAATCCAACTACACAGATGAGTGGGAGGAATCCCTTGAAACAGGAGAATATCTCTCCGATGAAGAATGGGTTCCTGAGTCTCATCTTATGCCAGTAATCTGGTATAACCCCCTACAGCCACAAGGATCCTGGTCTGATGATGAAGAAGACCAAGAAGCTGTACAAGAAAATGCTGCTGAACCAGCACCTCTCATCACTCCAGTGGAAATCAACAATGTTGAGCCACAAAGAGATGATGAAGAAGAAGATCCGGCTCCCATGCCTGATCTTGAAGAATATGCAAGGATCTTGCAGCGACTCGCTCTAGAACAAGAGCAAGAACACGTCAACGAGCCTCCTCGCAATCCAGAGCCTGAAGTCCCTGAAAACCATCAGGTACATCCTCCCTTAACTCCTGAAAATGGAGAAAAATTGCTGGATAGACGATCCTCTCACATCTGAGGATGAGTCTGACTCCGATCAGGCAACGTCTCCCGTCAGAGCTTCCTGTAATGTGATAATTCGGGATTATAGCTCTTCCGAAGCATCGTCTGATGAGAGCACTTACACTCCGGCGACGCCTAGCAATATATCTTCTGGAGCCACCTCGTCTCACGTGACTTTCACTGAGATGACACCCTCTCAGGTTTCTTCTCCTGAGACTGTGACTTCAAAGTTCACACCCTTCCTGACTGAAGAATTCCCAGCTATTGATGCTTGGGACGATGAATTAGTCAACGAAGAAGAAAGATTGCTGGATGCTGTTCAGGACTTGTTCCCGGAAAATGCTCCATGCAACACAATCACTGAGGATGGTAACTCTGCTGCTGATACATCCTCAGCAAATGAAAAACGACAGCCTCTTGATCCTGAAGACAATCTTCCAAACGAAGACCCTTCTCAAGAAGCTCTCGAAGTTGGTAGAGGCACCCGCTCTGGCCGGGACTACCACAAAAATTACAACCAATCTTCCTTTACATATGTAAATCCTTCGGGAAAAGATGTTGTAAGCGCCCCTAGTGGCAACAATGATGAACATGCAGGCCCTAAGGTGGCTTTCAAGTATGACTTGATTGAACACTTCAAGCACATACCTGCACGTCTGCACATCCTAGATTTGTTGCGAATGTCTCCGCACACTCGTGATAATCTCATCTCAGAATTACAAAAACTGAATGAGGATGTCGACAAACATGCCCCGCAAGTCCTCCAAATTGAAATGGATTACCGGGTCAAAAACTCAGAAGCCTCCTCAAAGGGAGAAAAGAAGAAAACTGAGGGATCATGCATTGAATGCCTCTCGGTTAAAAAAGCAGCCAGTGCAACCTTCGCCTTCACAAAGGATGACCTCCTACTTGGCGAAACCAGGCATAACCGACCCCTGTACTTCACAGGGTATATCAAGGAAATGCCTATGCATAGAGTTCAGATCGACCCACGTTCTGCACTCAACCTTATCTCCACATCGGCTCTTGAAGAGTTGGGTATCCCACCCAGCAAACTGAGCCACACATCTGTATCTATCTTTGGATACGATGGGAGTACTCAAAGGCCTATCGGCAAAATCAGGTTCAAATTGCAGATCGGTGATCTTATCTCTGAGGTCACAGTGTATGCAATAAAGACCCCTTCATGCTACAACATCCTTCTCGGACGCCCTTGGATCCATGAGAATGGTGTTGTCCCTTCAACTCTACATCAATGCATCAAGTTTGTTGGCGACGACGGCATGATACATCGAGTCTTTGCGGACAGAAAACCCTTCAAAGGTAAAGAAATCCACTTCGCAGACTCACAAATGTATGAAGGTGAAAAAGAAGAAGAGGAGAAGCATACAGCATCCTTTGCCGAAAATCTCCAGAAAGATAAAGGCAAAGCTCCTCAACAATCACCGGAAGAAAACAAACCATCCGGTAAATCTGAAGAGAGCATGCAAACTCCCTTCATCATCTCCCTCAAATCTTCAAAGCCTTTGGTCATCACAACTAAAGTAAAGAAGGCAAAATAAAAGCCTGGGGGCAAATTTGTTGTTTCTTTCGTGTCTATCATGCAAGACACGGACTCGGATTCAGAGCCAGAAGACGACACATCGTCAAGCCAAGCTGACACTCAGCAAGTTCAGCCTGCTCTTACTCCAATGGAGACAACTTCTGACATAGAAGATCCTACGTCAGCTTCCTTCGTTGTTCCAGCAACTTCAGCAAAGGAAAAAACCGATCTTCTTCCATAGATCGGATGCTTCTTCATCAAACTCCATGCTTGAACCTTTCCAAAATAAAGGTACGCCTCAACTATCCTTATACAGTTCTGTGGCACAAGCTATTATGAAGAAAATGGGCTACGACGCTCAAAACCCAGTCGGTTTGGGAGAAGGACGCGGTATTCTCACGCCATTGGGGCCCGTCTTGACCAAAAGCCAGCTGGAAGATTGGAGACTCTACGGCTTGTAAGTCCTTGGGATCCTGACCCTAGAGGGGGGGTGAATAGGGTGAGCTACACTTAATGACTAATTATGACCAATTTTAATTTCTTTACAATAACTAGTCACATGTGATGATTAACATACATAATGCGGAAGCTAAACAAAACAATCACCACAAAAGCAATCACCACTACACAAAGATTTATAGTGGTTCGGCCTCAATGCCTACATCCACTACCGGCTTGTGTTCCTCACACCCCACCGGATTTCCACTATTTATGCTTTTCCAAAAGGCTAAGCAATAACCTCAACACTATGCTTTTCTAGGCTAAGCAATAACCTTACAATGTGCTTTTATAGGCTAAGCAATAACCTTTACACAATGCTTTTCTTAGGCTAAGCAATAACCTTTACAATGAAGGATTTCTCTCAAAGAAAGTGTCCACAAAACACTCTAATGAGATTACAATTTAGCTCAAAAAATTTGCCTCTAAGATAGGCGGATATGAAAGTGAATAACAACTCACACAAACACACTAAGAATTACAAAGATGAATGCTAATGAAGTGTGTGTGTGAAAACTTCAGTCAAGTTTAAAATTAAGCTCAATCAATTTATGCTAAAAGCATTTAAAAGCTTAATGCACATAAAAAGATATGATTGAAGTAATATGCAAATCACATGTACCAAATACAAACTTGTTAATGATTTGAAAATCAAAAGCTCACAAGTTGTATGAAATTAATTATGTCTAAACATGTGATGCATACTCATTGTTGTTTTCAAAAACAAACTATTTTAACTAAAGCTTAAATGAATGAAAACAACAAAGATGATTCAAACAAGTTAATGAAACATGTTTATAAAACAAATCAAAGGTTTTGACAAAACATGATTAACAAAGTTTATAAAACAACCTTGGTTTGAATCAAGAAGTAGAATCCAATACAAATTGATCAAAGATTAAATATGATAAGGATTCAAATCATCATTGTTATCATGCTAAAAATCATTTACCAAAGATTTAAAACAAAGCATATAACAAATGATTAAGAGAGGTAAAGCTTACTTAGTGATTTAACTTCCTTAATCCAAGCTTGAGCTTTACTAATGACCCTCTTGGTCTCTCTTAGTTCATCCCCTTTTTCTTCTCTTTAAACACCTCAAGAAGGCTTAAGAGTTCCACTTTGATCAACATCCTTTAAATGGGAATGAACCCCTTTTTATACTCAAAAAGTCGAGTTCTGCGAGTGCCCGGTCGACCCCATAAAAGCCCCGGTCGACCTGGCCTCCAACGGTCATAAAACTGACCGTTTGAAAAAGAGCCGTTGGCTCTTTCCCGGTCGACCTGCAGTGGGCTCGGTCGACCGTCCATGGGCTCGGTCGACCGGCCACACTGCAGGTCGACCGGGTCCCCTGGACCAATTCCCCCAAAAATGCATATTTTGCATATTTTAAAGTATTTTTCTTTGGGGACTTTTTGGGCCAATAAATCAAGCTTGGAATCATGTTTTAAATCATTCTAAGCGGCTTAAAAACATGAAACATAAAAAGCCAAAAATCATTTGAAACTTTAAATCATTGGCTAGCTTGATTTGTAAAAATCCTTTTTCAAATAAAATGCATCCAAGATGAAAACCAAAACATGCCTGAAACATAGGATTTACAAGATTAAAACAATGCATGTGTAAAACAAGATTTCAAGATTTTCTAAATCAATGCATGTGTGTGAATTCAAATGATGAATAAAATGAATGATGCATCCATCAAATTGCAATAAACAAAAACCTAACAATCTCCCCCTTTGCAATTTGATGGCAAACCTTCAATATGTTGGCAAACCTTGCTCAACACTAAGACTTCACACACAGTCTTCAGCTCCTCCTTGGCTGGACAATTCTTGAAATCTCTTTGGATGCTTCTTCATTTAGCTTGGGCTCTAGCTTCATTCTTCATTCTTCTTGATGCTTGGAGCTTGATCATCCTTCAAGCTTTCATTTCATCTTCCTTTCTTTGGCCAAGCAACTTCTTTAGCTCCCAAGCTTTCTTCTCTTCATTTCTCCCTTTTGACCATGCACTCTTCTTTTGGCAAGATGTGCATTCTCTCCACCTTTAGCACTTTCTCCCCCTTAATTCTTTCTCCCCTTTTTGCCATTAAGCTTGAGAACTTTCTCCCCCTTTGCCATTAAATTGCAAAGGTATCAATTGAAGAGGGGTACCTACACACATGAAACAAGGAAAATACCTTTTAGTAGCACCTGTTAACAAAGAAAATCGAAAATGAAGTACATAACAGGTCATCATGCATGGGTAATAAGCTAGAAGGGTATCAAGAGCCAATATAAGGTGAATTTGATCAAAACTAATACTTCCTATGAAGTTTTACTCCCCCTCAATCCATACTTCTCCTTTTGTCAAACATTTGACAAGAATATAAATTTTTGGTGCAAGAAGATGGTTTAACCAATTGAGGGTTAACTTCAAGTGAAGGATTAGATTCCAAATGACTAATAAGCTCAATATGATCAAATTACCAATATAGAACAAGGTCAAGGGATATACTAAACATAGCATCAATCAATATAACTATGAAAATCATATGCTATGAATATTTTTGAAATCATTTCATCCAATCATCAAATATGACTATCATGTGCAAGACGAGTGAAATGAAGTTCAATCATGAAGCCTACCTCAACCATTAACCAACCAAGATTATGAACACATAAACATGGTGGTCATGTGATTTACCTATAAGTGCAAGAGAGGTGGCAATCATGAAGATTATGATGCTAATAAAATGTGACAATTAAAAAAAATAAGCATCACAAAAGGATATTCATCACTTTAAATGATATAACTAATGAGCATAGTGATGAGCATCATAAATTGCATTAAAATGATATAACTTTGTAAAGCATGCAATTTTCAAAGTGTCAAGATCATATGAATTCAACATCTAAGACATCCATCAAAAAATAGATATAACTAAGAAATACAAGGAATGGATTTCAAAGAGGTTCATATGATCAAGCACACTACTATGAAGTTGAACCATGTATAAAGAATGATATCAATAAGAAAAATACACATGAATCAACATCATAACCATCCAAGTCAAATTAAAACTAGAAAGCAAGAGGATGGATTTTTGGGTTCTAGTATGGTAACTACAAAAATAATTAAAGAGCACAACCATACATGGAACAAATAAGCATTTGCATAAAGAATGTAACTAATAAAGAACAAAGATGCAAATAGCTTAAAACAACATTCATTTCCATTTGAAATGGCATAATCAAATACAAAAGGAAATGACAACATGGAACATGCTTTGAAGAATATAACTAATGAAGTTTTAAAGCAATTCCATTCAAACAATCTTCAAATCATAAACAAAATCCAACAATGGACAAAATGAGTATGAAAATGAAAATAAAACATTTTTCAATTTGTATTCCAAAGTATATAACTACAAGGGCTCATACAAATTGAACATGTAGAAATGCAATACAAGTGATATAACTTAAAGGGATCAAAAAGCAAATCTAACATGATGAAAATATAATCAAATGATTTTGAAAACCATGATATGTAACTAGATAAGTACATGAAGACAAAATCAATTGATTACTAATAAACATTGCATTTAAAGTAATGTAACTAAGAAAGAACAAAATGCAAATGCAATATGACCAACAAAAGGATTTACCTATAAAGGATAGGTTGGTCAATGAGGTCCAAGGCCTTAAGGTTTGTCTAAGTATCTAACTTTAGGAATCCACCTAAGGTCTTGAGATGGTTGATCTTTGAGGTCAAGTTTAGAAGTCCCACCAACTTTAGGAGATTTGACTTGATAAATCTTAGATTTGGACCTATCACCATGAGATTTGAATAATTTAAGCTTAGGTTGGTGATTAGTCTCTTGGGGTTGGTGAGATTGTTTCTTAGGGGATTGGTTCACTTTTCTTTTCTTCTTATTTCCTCCCTTTATTTGACTTTTGAATTTTAGATTTAACTTAGCAACTTTATTCAAAAGCTCTTTCATTTGTTGAGTTATGGGAGGAAGATTGAGAAGCTTTTTGTTAATAGATTCTTTTAGAGTTGGTTTAACTTGTTTAACCTCTTTAGAATCTATTTTAGGAGACTCCTTTTTAATAGGTTTTACTTGTTTAGTCTTCTTGGAGTCTTCCTTGGTTTTTAGTGTTTTACCCTTCATTGAATTTGATTTTACCTTTTTGGGTTCAAAGTTGGGTTTAGACACATGGCTTCTCCTTAGTTTGCACTCAAACCTAAAGTGTCCTTCAATGCCACAATAATTGCATTTAGTCATGGGCAAGGAGGAATGAGTACTAGAGAATGAGGACTCACCTTTTACAAAAGTGTTGGTGAATTTAGGGTCATGAGAAATATTCCTATCAAATCCAAGACCCGTCCTATCTCCTTTTGATTTACCCAGTTTAAATAACTTTTCAAATTTTTCTTCACTATGGGTAAATTTGCACTCATATTTATGTTTGTAGGTTTCAAGTTGAGTGACTTGTTCTTTAAGGGTTGAATTTTCATTTTTAACTTTTGTAAGTTCATTTTCAATTCCCTTAAATTTATTTAGCTCTTCATGGGCAAGTTTTAATTCAAATTTAATTTCATTAATAACATTGGATCCATGTTCTAGAGTGTTTATCTTAATTTGAGCATTAGATAAATTTTCCTTAGAGATATTCAACTTGGATTCAAGGTTGTTAATGTTTTCATCTTGCCTTTGTAATTGATCTCTTAGTTTTGAATTTTCCTTATTAAGATTATCATAATCTATCTTTGATTCTCTTAGATCATCTTTAATATTAGATAGATTATGCAAAGAGATCATGAACTTAGATTCTGCACAATTTATTAATTCTTCTTTTTCTCTAAGTTCATCTTTTGAAGAGACTAATTCTTGGTTTAGCCTTTTAGATTCTTCTTTTAGTTTATTTTGTCTTTTAACAAGCTTTAAGTATAAGGTATACAATTCATCATAGGCTTGTTCAATGTCAATTTCATTTTCTTCTTCTTTTAATTCAAATTGAGATTCATTAGTTTCAATGTTTGAATCTCCAATAGATGGAAGAATGAGGGGTCTAGAAGAATCTACAAAGTCTAAACTAGTGGAATCCATTCTAATGATTTTCATGAAAAACACAACACTAGGGTTTTGACTCTAGGTTTTTACACCTAATCAAGAGTTCCAAACACTTGATCCTAATATAGAGCACGAGGCTCTGATACCAATTGTAAGTCCTTGGGATCCTGACCCTAGAGGGGGGGTGAATAGGGTGAGCTACACTTAATGACTAATTATGACCAATTTTAATTTCTTTACAATAACTAGTCACATGTGATGATTAACATACATAATGCGGAAGCTAAACAAAACAATCACCACAAAAGCAATCACCACTACACAAAGATTTATAGTGGTTCGGCCTCAATGCCTACATCCACTACCGGCTTGTGTTCCTCACACCCCACCGGATTTCCACTATTTATGCTTTTCCAAAAGGCTAAGCAATAACCTCAACACTATGCTTTTCTAGGCTAAGCAATAACCTTACAATGTGCTTTTATAGGCTAAGCAATAACCTTTACACAATGCTTTTCTTAGGCTAAGCAATAACCTTTACAATGAAGGATTTCTCTCAAAGAAAGTGTCCACAAAACACTCTAATGAGATTACAATTTAGCTCAAAAAATTTGCCTCTAAGATAGGCGGATATGAAAGTGAATAACAACTCACACAAACACACTAAGAATTACAAAGATGAATGCTAATGAAGTGTGTGTGTGAAAACTTCAGTCAAGTTTAAAATTAAGCTCAATCAATTTATGCTAAAAGCATTTAAAAGCTTAATGCACATAAAAAGATATGATTGAAGTAATATGCAAATCACATGTACCAAATACAAACTTGTTAATGATTTGAAAATCAAAAGCTCACAAGTTGTATGAAATTAATTATGTCTAAACATGTGATGCATACTCATTGTTGTTTTCAAAAACAAACTATTTTAACTAAAGCTTAAATGAATGAAAACAACAAAGATGATTCAAACAAGTTAATGAAACATGTTTATAAAACAAATCAAAGGTTTTGACAAAACATGATTAACAAAGTTTATAAAACAACCTTGGTTTGAATCAAGAAGTAGAATCCAATACAAATTGATCAAAGATTAAATATGATAAGGATTCAAATCATCATTGTTATCATGCTAAAAATCATTTACCAAAGATTTAAAACAAAGCATATAACAAATGATTAAGAGAGGTAAAGCTTACTTAGTGATTTAACTTCCTTAATCCAAGCTTGAGCTTTACTAATGACCCTCTTGGTCTCTCTTAGTTCATCCCCTTTTTCTTCTCTTCAAACACCTCAAGAAGGCTTAAGAGTTCCACTTTGATCAACATCCTTTAAATGGGAATGAACCCCTTTTTATACTCAAAAAGTTGAGTTCTGCGAGTGCCCGGTCGACCCCATAAAAGCCCCGGTCGACCTGGCCTCCAACGGTCATAAAACTGACCGTTTGAAAAAGAGCCGTTGGCTCTTTCCCGGTCGACCTGCAGTGGGCTCGGTCGACCGTCCATGGGCTCGGTCGACCGGCCACACTGCAGGTCGACCGGGTCCCCTGGACCAATTCCCCCAAAAATGCATATTTTAAAGTATTTTTCCTTGGGGATTTTTTTGGGCCAATAAATCAAGCTTGGAATCATGTTTTAAATCATTCTAAGCGGCTTAAAAACATGAAACATAAAAAGCCAAAAATCATTTGAAACTTTAAATCATTGGCTAGCTTGATTTGTAAAAATCCTTTTTCAAATAAAATGCATCCAAGATGAAAACCAAAACATGCCTGAAACATAGGATTTACAAGAATTAAAACAATGCATGTGTTAAAACAAGATTTCAAGATTTTCTAAATCAATGCATGTGTGTGAATTCAAATGATGAATAAAATGAATGATGCATCCATCAAATTGCAATAAACAAAAACCTAACACGGCTATGTAGAAAAGTCTTCACACGGGTTAGGGTATGATCCTGACACTCCCTTGAGACAGTTGACACAAAGGCTTAAAAGTCAATATACAGACCAAGCCTCAACATCTCAAATCCATGAAGACATCGATCTCCCTGGATATCTCTTTGATGAGTCACCTGACAAAGATCCAGGAAGCTCATCCAATTGGCACGATTTCTCCGAAAATGAAGAGGAGTTGTCCGATGGAACAGACGTGTGGACTTCTGACCCAGAAGAACCCTCATCTCCAAAAGAAGTAGCCTACTTCGACTCGGTTTCAACAGGCGATTGGGATCATCTCATAGCAAGCCTTGGGAAAATTACCGATCAAGAAGACCCGTGGAAAGGAACAAAACCTTGGTCTGGAAATGCCCTTGAAACCCCAGAAGGTTTCGTTGAGCTGGAAGCCTCCGAAAATATTGTGGAGGAACCACCTTCGAACCTTCCAACAGAAGATCCTGTTCAAAAGATAGACTTGGGAACACCAGATAACCCACGTCTTGTATTCATAAGCAAGAATATAAAGGATGATGAGTTACCTGAGTATATCGCTTTTCTTCGTGAGTTCGTTGATTGCTTTGCATGGTCTTATGCTGAAATGCCAGGCTTAGACCCCAAAATAGCAGTTCACAAACTCAATCTTCAAGAAGACATCAAGCCTGTCAAGCAAGGCCAAAGAAGATTCCGTCCAGATGTGATGGATAAAATTGAACAAGAAGTTCAAAAACTCAAAAGCGTCGGCTTCATCCGTGAGGAACAACATCCTGAATGGTTGGCCAACATTGTCCCCGTGACAAAGAAAAATGGGCGGATCAGGGTCTGTATTGACTATAGAGACCTGAATGGCGCATGCCCAAAAGATGAATTTCCGCTCCCCATACCAGAGGTAATGATTGATAATACCTGTGGATTCGAGCGAATGACATTCATGGATGGTTTCTCTGGCTACAATCAGATAAAGATGCATCCTGAGGATGAAAAACATACATCCTTTCGAACCCCATTTGGCGTGTATTGCTACACTGTCATGCCATTTGGTCTGAAGAATGCTGGTGCCACATATCAGAGGGCTATGATGAAAATATTCCAAGTTATGCAGCACAAGACGGTTGAATGTTACGTTGATGACCTCGCTGTCAAAAGCAAAAGAAAAGAGGATCATCTCGAAAACCTTCGAGAAGTCTTCCTCCGGCTTCGCAAACACAAACTGCGAATGAATCCATTGAAATGCTTCTTCGGCGTCTCGTCGGGTAAGTTCCTCGGATTCTTAGTTCGGAAAGCTGGAATAGAGCTTGACCCCATAAAAGTCAAAGCCATTCTAGAAATGCCCTCTCCAAGAACCTTGAGAGAACTCAAAGGGCTTCAAGGGAGATTGGCCTACATCAGACGGTTCATCTCCAATCTTTCGGGGAAATGCCGTCCATTCTCCCGGTTGATGAAAAAAAGTGTAAACTTTGTCTGGGATGCTGACTGTGAAGCTGCTTTCCAAGACATCAAGTCATACCTGACAAAACTTCCAGTGTTAGCTGCTCCTACCACTGGAAAACCATTCATCTTGTACACAAGAGCCCTTGATCACTCTCTGGGAGCTCTGCTTGCGCAAGAAAATGATCAAAGAAAAGAAGCTGCTCTATATTACCTCAGCCGCATGCTAGTAGGTGCAGAGCATCGCTACTCTCCAGTCGAAAAAGAATGTCTTGCAGTGATGTTCGCCGTACAAAAGCTGCGTCACTACTTGCTTTCCAACACAGTCTACCTAGTCTCAAGGGTCAACCTCTTGAAGGTCCTTGTCACAAAGGCAGGTTCTCTTAATGCTCGACTGGCAAAATGGTCCATCCTTCTGTCAGAATTTGATTTTAGGTATGTACCACAAAAAGCAATCAAAGGGCAAGCTCTAGCAGACTTCCTCGCAGAGCATCCATTGCCTAAAGATTCTCCACTCAGAGATGATCTCCCAGACGAACCAGTCTACAATGTGGAGACTTTCTCACAAAGTGCCTCCTGGGACATGTACTTTGACGGTGCAACCAGGACAAATGAAAAAAGACAGCTGATCTCGGGAGTTGGCATCCACTTTGTTAGCCCCGACAAATACATGATTCCACACGCTTTCTCGCTACTGGAACCATGCACAAACAATGCAGCTGAATATCAAGCTCTGATCTTAGGATTGGAACTCGCCATCGAATCCGGTATCACTATGCTGGAAGTCTTTGGAGACTCTCAACTGATCGTCAACCAGATGAATCAGAAATTTGAAGTCAGGAAGCCAGATTTGTTGCCCTACTACAACAAGGCACAGTCACTTCTGCAAAAGTTTGACATCTGTCACATCACCCACATTCGTAGAGGTGAAAACATACGTGCAGATGCCCTAGCCGGACTTGCCGCATCCGTGGCAATCCAGGAAGGGGAAAACATGCAAGTCACAGTGTGCGAAAGAAGAATCCTTCCTCCTCTTAACACACACCAAGCAGTTGCTGAATGCCACCAAGTGGTCGGAAGTCGGATTTCAATCCTTCAAACTTCAATTGGCGACTGGAGGGATCCGTTCATTGATTACATTATGTTCGGAATCCTACCTGAAGATCCAAAAGAACGGGTAAGCATCCAAAGACGAACCCCAAGCTTCCATTTGGATATTCCTTCAAAAATCCTTTACAGGAAATCCTTCAACGGAGTACTTCTACGCTGCTTGTCACAACAAGAGGCTGAAGAAACACTCAAAGAAGTTCATGCTGGTCTTTGTGGAGCTCATCAGGCTGGACCTAAGCTCTATGATCAGATAAAAAGGTTAGGATATTACTGGCCTACCATGGTAGCTGACGCAATGCAATTTGCTAAGCGCTGCCAACAATGCCAAGTTCATGGAGATTACATTCACATGCCTCCAGAATGGCTACATCCTACAGCGATCTCATGGCCTTTCGAAGCCTGGGGTATGGACATTATAGGTCCTATTTCTCCCCCTTCAAGCAAAGGTCATCGCTTCATCTTCGCCGCTACGGATTACTTCTCCAAGTGGTCAGAAGCATTTGCGTTTAACGAAATGAAGACCTCATCAGTCCTTCAGTTCCTACGCACCAACATCATTTGTCGTTTCGGCATACCCAAAAGATTCGTCCATGATAACGGACCACAGTTCCGGGATCATCGATTCTACAGGTTCTGCGACAAATACAAAATTCAAAGCTGTCCTTCGACTCCATACAATCCGGCAGCAAACGGGTTAGCAGAAGCTTTCAACAAGACACTCTGCAAAATCCTCAAAAAAATGGTCTCTAGTCACAAAAGAGACTGGAGCGACAAAATGTCTGAAGCTTTGTGGGCCTATCGAACCACCGTTCGAGGACCAACCCATAGCATACCATTCTCCTTGGTCTATGGATGCGAAGCTGTCGTGCCCTTGGAAGTACAAATTCCTTCCTTGAGGGTATCCTTGCAAAATGACATGACTCAAGAAAGCAATGTCAAATTGCGGCTCCATGAGCTGGATAATCTCGATGAGAGACGGCTCGAAGCTCAACAAAGCATTGAACTTTATCAAGCACGTATGGCAGGATCTTTCGATAAAAAGGTCAGGCAACGCGCCTACAAAAAGAATGACTTGGTTCTTGCGGTAAAATGACCAATGGTCTTCGCTCACAAGTCCAAAGGCAAATTTGAGCCGAAATGGGAGGGACCCTACGTCATCGACAAAGTTTTCTCCAATGGCGCATACGCACTCCTAAACATGGAAGGTGACAGATGTATGCTGCCCATCAATGGCAAGTTCTTAAAGCGGTACTACCCTTGAAGACTTACCCAACTGGGTAAGAGCAATGCCTGTATGGCCAAAACCGGTTTCCAGGTACACGCTCGCTAAACCCACCCTTTTTTAGAATTTTCATATCAAATGTTGAAATTTCTAGAAATCTAAAACAATGCTTACTTTCATCGTTTCATCGTTCAAAAAAAAAATCCAAGTTTAGGAACCTTTCCCTAACTTGACCAAAATTTTCAACCCTTGAACCCAAAATTCATGGTTTGAAACAAAATCCGGATTCAGGGATTTCCACCCTAGTCCACCCTGCCTTTTACCGCCAAAATGGTTTTAGGTCAAAATTTATGACCCTCGTGTCTTTAAACAAAAAAAAATGGTTTTTCAAAAACCCGCGAGGAAGCGACGCTTAGTCGATACTCGCACAAATCGGAAGCAAGCGAACCACGTTCGACACTTCCAAAATCGCAGGGAAGCGACATTTCGTCGATACTTGCAAAATCCAAAACTGTGGAGATGCAACATTTCAGTTGATATCCACAACCCAAATTTCAAAGGTTCGAAAAAACCTAAAAAAAAAACTGTGGAGACGCAACATTTCAGTTGATATCCATAACCCAAAGGTTCGAGAAAACCACAAATTTCAAAAATCGTGGGGAAACGACATCAAGTCAGTACCCGCAAAACCAAAATTTTTTGAAAAGCAAGGATGCGACATTCCATCGATACTTGCACCCAAATCCGCGAGGATGCGACATTCCATCGATACTCGCAACTGAATGAGCAAGGATGCGACATTCCATCGATACTCGCAACTGAATGAGCAAGGATGCGACATTCCATCGATACTTGCAAGAACATTCAGCAGGGAGGCGACTTTTAGTCGATACTTGCATTTTTTTTGAAAACCAAATCGGCTATAAATGCCATCAAAACAGGCTATAAATGCCATCAAAACAGGCTATAAATGCCACAAACCGGCTATCAATGCCACCAAAAACAAAACCGGCTATCAATGCCACACAAAAAAAAAAACTTGGATTTCAAAAAAAAACCCGGCTATCAATGCCACCAAAACTGGCTATAGATGCCACAAAAAAAACTCGGCTATCAATGCCACAAGAAAAGCTGGCTCTCATGCCAAAATTGGCTTCCATGCCACAAACAAAAAACCTGGCTTTCATGCCAAAACAATCACTTGACAAAAGATTTTCACAAAATGACAACCTTTTGATCAAATCCCATTTAGCAATTACTTTTATCACAAAAAGATTCAAGTGAGCGTAGGGATAACAAAAAAAAAAGAGCATCCCATTTAGCAATTACTTTTATCACAAAAAGATTCAAGTGAGCGTAGGGATAACAAAAAAAAAAAGAAAAGAGTACCAAAAAATACATGTGGTACCAAAAAAAAAAAGAGAGAGAAAGTGTTCACAAGCACTACAAAAAAATAAGTACCAAAAAAATACAAGTGGTACCAAAAAAAGAAAAGAGAGAAGGATGGTTTCTGTAAAAAAAAAAGAAAATATACAGGAGCTCAATCAAAAATGGTCTCCAGCCAAGAGTTCAGCTCCCCAAGCAAACTTTTAGCCTCAGCCGTCAAGGATTCCAAGGCACGCTTCTTCAGGAACCTGCCATGAGATGCTGGAGTGGGCTGTACCCCTTCTCTCACACCAGGAAGCTTACCTCGAGCAGTTTGCCATTGTTCCTCCTCATCAGACTTCCTTTTGAGAACCCGTTCGGCATCTGCAACCTGGTGAATCAGGGCACTCTCCCTGTCGCGAGCCTCTATTATGGCAGTCCACTTGGCAGCGACTTGTGCCTGCAAATGCTCAAGACGTTTCCTGGCCTCATCGACCTCCCTGTCAAGGATGTTGAGGTCATGTGTCAGCCTGATGATGGCTATCTCTTCTAAGTTCCTCTTTCGGACTGCCTGCTTCCTGCTTTCTGTAGCCTCATCCAGGTCAGACTTAGCCTTATCAGCAGGGTCCAGGAACATCTCCTTGAAGAACTGGTCATCAGCCAAACTCACGGTCTCAAACCACTTGTCACCCAGTGCAATGATCCTATCAACGATCGCCCTGGCACCTGTGACATCCGTACCAGCTTCTTCAGCATCACTGAGAATCTCCTGCACATGCTGGATCATGCCAAATCCGACTTCCAAGTGCCCAGAAAAGAGAGTCTCAATCCAAGAGCTCAGGACTCGCACCACCACCTTCTTCGTAAAAAGAAGAGATGGCCCGGCTGAAGATTCGCCCAACTCCGTTGGTCGGCTGCTCATGTCATCATCTGTTGAAAGAGTAACAAAAGAACTCTTTCCAGTTGAAGCTGCTCCTGCTCGGGAAGGAATCTCAGCGCGAGGAATCTCCTCAATATTGTCAGAGCTGGTCCCAGGAATCTCTACCTCTGGATCAACCTCTGGCATCTCTTGCTCTGGAAGCGACGGATCCTCCTCTGCCACTTCAAAACCTGCAAAGGAAACACAAAAAGGTATGAATATGACCCTGTTTGAAAATCATTATCAGAGTTATAACTACAAAATACCTTCTTCGACGACTGGTGGAACACTTTCCTCCTCCATGAACTCATCGGAAGCATCATCAACATTTGCGTCTATCGATGGTTCAAAGTCATCGGAATCCTGTGGCAAGTCAGCTGACAAAAAAAAAAAAAATGTGTTAGCAAACCAAGTCACAAACTAAAAAAAAAAGGAGCAAAAGAAGTCGTACCAATTGGAGATTCTGGATTTATTCCAGAGTCCCTCGGTTCTTCTTCAGGTGCCTCAACAGGATCCATCACCACCTCATCGGTTAGGACCTCAGGCATCACCAAGTCTTCTTCTGCTAAAAAAAAAAAAAAAGAAAAAAAAAGAAGAAAAGCAGAAACAAGAAGCAAATCATAACATGGAAAAAATCCCATGAAAAGAAATGGAAAGAGAAAAAGGAAGAATCATACCTTCACCAACGGTCTCTTCTTCTCGGCTTCTCTTCTCTGGAGGCTCGTCAGCATCCACTGGCACATCCTCATTGATAGTAAGAGGAACTTCCAAGTCAGGAGAATCCTCATGCTGCCCCTTGCTGTGATGACTCCTCCTCCTCCTCTTACCTCTGCGGGCTCGCTTCTTAGAGGAACCTGCCCCGCTGTCAGAGTCAGGTTTGCCACTCGACTCATCACTGGATGGTCTGCTCTTGCCAGTAGACTCCACGGAAGCTTGCCTCTGTGCCGCTTGCATCCAAGCGCCAAGTTCGGCTTCCTCCTGTTCTAGCTGCTCCAAAGCCTCGTCAGGTATTTCTCGAACAGCTTCAGAACCGATGACGCCCTGGTCACCGAGAAAGCCTATCTTGTGCTTCTCTCCAGAAAGGAAGGCCCAAACTTCCTCTCGCCGGATGCCATCCGACTTTCCAAGGCCCTTTCCAGATGCCAGCTTCACATCAAGCTCCTTCTTGGAAAGCCCTCGATATGCAGAAAAGCTCTCCGCGAATCACTTCGCAAAGCCGGCAGTCCGGGAAGTCAGCAACACAGGATAAGAAATCATGGCTGTAGTGTCTTCAGCACTATAGAAAGCCCATGCATTTCTCCCGTCCTGTAAGCCTCCAAAGCGCTTCACCATGCTTGAAGGCGCTCCAACAACGCCTTGAGAAAAGCCAAGCTGCAAAGCAAAGCGAGAGGGTACATACGGCTGGATGTCGACGAAAAGATGTCTACGGTACACCATCGTGCCGACACGTATGCTGAAAAGCCACTCTCTCTCTGCATTTGTCAAGGAATAATGCCTTCCCGACCCCGCCCTGGTAGAGTCTCGGGAGGCACCAAAATCAAAAGCCTTCTTCCGCAACTCCGGAGAAAGCTTTACTGAAGATTGCCCCATCTCGACGTCCCTGAACCGTCGGATCCTCATACGGGCAAACAAAAGTGATTCGGACACGGCTTTGCCCTTAGCCAGTCGAATCATCAGAGGATCATCATCCTGTGCAGCACCCAGCCGATGGAAGCCAGGACAGTGGTATACATACCACGAATAAAAGATATGGGCTGAAAATACCCTATTCATGGGTAGCCCAAGCCGAACCAGAAAAGCAGCAGCCTGCAGTTCGGTACACAGGTAGGAGTAAAGAGCTGGCACCAAAGCAAGCTGCTCTCCAAACGCCATCTGACAAGCCGGGAAAATACAATGCGGCCTGATGTGCGTTCCATCTCCTCCAGCAAAAATAGCCTCACCAAGCCAATAAGTGAGGTAAACAGCGAGATCTCTCCGCAGTGCAATGTCAGGACATATGGCGTTTGTACTTGCACAGAAATCTCTCAACTCTTCTTGCATGGCCAAGATCTTCTTTGAACTTGGATCCTGAGCTCCGGCTTCCTGGGTCACGCTATCAGGAGACTCCCTGCTATCAAAAAAGTTGGGGAATGAAGAGCAAAAACTCTTCCAACTGCTGGATCTAACTTTCGAACCCCCCTTCTCCTTCAAAAAATCATAGAAGGCGACGAGCTGAAAGTATAAAAGCCTGAACTCCTCAGACTGCCCCTCGAGGACCCTGTCGATCGGCATAAACTCTTCATAAAGTTTGCCGAGGATGGGCAATCCGGTAATGGCGCTCAGCTCCTTCAAAGAAAAACCAATCTCACCATTCGTCACAACGAAGGTATTGGTTTGAGGGAGGAACGACTCCAGCATAGCCATGAAGGCCTCGTCGAAAAAGATCACGGTCTCCCTAAAGGCGCGGACCGCATCAAAAATCCCGGCTTCCTTCAAAACGGCGCCACCAATCAGCAGGACGCGATCAGTCCACGACTTCCACTCGGAGTCAGCATTGAAACGACCTCGAAGTCGAAAAGGCTTGATCTAATTGCTGCCGTCACCGCTGAAAATACCAAGGCCCACCGGTCTCAAATCGACCGACGGATAATCAGAGCCCTGGTAGCCGCTGGATGGCATCAACAGGTCCATATCAACAGGCGACCTCTCCGTATATTCAGGAGAACCGCCAACAAAAACCCCGATCTTGATTACATTTGTCCTTCTCACCCAACTTGGAGGATCTTCCCTCTTAGGGCACGTGGGGGCAAGGCTCAGAATCGAGACGGTGCGATCAAACATCGACCGGGTAGTAACAGTCTTCTTCTCACCATCTGCTGTGAAGGAAAACTGAAAACATCTCCTCTGGTATGTAATGTCATCAGGGACTGCATCACCAAAGAAGAAGGTAGGCTTGGGCAAAACGCTCTGATCTTCCATCACCCATGGACGACTGCTTACCATGATCTTATAGAATTCCTCTCCCTTGAGAGTGATCAGTCGCTGCCCTCATCTCATCTCTGTTGAGGGAGTCGCACTCTTCCAGATTTCTCTCAACATACTGGACCTTCTCGAAAGCCTGCTGAACGGCCGGATTAGAAGATCTAGAAGATCGACGAGGTACGCTTGTAGCAGGCTCTTTACCCTTGTTCGCTCTGGAGGAACCACCTGAAAAGGATGGAAAAGAAAAAGATCAAACATCAAAATGACAGAATCTCGCTAAAAAAAATCTGGCGAAATTTTGACATGATAACGGGACAATTCCGAAGAAAAGGAACTATCCCGAAAGAAATAGAAAGCTTGAAGATGGGCTCAACATCGCTGCGAGCTCCGAAACTCCAAACTTTCGAGACCTAAAAGTCTCCGCAAAATCAGGAAGGGCTCAACATCACTGCGAGCTCCGAATTCCCAAATTTGCGAAAACTTTCAGGTATGCTATCACATCATGCTACAAATTTAATTTACAAATTAAAGGCATGCATGAACATCTAGGTTTGCAAAAAAAAAAAAAAAAATGCATTATCATGATGAGCAAAAAGAAAAAAAAAAGAAAAAGAAACTTTCTCTAAAAAAAAAAAAGAGGGGAAAGAAAACAAAAAAAGAAAGAAAAGAAACTCTCTCAAAAAAAAAAAGGGGAGGAAAAGAAAAAAAAAAGAAAAAAAAAATTAAGGACTGGCCCACAGGCCACGTGGCCGTACGGCCAGATCCGTACGGCCCACACAAAAAAAAAACATGAAAAAAAAAAAAAGAAAGCAAAAAAAAAAAAAAACCGGGTAAAAAAAAAAGGAGGCAAACACGTGGAAAAGAAAAAAAAAAGAGGAAAAGAAAAGAAAGAAACAAAAAAAAAGAAAGAACTTTTCCTACAATGGAGTTTTCTTGAAAAAAAAAAAGAAGGGAGAACTTACTTGAAGCCATTGATGGAGAAGAAGAAGAAAACTCTTGAAGATCTTGAAGAAGAAAAGCTCTTGGTCTTGAAGCCCTCTTGAGATTATTGCAAAAGAAAGTAATAAGGGCAAGAGATCCAACCTTCTCCTTGCTTTTATAGAGGAGAGCAAACCAAAGAAGGAAAGAAGAAAGAGGTAAGTGTTACTAATTAGTAACCTTACCAAAAGAAAGAAATTAGAAAGATTCTTTCCCAAAAGAAAGATATCTTGAGGGATTCTCTCCCAAAAAGAAATCAATGAGAGATTTTCTCCTAAAAGATATAATCTATGACGGATTCTTTCCCAAAAGAAAGATATCTTGAGATATTCTATCCCAAAAATAAAGGGATCATGAGAGATTCTCTCCAAGTAAAGATATTCTTAGATATTCTCTATCCAAATGAGATATTTTTGGATATTCTTTACGAAAATGACACCATATGAGATCTAAGCCATTTCAAAAGCTTAAGGTCCCATGGGTTAGCCCATATGAGCCAGGTTTGACCACCTAGGCACAAAAAAAAAAAAAAACAAAAAAAAAAAAAAGAAAAATTTTGGGCTTTTAGTCAAAGAGAAATCCCTCTTACCAAGAGCATACAAAAATGGTTCCATGCCTCTTTTGAGTTGATTGGACCATACAAAAGAAAATTCCAAGCCCCATGAGCTTCCAAAAATCAAACCATCCAGCCTCATCTACCAAATTGAGCCAAATTCTTGAAATTGACATTCCATCAAACCAAATCCTGGTCCCCTAACTTGCCACATACAGCCTGTTAGGTCACAAGACCAAAACCAAAAACCAAAACCTGATCCCCTAACTTGCCACATACAGCCTATTAGGTCACAAGATCAAAACCAAAATTGATCCCCCAACATTCCACATACAGCTTGTTGGGTCACACGATCAAAACCAAACCCGACCCCCTAACCTGCCACATATAGCCTGTTAGGTCACAAGGTCAAAACCCAAATCCACATCCCTGATGTCATCTTCAAAACTTTGCCTCGAGATGGTACGTGATCCCTTTCACCACCATAAAATTCCCCTGGAAGCTCAAAAGGCTACAAATACCAAAAAGAACGACTGCTCAAAGACTCTTGGTCAAGTCACAGGCTCTCCTTCAAAAATCTCTTCGAGGCACATCGACTACAAAAGTTAAGCAACTCGCCGCTGTACCTCGAGGGGGCATTTGTTGACACCAAAAATGTCACTTTGCCTCTTCAAGATCCAAAGAGCTACATGAAGTCGCAACCTGCCATAAATAGGCAATGCTGCTTCCAAAAATCAAATCTTGTCAGAATCAAACAAAAACTGCAAGATTCTTCCAGACAGCCAAAAGAGGAGTACACAAGAAGTTTCGGGCCATTTCAAAATCATTTGGCCTAACTTCGCTTCTCCGACAGCCGAAAAGGAGCTCTCGGCGACAAAAGCTCTCCGGGACCATGGTTTCCAACACAGAACCTATGGATCATCTTAAAATGACTCCAATAGGTTCCCTGTCAAATTTCAAGTCAATCGGACATCGGTTGACCACACATCAAACCGCGACATCTTCATCGCGACAAAAAGCAAGTCTACAGGTGATAGGACCCCAAACGGCTTCAAAACTCAAACAAAAGCCTATGGTTGGTCTTATCTATTGCTCAGGAGGCTTCACACCAAATTTCAGGTCATTCCGACATCGTTTGACCCAGTTTCAGCTTCTGACGGGAAATCGGCAGCTCTGCGCGACAAAGTCTTCGGCTTTCTCAGGAAATTGGAAACTTTGAAAAATAAAATGCAAGGATTCTCATCAGGTTTCCTACAAAGAAATCAGGCCAATAAATGGTCAAAATGTCAAGGAAAAGTACAGAAGAAAAAAGAATAAAAAAAAAAGCAAAAACGGACGCAAAACGGGACACGAAAGGGGGAAAACCCCCCCAGGGTCGCAGACCCCTGCGACCCTGGGCCAGGGTCGCCGGCGACCTTGGACCCCGGGGTCGCCGGGAAAGCCCCGGAAACCCCGGTTTTCGCCGTTTTTTTCGCGATTCGAGGAGCCCAGCCTCTGGTACTTTCCAAAATTCATGCTTTTGAGACACCAAGTCCTCTGACATCCGTCCAAAACACGGGTAAATCATCAAGAGTATCGAAGACAGTATTGATCGCCACCCGGTCAACCAAAAAAAGTGTGCTTTCCACCCGACCGATCGAGAAATCGACAGGACAGATGGCACCGAGCTGCTGTTGGCAACAAACACCTGAAATTACATGATCATCCGATGTCAATCTACATGAAGATCCATCGATGATCATCGACAGAAGAATTCCAAAAGACGTGGCACGGCCCGCGACTCTTCAGCTGCTCGGCGACCACTTAATGCGATTAATTGACTAACTTTATTACAGTCATTAATCCATTTCTTTGGACGGCCCAATCAGAAGCAAGCATTCGGGAGTTACAAGTCAAGAGATTCATGGCATTTAACCCATGAAACTCCTCCCATCATGGCGATTAAAGGCGATTAAATGCCCTCAATCTCCTCCGGCCAATCAGAAGCCAAGAAAAAGGAGTTACAAAATAAACAATTCAATTTTGTAACTCCTCCCATTATGCGGCTTAATGACAATAAAAGCCCATAAACCCACCTAAAAGGCTACCTAAAAGCCTATAAATAGGAGGGCTCTCCAAGAAGAAATCACATCACAGAGCATCAGAAAAATCAGAGAAAAAAGCACAAGCACACAGACAGAAATTCAGAGAAAGGAAAAAAGAGAGAAAACTCTGCGGAAGTTCTACACCGGCCACCGCAACAAGGTGATAAAAGTCCCTTGGGGGGTACCCCCCCCAAGGTCCTTGCCTTCTCCTCCTGCCTCCAATGGCTTAGATATGGCTTTTCAGCCCGTCTACTCGGCTTTTTATTGGATATAGGACCTTCCTTTGGTCTTTGTCCTTTAAAAACCCGAGGTTATAGCCAAGCCAAGCGAATCAATAGCATCCTCTGTTCTCATCTGCATGGATGATGGCGAAGCCCACATATGGCTTGCGACCGTCAATCTAAACGAGTCCCCCACAATCTCCTGAGAAGTTAGATCCTCCTTTTCTTGCTTTTCATTGTAGTTTGTATTTTTTTCAAAAGAGACAAAAATCACAATTCTTGTCTTTCATTATTGATAAGGATTGTAAATCGGCTATAAACGCCAAAATCGGCTATAAACGCCAAAAATCGGCTATAAACGCCAAAATCGGCTATAAATGCCAAAAAAATCGCCTTTCACGGCAAATCAAGAAAATGTCTCTTTTCTTAAATATATGTGCAATGGAAAACTTGAAAGAAGTTGATTTCCTTTTTACTTGCGAAGGTTGATCTCCGGATCACCACTTGCAATTCCAAGTAAAATAGAAAATCTGGCACACCCACAAAAAAAGAAATGTTGATGCACGCCCTTGCCCCCCGGTTACGAAAGGGTCGGACCCGACGGACTCCCACGTCCGCCGACCTCGGTAGAACCGAGCATTGGAGCGCGGTCCATCAGAAACAGTGAAACCAAATGAATTAAACAAAATGCTGCAAGCAAGATGCAAAGCCTATGGATAATAATCTTGGATATTTAAAGCCATAACATATTCAGTCCATGACAACAATAACAATAGAGAGTGAAAACAAGTTGATAAACTAAACTCGCTAAGAAAAGTCCAACCAAGTTTTGTCCCAACGAGGGCAATGGGAACACCATGCACATAATGTTTTAGTTCAGGTATCCGCTTGAAAAGAGATAAAAAATGTGTCACCGATGAGAGAAAGATAAACTGTCAAGAAAAACAAGTAGAAGAGTACAGTATTCCAGAATGAACCAGCAATTGCTTACCATCTTTGCAACATTTTCATAGCTAGCCTTCCACAAACAAAGAGAGAGGAAGTAATTTGATGAAACAACTCATAATAGACCCACATGAACACGACCCAAACTAGGCCCAAATTGGACGCTGAAACTTCGCTCACAAAATCAGCCATGTGGACGTTTCCCACTTTCGAGGGTCCACAAACAAGCTCATGTGATGCCCAATACAATTTGGAGGAAGTAGTTTCAATCGTATAGGAACCTCTTGTAATTCGAGACTTAATAGAACGGGCAAGTCACAGAGGGACCGAAATCAACAAGATAATAGCAGCCACTGCTCAATTCCACGGAGGAGTCTTTGCAGTAGCCACTAGTTCAGCCTTATAAGGATATGTGACAAACATGGTCAGTAATTACCTCGACCCATTTGAAATATATCAAAAGAATTCAACATCCATTTTGAGGCAGGATAAATAAATTTAGGTCAAAACATGGAATCAAGTGCCAAGGTCGTTGTAGATTGGATTACCCTATTGAACCAAAAGGTTCTAGATTTTCAAGGGATCTAAATCAGAAAAAGAGTGGATCAATTGATTCCATCCATCGATCCCCATTTCTTATCAAATGGGCCTAATAATGCAGGCAATTTCACGTATGTGGCCCACCCAAACATGACCCACACTACGCCCATATTAGTTGTCCAAAGTCCATTCACAAAATCAGCCACGTGGCTAGTCATACGAGGAACAATTCTGGGGGGTCTACAACCCCGCTTGGAAAGTTGATTATGTGGACCATATTTGTCATTATAATGGCAGGCATTGCTCAATTCAATGGGGGGAGTCTTTCAAGCTGCTAATTGACAAGACCTATAGAGATATGTGACAGATTTGGCCTAAAATTACTCGGATTGGCTTGATAGATCAAAGGAATTAAACATCCATGTTAAGCCAAGATCAATAACTTTTGGTCAAAACATGGTATGAAGTATCAACATCGCCGCAAATTGGATTTCCGTATTAGATCCAAAAGATTCTAAAATATTTAGGATGCCAATAAGAAAATTAGTTGATCATTTGATTACATCGATCAATCCCCATTTTGCATCGAAGGGGGCAAATATTAGATAAATAAATGTGCAGCAATGTCATTAATTGGACCCAAGTGAACATGACCCGAACTAGGCTCATACTAGATGCCCAAACTTCTGCCATAAACAATAATTCTTTGATGATGAGATGGGACCAAGATAAGAAGATGAAATGGGCAAATTGGGGGAAAGATTTCATGATTTAGTTTTGTTAAGAATAAATGAATGAATGGAATTATATCATTTGGCAATCAATTGGATTTTTTTTTTGGTGGAATCCATTTTATGGTTGGACTTGCTTTCGAGACGCATGGAACCTAGATTCGGTCGGTCTGAGGCATATCCAGGTCCGGTGGTGCGTCGTGCCTTCAGGCACGGGAAATTTCTAGTATATATATACATTCATTCATTCCAATTATATAACAAGTAAACCATATTTACTAGCCAAAAAAAAAAGAAAGAGAAGAAGAGTAACCCATTTTAACAAAACATATCAGTATGTTAAAAACAAACTTTTCCAGGTCCCATGAGTGTAAAAAAATAGCTCCTCTTTGAGTACCTTTGATTAACAAGAGTTTGTAACCTTCCACTCTTGAAACTAGGGAACTGTAGCTTTCCATGAAAAACAGGATTTGATTCAATCAGCCTCTTGAGCTCAACCAGCATTATCGTGTTGGAATTTGAGATGCCTTGAGAAGTCTTATGAAGCATTGAAGTATTTAGTATCTCAAGTATCATTTTGTGTTGGAATTATTGTCAACACAATGTCACAAGTGTGGTGTTGATAGAGCTTCAAAGAGAAAACAGAGCTGAAACAGTACAGGAAATCAGAATTCCTGTAGCAGTGTCTACGGTCGACCCAAGACCCCATCCGGTCGACCGGGAGAGAAGTCTGTACAAGACAGTCTAAAGCTATTTGTTGCCAGAGTGTGTCTCCGGTCGACCGAGGACCCCATCCGGTCGAGCGAGCACGGGAAACAGAATTGCGCAGAAATAGAAGTTTTGCACGAAAATTTAAGAAACTTATGTATTTCGTTTGGGACTCTTTCTAAACGAATTCTAGCCTAATTTGAACACTCTTAAGGGTTACCATAACCTATATAAAGGCTTGTTAAGTTCGTTTTTAACAACACAGAAGAGAAGAGAGAACAAAAGAGAGGTTTTGGAGAGAAGAGTGATTGGAGAAGAAGCTGTTGCTGTGTGCAGTTGTGTTGCACATTTCTACAGCAAGTGTGGACGAGAATGTGCTCATGAAGATGGTGATTTGTTCATAAGATAAGTGTCTCTCTGTTTATGCTTTAAATTTCAATTTGTAAGGGATTGAGAGAGAGAGATTGTAGAGGGGAAAGGCTGTAGAAAAGTTCTCTACTTTAATTCTGTAGAACATCAAGTTGGTGCTTGGTGTTAGGGGTTTGGTGATCCTATCTGTTGGTGCAGATAAATTGTAAAGGGGGTAGGTGCTTTCTAGATAGTTGGTGCTATCTGAAACTTAAGGGTTGGTGCTCTTTGTCGTTGGTGCGACTAAATAGATTCAGACCTGTTCCGGATCGGTGTTCGGACAGTCTTTGAACCGTGGACGTAGCCTTTTGGTGAACCACGTTAAATCTGGTGTCCTTGTGTGATTTGATTTGCTTTTGTTGTTAAACTGGACCTGTTTTTTAAGGAATCACTGATTCACCCCCCCTCTCAGTGATCGCGATATCTAACAATTGGTATCAGAGCAAAGTTTCCCTTGATAAGCTTAACACGCTAAGGGTGATCTCTTATCAAATCACATGGCATCCAATACAGGGAATAAGAAAGCACATTTGTTTGATGGTTCTAATTACTCCTTCTGGAAGATCAGAATGCAGGGCTTCATCAAATCACTTGGCTATGATGTCTAGGAGACCGTCAGAGTCGGTTACAATATTGCCATCGTACCCACTGATGCTACAACGAAGAAGTTAGCAGACAACGACTCCAAGGCGCAGAATGCACTCTTTAGTGGCCTTGTGGATAGCAAGCTGGTCAAAGTAATTGCATGCAAAACAGCCAAGGAAATATGGGACAAGTTGAAAAGCATTCATGAAGGAGATGAGAAGATCAAAGAAGCAAAATTGCAAACTCATCGCTCTCAATTCGAGTCTCTTCGCATGGAGGAAAGCGAGAATGTTGACTCGTATATGCAACGAGTGAATGAAGTCACGAATGACATTCGTGGGCTAGGGGAGGAGATTAAAGAACCATTCATCGTCAAAAAGGTTCTAAGATCTCTTTTTCCCCGGTTTGATTCAAAAGTGTCAGCCATAGAAGAAGCCAAGGATCTGAATGAATTTACCATGGATGAGTTGCATGGTTCACTCACTGCCTATGAGATGCGCATAGGTAAGACGTCTTCATCTGATAGAGAAGCGGCCTTCAAAGTTCAGAAAAAGGGAAAAGAGACTGCTGGTCATGATGCTGATTCTGATGATGATGAGCTTGAGGCTCAATTAGTTAGAAAGCTGAAGAAAGGAAGCAATAGAAAGTACAAAGGGAAGCTACCCTTTAAATGCTTCAATTGTGGCGGTATTGGTCACTTTGCTGCGAAGTGTCCGCTGAAAGAAAATAATGATGATGACTCTTATGTTGATAAGAGTAAATGGAAGAAAAATTTCAGAAAGAGGGGCAAAGCAAAAAGCTTCATCAGTCAATATAATGACAGCTCGTCTGAAACTTCAGACGATGATGAATCAGCCGAGGCAACTGAAGCTCTCTTCATGGTTACTGTTGAAGAAGAAGAGGAGCAAGAGCCGGAAGAGGAAGAGGAGGCTGAGGTCAATCTTGAAGAAGAACTCATTGCCGCACTTGAGGAGCTTAGCATGGAACGAAAAACAAGTAAGAAAAATCTGAAACTTCTTCATGAATCTGAAAGTTCAGTTATTGCTTTGAAAACTCAAGTTGAAGAATATAAAAGAATGGTGGAAGTCCTTGAAAATCAAATAAGTATCAAAAAGGAAGAGGTTATGAAACTTGAAACTGAAATCGCTAGAGCAAAGGCTGAAAACTTGGAAAGTAGCCAAAAACTCAAAGTGCTCCAAGCAATTGAAGGAACAATGAAACTCAATGGAATTCTGAAAGTTCAAAAGCCCTTCCACAATAAATTTGGTATTGGATTTGAGACCGGAGAGTCCTCTAAAGCTGCACCTTCTTTGTTTATGAAACAAAGTGCCATACCTCTCAAGGCTACAAAGCTTCAAATTCATCCTAGTATTGAGATGGTCAATAAGAAAAGGTTTGTGGAGTTTAACCAGCCACCTAAGAAAAGAAGAATGTTCAGATTCTATGGTTATTGCTATCATTGTAATAGATATGGACATAAAAGAGCTGATTGTAGATTCTATGTTGGAAACAACCCATTTATGACTAGGAACCCTTTTTCAATCCTAAACAACCACAAAATTGAGTGCTATAAGTGTCATAATTATGGACACTTGGCTAGGGATTGTAGGTTGCCTATTGCTAACCAATTTCAGGTTGAAAAGAAACCCAAGTTAGTTAAGGCATGGAGGGCAAAGAAAAGGGAAGATAATTCCAAGGAATCTCTCATTGTGCAAACGGCATTCAATGCACAAAAGAAAACAGCACCATGGGTCCTTGATAGTGGTTGTTCAAGCCATATGGCAGGTGATAAGGAAAAATTCGTCAAATTACAGCACTATAAAGGCGGATCAGTGAAGTTTGGTAACAATGATGGTGCCAAAATCTGCGGAAAAGGTATTGTTCAGTTAAAGGCAAACAAGATCAGATCAGAAGAGGTCTTATATGTGTCTGGACTGAGACACAACTTGCTTAGTGTGAGCCAGATCTGTGACAAAGGCCACGAAGTTGTCTTCACTAAGAATGGGTTTGCAATCAAGAAGTGTAGCAACGGCAAAAACAGTGGCTACTGGATCTAGGACTGCTGGAAATCTCTATACATTGACAGATGGAGCTGAAAAGACTTGCTTGATGAGTCAGACAGAGGAAAGTTGGTTGTGGCACAAACGCCTTGGGCATCTAAACTTTGATAACATATCAAAGATTTGCAATTCAAAGGCTGTCAGAGGTATGTCTACAATTGAAAAGCCTTCCAACCCCATTTGCGATTCTTGCCAAAAGGGAAAGCAAACGAGGGTAATGTTCAAATCAAAGGAGCATCATTCAAAGAAACCTCTTGAGCTAGTGCACACTGATCTCTGTGGACCGATGCGAACTCAAAGCACCAATGGAGATAAGTATTTTATGTTATGCATTGATGATTATACTCGTATGACATGGGTATTATTTCTTAAGCATAAACATCAAGCACTTGATCGTTTTAAAGTGTTTAAAGCACAGGTTGAAAATATGCTTGAAAAACGTATCAAGATTTTAAGGTCTGATCGAGGAGGTGAATTCACATCTGAAGAGTTCACTAACTATTGTGAGCACCATGGCATTCAAAGACAATATTCAGCCCCTAGAACTCCACAGCAAAATGGAGTTGTGGATCGAAAAAATCGCACCGTGCAAGAGATGGCTCGCACAATGCTAACTGAGAGCAAGCTAGCTGACAAATACTGGAAGGAGGCAATCCATACAGCTGTATACATTCAGAATCGATGCTTGATCAGGCCACATGAAGACAAAACTCCTTTTGAGCTATGGTTTGGGAGAAAAGCAACAGTCAAGCACTTCAGAGTTTTCGGTAGCAAGTGTTACATCAAGCGTCTTGAACTAAATCCGGGCAAATTGAAGAAAGAGCTGATGAAGGTATATTTCTGGGTTACTCCTCCTCTAGTAAGGCTTACAGATGTCTTAACAAAAGGACCAGAAAAATCATAGAAAGTGCCGATGTTAGAATTGATGAAAACCGTGAATCAAAGAATGTAACTCATAATTGCAGTCCAGTTTATGAGGACTCGAGTGAGATTGATGATGAAGTGGCTGAACCTAATGATTCTGAGAAATCAAAGGATGACTTAGAGGATGCTACACCTCGAAAGAAAAGCACTTGGGTAGAGCAACACCCTAAGGATCAAATCATTGGAGATCCTGAGGCCGGTGTTAAAACAAGACAAAGTGTAGTTAGCAATTACTCACTTATGTCCACCATTGAACCCAAGACTGTGGCTGAAGCCAGTCTCGATGAAAGTTGGTTGAAAGCTATGCATGAGGAGTTGGAGCAAATTGAGAAGAACTCCACATGGGGACTAGTTTCTCGACCTACCGATAAGAATGTTATTGGTACTAAATGGGTCTTTCGGAATAAGCTGAATGAAGATGGTCAGGTCATACGAAACAAAGCAAGGTTGGTTTGTAAAGGCTATGCTCAAGTTGAAGGCATAGATTTTGAAGAGACCTTTGCACCGGTGGCTCGTCTGGAAGCCATTCGTATGTTTCTTGCATTGGCTGCATACAAAACCTTCAAGGTATTTTAGATGGATGTAAAGTCAGCCTTCTTGAATGGATTACTTGAAGAAGAGGTCTACATTGAGCAACCTGATGGTTTTCTCATTAGCAAAAATTCAAACCTAGTGTGCAAGTTGAAAAAGGCTCTTTATGGGCTGAAACAAGCGCCAAGGGCGTGGTATGCAAGGCTGGACCTCTATCTCCGCAAGATCGGCTTTGGAAAAGGACTGGTTGATAGCAATCTTTATGTCAAAACAGAGTTGAGCAAACAGCTGGTTGTCATTGTTTATGTCGATGACATAATCTTTGGCAATGCTTGGAGAACTAAAGTTCTTCCTTGGTTTACAAGTTCAACAGCTGAAACATGGTATCTTCATATCACAGATGAAATACATCAAGGAAATGCTGAAGCGTTTTAACATGGAAGACAGCAAGCCAGTGAGCACACCAATGACAACGAACACAAAGCTAAGCAAAGATGATAAGGGTTCGTCCGTTGATCACACCACTTATCGTTCTATGATAGGAAGCTTGCTTTATTTGACTGCTACAAGATCGGATCTACTGCAAGCAGTATGTATGGTGGCTCGATTTCAAGCATCACCAACTGAGACGCACCTTACAGCAGTAAAAAGGATATTTCGATATCTGAAAGGTACCATGGAGCTTGGCATTTGGTATCCTAAAGGCAAATCCTTCACTCTTGTTGCATACTCTGACGCCGATTGGGCTGGATGTATAGATGATCGCAAGAGTACAAGCGGTGGTGCATTCTATCTCGGTGAAAGGTTGGTGGCATGGCACAGTAAGAAACAAGATTCAGTATCCCTTTCTACAGCGGAAGCGGAATATATTGCAGCGGCAACTTGTTGTACGCAAGTGTTATGGATGCGGCAAATGCTCTCTGATCTAGGAGTTCCGACAACGGATCCTATGCCGATCCTCTGTGACAACACAAGTGCAATTCACATCTCCAAGAATCCTGTTCAGCATTCTAGAACGAAGCATGTTGCAATCCGCTATCACTTTCTCAAAGAAAAGGTTACAGACGGTGAGGTAAAGTTGGAATATGTTCCAACTACTGAGCAAGTTGCTGATATCTTCACAAAACCTCTGCCAAAGGAAGTCTTCGAGTATCTCCAAAAAAAATTAGGAGTTACTCACTCTCCTAAACCCTAGGAGTTGTGCTTGAAAGGGGGAGCAATGTATTCCTTGAATATCCTATTCGCTCATTGGTTAGTCCCTTTGGACTTGTTGTCAAAGGGGGAGAAAGTTGTGCTAGGAGAAAGCTATGCTAGAAGAAGTTATGCTATGATAGCTTGGGGAGATTGGTATCAAGAATGTGAATGTGAAGATCTTGATTCTGTTGTTTTTTTTAAGACAGGGGGAGTTTATGGTTCTGAAGAAGCTTCATGAAGGTCAACTAATTCTGTTGTTTTTTTTTTTTTAAGACAGGGGGAGTCTATGGTTCTGAAGAAGCTTCATGAAGGTCAACTGGTTCAAAGTGTTCCAAGTGTTGAAGTTCCAAGTGTGCCAACAATTCCAAAGGGGGAAATTGTTGGAATTTGAGATGCCTTGAGAAGTCTTATGAAGCATTGAAGTATTTAGTATCTCAAGTATCATTTTGTGTTGGAATTATTGTCAACACAATGTCACAAGTGTGGTGTTGAAAGAGCTTCAAAGAGAAAACAGAGCTGAAACAGTACAGGAAATCATAATTCCTGTAGCAGTGTGGCCGGTCGACCCAGGACCCCATCCGGTCGACCGGGAGAGAAGTCTGTACAAGACAGTCTAAAGCTATTTATTGCCAGAGTGTGTCTCTGGTCGACCGAGGACCCCATCCGGTCGAGCGAGCACGGGAAACAGAATCGCGCAGAAATAGAAGTTTTGCACGAAAATTTAGGAAACTTATGTATTTCATTTGGGACTCTTTCTAAACGAATTCTAGCCTAATTTGAACACTCTTAAGGGTTACCATAACCTATATAAAGGCTTTTTAAGTCCGTTTTTAACAACACAGAAGAGAAGAGAGAACAAAAGAGAGGTTTGGAGAGAAGAGTGATTGCAGAAGAAGCTGTTGCTGTGTGCAGTTGTGTTTGCACGTTTCTACAGCAAGTGTGGACGAGAATGTGCTCATGAAGATGGTGATTTGTCCATAAGATAAGTGTCTCTCTGTTTATGCTTTAAATTTCAATTTGTAAGGGATTGAGAGAGAGAGATTGTAGAGGGGAAAGGCTGTAGAAAAGTTCTCTACTTTAATTCTGTATGAACATCAAGTTGGTGCTTGGTGTTAGAGGTTTGGTGATCCTATCTGTTGGTGCAGATAAATTGTAAAGGGGTAGGTGCTTCCTAGATAGTTGGTGCTATCTGAAACTTAAGGGTTGGTGCTCTTTGTCGTTAGTGCGACTAAATAGATTCAGACCTATTCGGATCGGTGTTCGGACAGTCTTTGAACCGTGGACGTAGCCTTTTGGTGAACCACGTTAAATCTGGTGTCCTTGTGTGATTTGATTTGCTTTTGTTGTTAAACTGGACCTGTTTTTAAGGAATCACTGATTCACCCCCTCCTCTCAGTGATCGCGATATCTAACATATCGTTCTCCCTGCCTTGATATCTCCATACTTGGAAAGTGGTCATTTTCCCTGAAGCATGCACAAAATTATATAAAAATAAATAAATTTTTATCTAACTTCTCTGAAAAAAAAAAAAACGAATCTGGATTTACCATAGCTTAGTGTAACTGTCATAACAAAAATCAGAAATAACATTTGATGGATGCTGTATTTCTGCCTTCTCCATCCATATTAG